>CM071935.1:34088683-34678487 GCA_016081115.2 Rehmannia glutinosa | reverse complement strand
GTTGCCCGTTCAGTTACGCTGTGTTGCTAACGCCTGCTGAAGGTGTCTTACCACTGCCCTGCATTGACCACTCATTTTGTGGCGAGAAGTCTGACGGTGACGAACATAAGTCATTCGGTGTATGGGCGGTGAGAGGAGCTCACTCCGCTGCGGTGGAGTATCTGCCGGGAGTTAACACTGCGGACAATGAAAGTGCAATCACGGAGTTGAGACTCCTGTGGATCTCTTGCATTGCGAAAGACCCTAAGGCGATTTGCACACCGTCGAAGGGATTGTACAAAACCCGGGTTGCGGTTGAGGCTGAGGGGAGGTAACGAGCCTAAGGGAGGTTGAGACTTCCCTAAGTAAAAATCAAGGAGATAAGAGCATTCCTCGGACCATAATTGCTTGCTCGGATGAGGAAATCGATTGCTCTTCATGACTCCCGAGATGATCCCGATACAGCTTTCCTAGGATCTGCAGATTAAGTGAGTCTACCCAATGCACATCAAAAAGACTCGGTGAGGACGCTCTACCAATGCGAGTAAGCCGAATTCAAGTTGCTCATCAAAAGTTCAATTTTGATGATGAACCTGTAGCTTCAAGACTCATCATCGTCCGATCACGACGTGATGGTGCAAAAGAGACACGCAAATTCATTTAGAAAAAACCACCGGCCGAAGAAGGCATTAAGGCAGTGAGGCTCGATCACCGCTAATCATCTCACCAAGGCCCGTGAGACCGAGTCATCTGCGCGAGGCTCCCAAAGGCTGCGGCATGCTCGACTCAAACCTGAATCATCACAAGCACGAGCAATGAATCCTCAATTCCATATGTGCGTGATGATGCGTTTGAAGAAACTTTTCCTTTCAGTTGAGTTGCCCGACCTTGAAGAAGAAACAACCCGTGAATACAGCGTCGTTTCATTGTTCGACCAAATCGATCATTCCCACCGACTCCATTGTCCCCATAGACTTTGATTTGATCTTTGATTGGCGCCAAATTTAAAACCGGAGTAGCTTTGAGGTCGTGAGGTATTCGAGACAATACTGTGAGATTGAAAAGATTGAACGGCACCAAGATTCACTTGATATCGCGACTGGATAGTAGAGATGCCACCCTCACATATTTAAGAGGGATTGTGGTACGGATAAGGGAATGGTGTCGGCCCAGTCTGATGTGGATCGAGCAGGTTCGATACTTTAAGGCATTGTACAATAAGATCTTGATGCGGAGTCTTGATAATCTTGACATGAAGAAGAGGATGCAAGAGAATATTGAGAATGCATGCCTCCCACAACATCAAATGGAATAACTGCGAGAATTTCACGGGGAAAAAGAACTTCTACGCGCGTGAGGAAAACATGAATAAAAATTCGATCTTCTTATGGCTGAAATGAAATCGTGGTGGCGGCCAGTCCAAAGCCACCCGCTCGAGAATTCCGAACGAAGATACTCGCGGCGGACTCCAAACAAACTCAACTATCGGTCCGCTAGACTTTATGCTCGCAGTATGTTCCCAGGGTTGATGATGCCAAAAAGGGGAAGAGGAATACCAGAAGATGCTTAAGGGGACGGTTGGTGAGAAGGAAAAGGAAATAGCTGTTTGAGAAAAAGAAAGAAGGAAAAGCGATTGAGGGAAAGGATCAAAAGCGTGACCCTAATGTTTCTTTAAACCCCTCAGCCAAGGTCTTGTCTGGCAACCGACATAATCGGAAACTTTCGGTAACACTACCGCTCCAACACTCTGCTGTACCTATGTCTAAGAAGAGAAAAATCGTAGAAGCAGGGATGAAGGAGGTCGAAGGAAAAATGGATGCCCGTGAGATGGATATCTTTGAAACAATACGGAGGCATTCGGCAAGAAGACACATCGATGCCATTTCGGGGCGTCGAAAACAAGCCTAGATCGGTTGATGAATTCAAAATGCTCGAATCAAGGGATACTTTGAAGGCATGTCCATGCCCAAGCACAGGACTTGTATTGGGAAAAAGGCCTCATCTTTGTGCGAAGAAGTTGTGATGGGACAATGAGACCACTAGCGATCACTCTGCTTTGGAAAGAAGAAGGCTCCGATCAATACACGCCCGAGAGGAAGAAGCGATGGAGGAAGAGGTTTCAGACCTAGACCTCTACCCAAAAACATTGAATACATAGATCCCAGAAAGAAAAGAGGGATCTATTGGGCTGGATTTGATGCCATAGCAAATCTTGAAGTGGCGAGGAAGAATCTTTGAGTATGTAAAAAGAATTGAAGAAGAAAATAGAAGACAAGATCACCATTTGTGGGAAGAGAGTCAATAGAGGCAAGAAAGAAAGAGAAGAGATGATCTTTTGCAAAGAGAGCATATGAGAAAAAGAAAGCGGTGAAGATGAAAAGAAGAGAAGAAGAAGCGAGAGGGGCAGCGAGCTTAAGAGGAAAGAAGAAGGAAACGAAGGCGATGAAGTGTTGTTGTCCACCCCTTCATGTATTTTACTATTGTAAATACATATGTATGTAAGTCTTCTGTACGATGAATAAAAGTTATGCAATTTCTATATTTGCGTAGATATAGTCGGCTATGTTTGCTATGATACACTTTGTAAACAGACTTGTAAAGGACAAGAATGTTATGATCAATAAAAAGATTGATTCTACGCATACATTTTATGTTATTACACTGTCTGTATGTATCTTTGATGCTTACATTTTGTTTGTATGTTTTAAGTTTTGGCATCATCAAAAAGGGGGAAATTGTTGGGAAATTTATTTATTAGATTTTGATGAATGCCATGTAAAACTTAGACTAGAAAGTTGGCACCCCATTTTCCTTGTAATTTGTATTGTAATAGATAGGGTTTGTCTGTTTAGTCAAGTCGATATGCTGGATATACAAGAAATCAACTGAAGACTGAGATGAAGACTCCACTGTGAAGCAGCTGAGTATGGCAAGGAGGAGAAGTCAAGAACTCGACTGAAGGAGCATCAGCTGAGATACAGCTGTAAGAAGAGTCAGTCAAGTCAAGCAAAAAAGCCAAGTCAAGTCAAGTTGAAGTGACAGATGAGTCTTTCAATCATTAGAGCAAACTCAAGTCACCTGAAAAGGCAGCTGCAAGAGGAGTTAACTGAAAAGAATTCGTTGCACAAAAGTCAAGAATATTACTTAATCAAGTAATACTTCCATGCTACCATGTCTTAAAGTGCTCAGTCCCAAAAGCGTGCAAAAGAAATAAACCAATGGGAAGCACTACACCTTGTGTCAGAACCTGGAAAGCTGCAAGACATTTAATACGAGGAAATGTCAACACCAAGGACTGCAATAAGACAAGCCAATGAACACAAGTGACTTTTGAAAATCAGCCTATCTCTTCAATGGGCAGATTTTTGAAAGTTCAATATAAAAGGCTGAGGAATCACTTTGAGAAAGGGTTACCTTGACAACCAAAACCATGAACATTCAAGCAATTATTCATACTGTAACCTGCAAAATATTCTCAAGTTATTCAAGCTAATCCTCAAGCCTAAATTTCGAAGGAAATCGATCCAACACCAAGGTATTGAAGGAAAGACAACTTCAAACTCGTTGAAGAGGAAACCTTTGAAGAATCAAAAGGGGTCTACTTCCAAGGAGGATTGTAGAAAGTTTCAAGGTCGAACCAGCCTCAAGTTATTGGAGGGCTTCGTGATCAAATCCAAGAAGCTTGAGCAAGTGGTGAAGTAGCAAAGCGGCGTATGCGTGAAGAAGGCCGAGTCGGACGAGAAGCCACTTTGTGTGACCAAGCATCTCGGGCGAGTCCCAAAGGATAAACTCACTTTGTGTGATCAAGACTTGTATCGGGACGATAACCACTTTGTACTCTGATCAATACTTAGTGGATTCCTCCAGGAGTTGGAGAAGAGAGGAGTAGAAGAATTACCCCATCTTCGAACCTCTATAAAACTTATTGTGTCATTTACATTTTAGCATTTAATTTCTGCATATCATTTTATATCTGCGGATAATTTGCTATCCAACTGATAATTAACAAAGTGCTAAAACCAAGTGTTAAAACAAACTTAAACCAAATTCAAAGGTGTTAAGTCTTCCGCTGAAAATTTCATCACAGCCAAGTTAAGGTTTAGACTAAACAGCTGAGTTATTCTATCAACACTCAATCGAGTCGTTGAGTGGCTAACTCATTTGTTTAACTAACTTAACTCTGCCCCTCAAGACTTAGTGCATGTATTTTAACTCTGTAATATTTTAAAAGGACTAAAATCAAAAAGTTGGTAAGGTTTATTCAACCCCCCCCCTTCTACTTGGGACCTACACTGGCTTCAATTATGAGATATTATTTTGGACTAATAATTGATTGGGTTATTCCATTGCTGATAGAATGGAAACTCCCAAGAGTACAGACATCATTTTCAAAACCATATCTCGGACTATTTCTATGACAACTCTTGGCATTTCACTGTCTCTTTTGTTGAAGCATACCTGGATATTGTACGGGACATTGTGCACATTCCCATTGCCCTTTCCTCGGTGGATAAGCGACTTGGCTTCATTATTTAGATGGAGATATTTCTTCTAAGGCAGCATACGCTCATTTATGGATGTCCTTGTCAGCGGTTAAATAGGGAACTTGGATCTGGTCTCCCGATCCCGGGAGCGGTCCATTGTTGTTCGGAGAGCTATTTTACATCGCTTGGCCATCTTGGACTTACTGCGGCATCGTGGATTTATCGGTCCTTCATTCTGTTGTCTTTGTCATGCTCATTCGGAATCCATTAGTCGCCTATTTGTGTCTTGTACTTTTGCAGGGGCTCTGTGGCAGTGGATTGTCCATTCTTTCGATGTTATTTATCAGCATGCTCACAACATTAATGAATTTATGGTTTGTCTCATGAATTTTTGGTTCAGTGATCAGATCATGTTTTCATGACGGGCTTTGGTGATCTCTTGTATTTGGCTCATTTGGAATATTCAGAATGAAGTTATATTCAATGACAAGACATGGATGGTGGAAGTAGTTGTAGGTTCCAAGGGGTGTGGTGTAAAGTTTCGAAGGCAGGGTTGAATAAACCTTACCAAATTTTTACTTTTTAGTCCTTTTAAAATATTCAATAGAGTTGACTCAAATCAGCTGGATACTTGGGGGACAGCTAGTTTGGCTTTCTTCAGCAAAGTTACCTACTCAATAGACTCGACTGAGTTGTTGATAGTATAACTTGCTGCGTCAGCTAACACTTAACTTTTCAGTTGATTTGGTTTTATACAGTGTGTTAGATAAATGTTTTTATCAAGATTTTGATGATTTTATTTAAATGAGTTTTTATACCAACAATGTTTATAAATGTTGTCCAAATACTCCCAATTGATTTAAAATATTTTTGCTAATTCTCCGGAGTATTTATTCAAGTTTATTTTTGACTAAAATATTGGACAACACTTTTGATGATTTTGTGTTAATGCGTTTTGCATCAAAATGATATTTCTTATGTTGTCCAAATACTCCCGATTGGTTTAAAATATTTTTACTAATTTTTCGGAGTATTTTTGAAGTTTATTTTTGATAAAAATTGGACAACCTTTCAAGTTGGAGGTCGACCGGTCGACGTTTACCTGGAAAAACGCACAAAATAAAAGCGAGCGTCTTGGACATGAAAAAATGAGGGAGGCGATCGGTCAAGGGTAGGGCCGGCCGGTCGGACCCCTCCAACTTTGTAACTAGATCGCACTAAATTCTTTCCAACATTCAAAATTTTCTATAGGGCAACCGGTCGCCTGTGTATTTTTTTTAACGACAAAAATTGTGTCGTTTAAACTCCATATCAGCAATATTTGCGTTTGATTTTTGTACAATATTTCTACATCTTGTGATCCTCTTTTTGTAGACAAAAGTGAAGAAGGATGAGCCTATGTCTATGAAGACTCTCCTATAAATAGAGGATGATTTGAAGACACAAGACACAACAACACAAGCAATCAAAACAACAAGAAGAATCTGCAAATTCTCCAAGCTTTCATATTTTACATTCTTGTTGTAATAAGCCTAAGTTCTTGCACTTGCACAATCTTGAGGTCTAGGCTTTTTATTCTTGATTACACTTGCACTCAAATTGTAATATTCATTATTGAGTTGTAATCTTGATTTTTGGTCAATCATTCAACACAAGACATCCTTGTGAGTATTCTTGTGGAAAGAATACACTTGGGTGATCTAGGTGATAGATGTTTCAAGAGTGTGGTGCTCTTGATGTGTTTGAAGAATTTGGTGTTCTTCAAGATTGAAGATTGTGGTGATCTTCACAAGGTGCCGTTGAAGGAAGATTGTGGTAATCTCCAAGGTGTTGTTGAAGAAGAGTGTGGTGCTCCTCAAGGTGTTGTTGTAAGGTGATGTTGTATTAATTTTGATAATTAATAAAATCTTTTTTCTTTTTGAAATCCATCCCGGATATACTGGGGTGGTAGAGGATTAGGCCCTAGGTGGGTTGAACCTCTATAAATCGACGTGTGTTGTTTACTTCCCGCACCTTTATTCGTGTCTTGGCTTGCTTGATTCGAAAAGGAGAGCATAATCGAGAAAATGGAGATAATCTATTCACCCCCCCTCTAGATTATCATAGCCGCTTGGACTTACAAGTGGTATCAAAGCCAAACTCTTTGGCAAGCTCGTTCCACATCGCGAGTAAAGAGGAACGATCATCGGCTACAAATGAAGTCTACCTTCTGGCGCCTCCACCGCCAAGACACCACTATTTGATTCCGAAAATTATACATTTTGGAAAGAAAGAATGGAATGTTATCTACAAGATTGCAGGTTCGATATTTGGAACACGGTGCGTTAATGAAGAATCCATTCCGATGATAGACACACCACACACCTCCAAAGGCTTCAAAGAGCTCAATGATGAAGAGAAGAAAATCATCTCCTTAAATGGTAAAGCTCTTAATATTTTATATTGTTCACTTACCATTTTGGAATATGATCATATTATAGGAATTAAATCGGCACATAAAGTGTGGATAAAATTAGAAGAAGTATATGAAAATGAAAGGAGCAACTCAAAAGCATCTACTTCTCAATGGGATACAACATCAAACCCAACAACATGGGATGAGCTTCCTACAACCTCCAACGGCGATGAAAACGAATGTTGTCTTATGGGCTTGAAAAAAAGCGAGGTAAGTTCTAAACCTTCTACTTCTTATGATGATTATAATGATTTGCAAAATGATTTTGATGAGCTTCAAAATGAATTCCAAAGCTTACTTGTTAAATACAAAAATTTGAAAAAGGAATTCAATGTTTTGAAAAATGAAAAGGATAGTTTACTTACTTTCTATGAATCACTATCATGTGCTCACACCACCACACTTGATAAGGTTAGAAACTTTGAAAAAGAAAATAGTACTCTTGTTGAGAATATTAATTGCATGAAAAAGGATTTATCAAAATCCAACTTGAGTACCGATAAAATGACTGATATTGTTGATGTTCATAGTTGTGATAAATTGAAACAAGGACTTGATCATAAGCTGGTGTTGTTAATTATGTGAAAATAAATCAAGTCCCTATGCATGTTGGTCATTATGCTCCAAAAATTATTACTTGCTTTTATTGTGGTAAAAAGGGTCATACGGTAAATACTTGTCGGGCTAGAAATAGCTCTAATTATTGTTGGAGACCTAAAAGTCTCAAAGCTAATCCCAAAGGACCCAAACACTTGAGGGTACCACAAAACGATGTCACATTAGGTACCCGTGAATAATATTCAAGGAAAATTCATGGCCTTAAAGACATCAAATGACCGTCTCATTCAATCAAAGGAGAAGACATCACCACAATGAATTTCAAGAGAAAGACATTATCAATGGAAAGGACATAATCCTTGGAAATGGAGCAATTGGAGAAGCCATCATCTACAAGATGATTTTCAAAGGGGAAGATATCATCAACAACGGGAAAGACATAACCCATGGAAATGGCGTAATTGGTAAACTGTATCTCCTCATTTAAATATGTATTTTATTTTGTTATTATATTTTACTAAATGAGTTTTCAAAATTTTATTTTTAAAATTAAGGTCTTCAATATATTTGTGTGTTCTTAAAATTATTTTTTAAAAAGAGGGCCTTGCATGTTATTTTTAAAACTCTTGTGCATTTGTTTAAACTATAGTGCTTTATCATCTCTTATGGATTTTTATGGCATAAGCATACTTGTGACATATATCATTGCTCTAGCCTACACTATTACAATTATTGTGTAGGATTTATATATCTTCATCACTGGTTATCCACTCATTATTTGACAAGAGAGACATAAACTATCGAGGTACGCTCACCATTGTTATTCATCTCTTAGACTCGATTTATTTTTGTTATATGCCTATGTGCTTGCTTTTCAATATATTTCAAAGTATCTCATACAAGTGCCATTAAAAGAATTTTTCGATTTTTGAAAGGCATTATTCGATAAAACTTGTCTTATCCGAGACTTGTAAAGAATTATATTTTGTTTTGATAAAACATTTGATTTTCTTCCTTATCTCAAAATTATGCATTTGATTGCTCATATTCATTCTTGTCAAAACTATTGTTCAAATGCTTCTTTTAAATGAGGTCTCAATTATATGCTCTCGGATTTTCAAATTTCAAAAGAGACCTTATGTAGCTTTTTATAAGCTTATTTGAACTTACATGTTTTATGAAACTCTTGATGATTTGTTTGAAAGCATAGTATGTGTTACTTGCTATAGTGTCTCTATTATTCGATATTGATATGTTCTTGTGCAAGATGCCTTGTTAAGATTTTGCAGGAATTTTGGTATTTTGCAACAAGTTAATGACCAAGGCAAGGTTAGTAGCTCAAAGGTATTGTCAAGAAGAAGGTATTGATTTGATGATACATTTGCACCCGTAACACATTTAGAAGCTATTCGCATTTTACTTGCCTATTCTTGCTTTAAGAAAAGATCAAGCTTTACCAAATGGATGTTAAATCCACTTTTCTTAATGGTTTTATTCAAGAAGAAGTCTATGAAAAACAACCGGGGTTTGAAAATTTTTCTAGGCCAAATGATTTTTATAAAAGGCCTTGTTTAGTTTAAAACATGCACCCCGTGTATGGTATGATAGACTTAGCTATTTTCTTTTGAAAATTTATTTTACAAGAGGTAAAGTTGATACTACTCTCTTTGTTTTTGAAAAAGGGCAAGATTGCTTATTAGTGCAAATTTGAGTTGATTTGGTGCTACTAATGAATTTTTGTGCAAGACTTTTTCTAAGTTGATGCAAGGTGAACTTGAGATGAGCATAATGAGGGAGCTCAAATTTCTTCCTTGGACTTCAAGTTAAACAATGCCAAGAAGGTGGTTATATTTCACAATCAAAGCATACACAAGAACCTTTGAAGAAGTTAGGCATTGAAGAAGGAAGAACAATCTCTATTCATATGGCAACAATATCAAGATGGACAAAAGTTGAGAAATGAATATTGGTTAACAATCAAATTCGAGGTATGTTTATCTTCGTTTATTACTCTTTTAGACTCGACATTTTCTATGCCTTATGTCTATATGCTCGAATTCAAAACTATCCCAACGAATCTCATTAAAGTGTCGTTAAAATAAATTTTCAAATATTTGAAAGGCACTTCTTCTTATAGCTTGTTTATCCAAGGTTTTAAAAAGTTCATATTTTTTCGGGATAACAAGTCCGGTGATAATATCTTTTCAAAATATGATTCGTCATAATCGAACTAAACATATTGAGATTTAATATTCTTTTGGATTGCGTTTTTTTAAAAAAACAAAAAATTGAGATGTGTTTAATTTCGTCTCAAAGATAACTCGCGGACATTTGCTTTTAATCGTTAACACCGAGTCTTTTACCTCATTTCGAGCTTAATTATGACATAATGTATATTGAATGAGGTCTACGTTTACAATTTGCATGTTTTTAAAACTTAGGGGTGAAAAATCGGATTTTTGGTGCAAAATTCGGAAAACAAAATCGGTGTTGAGGCACCGTCGAGCCAGAGGTCGATCGGACGACCAGATTAGTAAACACTGGTCGCCCTACCCGTCGGCCGTCGCCTAAAGCAATTTCAGTGATAAAATTGCTTTTGTCCTTCATTTCGTATTTTTGGTTGTTTTCTTCCAAAATCGAACCCCTTTGCATTTTTCACACACAATTCACTCAAAATGATTTTCTTCTTATAAAATCTATATTTTTGAGTTTATGTAACTTCTATTTCATCCATATCATCCGACTTCTCCGATCAATTGGTAAGAATTTCTTTTTTTATCTCAATTGGGTTGAACCCTTGAGAATGTGTTTGTATTTTACTATTTTGATGAAATTCTTGTATTAGTATGTTGTATATGATGATTGTTGATGGATGAATGTTGTTGTATTACAATTGGTGATGAAATTTTTTTGGCTTAAACGAATGACAAAGGCATGTATTTCTTGTTTTATTCGACGCACGCCAAGTGTTCGACAAAATGTTTCTATGAAAAATTCATCACCTACGTGATTCTCTTGATTTGAAAAGTCTTATCAGTTTATAGAGATCATGTTTTATCATTCAAATGAGCTTTTGCAAATCAAATGAGCAATTTTTCCCTTTTATTTGGAATTTAAGCTTAAATTTTTAAAGCGCTCGATAAATCGATAAAAGCGCACTTTGATATAATTGTATGATGTTTTTATCGTGCTAACACTCTTTTTGATGATTCCAAAGGGGGAGAAACAAGAAAAATGCTCATATACTCAAAGAAGCGAAAATAAGCTCGCAAAAAAAGCTATAAGCTAGGGCTCTCAAAAGCCAAAAGTTGTGAATATTACTTAGTCCATTTGATGTATTGTGGACTTTTATGCTTGACTAATGATGTTTTGTGACAGGGGGAGCTTCTATGCTCAAATAATTCAAGCTTGTTTTGTAAAAGCTAAGCTTTTAGCTTTTAGTTGGTTGCTTTTATACTTGTTCTTGATATGCATATTGATAGGGGGAGCTTGTGCAAAAATATTTTGAAAAATCTTTGCTCCTATCCTTGTGTGTGTCACTTATGATAAATCTTGCTTGTAAATGGATTGATGTTTTAGACCGGAAAATATGTTTTATTTTAAAATCGAATTCCTAAAATTGTTTTGGTTTGTAATCATCAAAAAGGGGGAGTTTGTTAGATAAATATTTTTATCAAGATTTTGATGATTTTGTTTAAATGAGTTTTTATACCAAAACAATGTTTATAAATGTTGTCCAAATACTCCCAGTTGATTTAAAATATTTTTGCTAATTCTCCGGAGTATTTATTCAAGTTTATTTTTGACTAAAATATTGGACAACACTTTTGATGATTTTGTGTTAATGCGTTTTTACATCAAAACGATATTTCTTATGTTGTCCAAATACTCCCGATTGGTTTAAAATATTTTTACTAATTTTTTGGAGTATTTTTTGAAGTTTATTTTTGATAAAAATCGGACAACATTTCAAGTTGGAGATCGACCGGTCGAGCAAACGGTCGACCGGTACCTGGAGAACGCACAAAATAAAATAGAACGTATTGGACATGAAAAATGAGGGAGGGCGACCGGCCAAGGGTAGGGCCGACCGGTCGGACCCCCCTCGAACCTGTACCTGGATCACACTAAATTCTTTCCAACATTCAAAATTTTCTATAGGGCAATTGGTCGCCCTTGACAGCAAAAATTGTGTCTTTTGAACTCCCATATCTGCAAGATTTGCTTTTGATTTTTGTACAATATTTCTACATCTTGTGATCCTCTTTTTGTAGACAAAAGTGAAGAAGGAGGAGCCTATGTCTATGAAGACTCTCCTATAAATAGAGGATGATTTGAAGACACAAGACACAACAACACAAGCAATCAAAACAACAAGAAAAATCTGCAAATTCTCCAAGCTTTCATATTTTACATTCTTGTTGTAATAAGCCTAAGTTCTTGCACTTGCACAATCTTGAGGTCTAGGCTTTTTATTCTTGATTACACTTGCACTCAAATTGTAATATGCATTATTGAGTTGTAATCTTGATTTTTGGTCAATCATTCAACATAGGACATCCTTGTGAGTATTCTTGTGGAAAGAATACACTTGGGTGATCTAGGTGATAGGTGTTTCAAGAGTGTGGTGCTCTTGAGGTGTTTGGAGAATTTGGTGTTCTTCAAGATTGAAGATTGTGGTGATTTCACAAGGTGCCGTTCAAGGAAGATTGTGGTAATCTCCAAGGTGTTGTTGAAGAAGAGTGTGGTGCTCTTCAAGGTGTTGTTGTAAGGTGATGTTGTATTAATTTTGATAATTAATAAAATCTTTTTTCTTTTTGAAATTCATCCGGATATCTTTGGGGTGGTAGAGATTAGGCCCTAGGTGGGTTGAACCTCTATAAATCGACGCGTGTTGTTTACTTCCCGCACCTTTATTCTTATCTTGGCTTGCTTGATTCGAAAAAGAGTGCATAATCTAGAAAATGGAGATAATCTATTCACCCCCCCTCAAGATTATCGTAGCCGCTTGGACTTACACAGTGGAAGACTTAACACCCATTGTTAATTTTTAAGCACATTTTTAACACTTGTTTTAGCACTTGTTATTATCAGTTGGATAGCAATATAACTTATCAGCAGATATAAAAATATAAGCAAGAAAGTAAAGTGCTGAAAGTAAATGACACAAACAAATTTAAAGTGGTTCGAGGATAGGGTAATTCCTCTAATCCACTAAGTAACAGATCAAGTTACAAAGTAGTTCTTAGTCTAGAGACAGCCTTAATCACACAGCTGGCTACTCCTGCGACTCAGCTTCTTTACAAGACAGTTGTCTTGCTACTTCAGCTCCCTTCAAGCCTTCGGAATTGATCACACAGCCTTCCAACAAACTTGAAACTTCTGGTTCGACCTTGAACCTCACCACAACTCCTTCAACTTGGAGAGTAGACCCATTTTCGTTCTTTAAACTTTTTCTCTTCAACTGGTTGAAGTAATCTTTCCTTCACAGCGTGTGTTGGATCGAGTTCCTTCGAGTTTTAGGCTTGATGAATTTCTTGATAAGCTTTGAGAATATTGCAGGTTATGCTTGCTTGCAAATGCTTGTTAGATCAGTGTCATTCGTAACCTTTTCTCAAATGCTTCCTCAACTTTTTATAGTGCTCATTTGAAAATTTGCCTGTTGAAGAGATAGGCTATTTTCAAATGACACTTTCTTGTTCGTTTGCTTATCTTTTCTTGGCCTGATGCGATGTGATGTTGACCCTTCCTCGTATTAAATGACTCTACAGCTTTACAGGGTCTGATACACGCTTCAGATTTCCCATGGTTTATTCATTTTACATATTTATGGGCCAAACTCTTTAAGACCTGGCAGCTTTGACTTATTACTATATCGAGTAATATTATTGACTTCCTTCCAACGGATCAATGTCAGTTGTCTTGACTGTTGTCTTTACCCCTTTGACTTGATCCTGCTCCAATCATAGGAATGACTCAACTGTCACTTCAATTGTTAGACTTGGCTTCTTGACTGACACTTCCACATCCTTTACACATATGTTCCTCAGCTAGCTCTCCTTCAGTCGAGTCTTTGTCTTTCATCTTGACCATACTCAACCGACACACAGCTGGGTCTTCACTCTAGTCTGCAGTTGACTTCTTGCATTCTTCAACATAGCTGACTTCACTCACCTCTTTCAGTCCTATCTATTACATCATAGAAATACAAGAAAAATAGGGTGCCAATATACTATTCTAAGTTTTACATGGTATCATCAAAATCTAAACAATATATTTCCTAACAGCAGCAATAGCACAACTCCGGGTGCTTATTGTTAAGTCCTCGACTTTGGATAAGGGTTTCATGAATAATGCCCAAGATGATTTGTTTCGACTTAGGCGTCTTCGTGTCCTGGGCCATCCCAAAAAAGCTCCGAGCATTATTCAGGTTGATTGGCATCCACCTCTTCCTGGCTAGACCAAGGTGAATACGGATGGTTGTGCTCAAGGTGTGTCGGGTCGCAGTATGGCGGCTGGTATTTTTCGCAACTGCAAAGGTTTCTTTATGGATATTTTGTGGAGTTGTGGTATTGGATATGCGTTCGAGGCATAATTAGTGAAGTCCATGATGACAATTCACTATGCGTTCAGCAAAGGATGGCATTGTCTTTGGTTGTAATTGGATTCGACTTATGTGGTGGAGCTATTTCACAAACGGCCCAATTGCATTCCTTGGCGAAATTTAAGTCAATGGCGTTATACACTTCATTTGGTTTCTCAAATGGAGTTGGTCGTTTTGCACATTTATCGAGAAGGCAACAAAGTGGTAGATTGCTTCAGCAATATGGAGCATCCAGCGACGTGGTGGGACAGCCCCCCTACGCCTATTACATCACTTCTTAGGGAGGACTATGTTGGATACCCCAATTATAGATTTGTTAGATAGTTATTCCATTTGTTGTTCTGTATGTTTTCTATGACTTTATGGGGGTACTCTTTTTCCTATCAAAGGTTTTCCCCATAAGGATGGATTTTACCATGATATGTTTTAACGAGGCCCCAAACATTTAGCTACCTGGTCGGCTTGTGACCAGGACTCTTTTTGTATATTTATAATATTTCACGATTTATTTTTTAAAAAAAAAAGATTGACTACAGTTTAAATTAATTATTTAATACTTGTATTTCTAAGTTAACCTATTTAATTGACTGACCAAGCATACATCCTCTTTAAAAATACTTTTTTAGTTATTATGTTGAACCTTTTTTTCATTCTTCATTTGTAGTATATTATGTTAGGGATTATAAAGTATGTAGGATAAATATTTAGGGATGACAAAATTATGGCGGGAAATCATTTTCGTTGCTATCCGAATAAAATTAGAGGAAGAATCCTCAGTTAATTCAGGGATGTGAGCGGGGATGGGATTCCTTCTTCTCTAGAATTGGGATGTAACGTCCATGATATTTATATCCCATATCCCATCCGAGTTCATGTTCCTGATTAGATAAAATGAGGATTCACCATCCCCTAAAATTAAGGAATTAACTTGATGAATAGTAATTAACAATATTTTTTAGTGGAGTAGTTGACAATTAATATAATGTCATCGTTGCCATTTTAACAGAGAGAATAACTTGAAAATATATAAATTAAAAAATATTTTAAAATCAACTTAAAATTAGATCATTTCGGAATATAGTTATGATAGATTTGGGACAATAAAAATCTAAGAGCATGTCTCTTGTAAGACGGTCGTACGGTGCGACAAATTACACTTTTAAGTGTAAAATGTGATATTTAGTGTAAAAAATTGATACTTTTAGTGTATAAAGTGACACTTTGCTGGACAAGGTATCACTTTTTACACTAAAAGTATCACTTTTTACAGTAAACGTATCATCCGTCGCACTGTGCGACTGTCTGACACAAGTTTTTGCCAAAATCTAGTTTAGATAAATAGATAGAGCTTAAAGGTAGTCCAACATGCATACTTAATAAACAATATTTTCTCTTGTTTAACAAAAAAGAAAATAAATATTATTTGCAGATATTATAAAATAACAAAAAAAAACATTTAGAAAACAACGGTAGGAGGGCTGTTTTCATAAGATTTTCTTTTTTCTTTTTAAGTAAAAGTTAGAAACAGCACTCCGGGTGCTGTTTTCACCTAGAAAAGAAAAAAAATATATTTTCTGCATTAATTGGTTAAATTGTTTTTTAATTTACACTAATTTAATAATTAGTCAAGCAACTAGAAGAAAGAAAAAGTAAGGGTGTGCTTGGTTGTGAAAATTTTTCCAATATTTTCATTTTGGAATGAAAATTTTTTAGAATGTGTGATTGTTTGAGAAAAAAATGAAAAATTTTCAAAGAAAATCTTATTTCTCTTCAAAATTAACTCATTTTTCTTTTTCTCTTTCACATTTCCTGATACCCAATTATACTATTTATTTCTCTCTCATCTCCCTATTTATATAAAGAATTCCGATAATTTCTTTCATTTATCACTATTTTTATTATTTTTCTCTTAATCTTGTTAAGAAAATTTACAAAATGAGATTCATATTGCCTATTTTTGGATCAATTTTTTATTTTTGTTCAATGTTCTTACATTATATTTCACACTTATTTCCACAAAAGTTTTCACAAACAATCAACATCTCTAGAAGATTTTCTATCACATCAACATAATCATCACTTTTTCTCTACACATCCAACTTTCACTTTTAAAAAAATTTTTACCACTATTCTTTTAGAAAATAAAAATAGATGTAATGAAAGTACAACTAATAACCGCCTAAAAATTTTAAACTAGAAAAGAGAGAAAAAAAAAAGAATCTTTATTTGCAACAATACATTTTCTCCACATTATCACCTAACCAATAAAATAAAATATTTTCTCTCTCTTTCCCACGCACACAAAGAGAGAAGAAAGATGGGCAGCAGCAAACAAATGGACATCCATCCATGATCCATGTAAACATTATTAAAAAAAATAGTAATACAAGGAAATCAGATAAAAAGAGGGCATTTTTATTTTAACAGTGCATTAATGATTGATGTCTGTACCACACGACAAACAGTGCCAGTGTGTAAGTTGTGTGCCAGTTGCAACCGATGTCAGCCATCACCGTCACACAATGCTATTTGACAATTTCCCTTCCTCTCTCTTTCCTCTCATCACAACAAAATATTGAAAAAAAAGTAATAATGATTAATTAGTACAACATTCAATTAGGAACATAATTTGACCATTATAGTCCTTTGCTTTGGTAAATATCGAATTTTAGTCCTTTATGTATAAAGGATACGATTTGACATACACTAACTTTCAAGAAACTGCACATTTAATCCCATTTTTCAATTTTGTGGATATCTCACTCCTAAAATAAGAGATGTAGCAAGTGACTTACCGGCTACTAATGTGGATTAAAATTGGCGTTTTGGAAGGGAAATAGCCATGAAGCGGAAGCCAAAGTGAACAAGGGGATTTTAAAATATTATTTTAATTTTAATTTTTTATGTGTCGAAATTGTTTAGATTACTTTTTATTTTTTATTTTATTGAAATTTTGAATTATATTAATTAATTTTATGATTTCTGATATATATGGTTTTAATTATAATATTGATGCTGTTTTTTTACGGCAGATCACTCCAAGTTATGGTCTCTAATATAGTCTAAGTCTTTTTCTCTCAAAGCTGAAAATATTCTAATGGGAATTTGGGGTTATTTTTCAATATGTGGCATTTGCCATGATTTTTTTGTTTCTGATGGGTTGGGAGGTTTTTAAAAAAATAGGTGTAGGCCCTTAGCCCTTAGAAAGGCGCCCCATTTTTTACTAAATATTAAATAAAAATACAATTTTTGGATAACTATGCGCCACTACCAAGGACGCCATCCCCATTATTCGCACACTTACTAAAATTCGATATCCTTTATATATTTGGAATAAGAGATATTTCGGGAGGCGCCCAACTTGGTAGTGGCGCAACTCTTAATGTAGCATTTATTTGCGCCCTTTCTTACTAGACAAAGCCTACACCTTTTTTTTAAAAACCTCCCAACCAACTATAGAAACAAAAAATATGTGGCAAATGCCACAGTTTGAAAAATAACCCGGAATTTGCCTCTGAGAACTAACAAACGTTAGACGGACCTTTGGGTTGTCCCAGGGACGACAAAACTTTTTATAAGGCGAGGAGAATGTAACGACCCAAATTTTTATGACTTAATAAGAATTTTATTAATTATGTTCTTAGTTTATTTTATGGAATAATAATAGAAAATTAGGAATTTATTAATGATTTTACTAGATAGTTAATTGGTTAAATTATGGATAATATAGAAGCGAGGTTTTTTTTATTAGATCGGGCATTTATTTAACTCGGGCCTAATAATATATAATTGGATCTTAATTAGTTTAGAGTATTAAATATGGCTCATATTGTTAGTAAGTTAGCAATAAGCCCTTATATCCAAAGTGCAGTCTAATTTGGAGTAGGTTAAAACATAGATATAATACATGTAAAACACAAACAGAGAGAATGCATTATACACATGACACACGACAGAACAAACGCAGAGAGGGTAGAGAGCTCGGCCATGAGAGAGAGAGAGAGAGAGAGAGAGAGAGAGAGAGAGAGAGAGAGAAGGACAAGAGAGAAAGAAGAGAGGCAATCCCCCAAACCGAATCCTACGTTTGATTTTAAAGAGTCTGAAATGAATTATAGTATCATTAAGTTGAACAGACAATTAATCTCCCTAGTTTCATGTAGATTATAATTTAATTTATTATTACTTGATTATGATGTTTGACGGTGCTCATGTTTGACTACAAGACTTGTCTCCTTTTGTAACGACTCAATTTTATGAAATTAAAGTACTAAAAATATTATTAGGAAAACATGATGATGATAATAATAATAATAATAATAATAATAATAATAATAATAATAATACATCTTCCAAATTAAATATCCAACAATTATCTCAAGCATAAAACCTAAAAAAAAATTGAATTCATAAATCCAAAATGTAGTCTGATCATAATTATTTTAATATAAATATAGCAATTTATTCCACCATCCACAACATTATATCTTCAGCCAAATTTCTTAATCTGAAAGTCATGATAATAATAGGGGTGAGCTTCATCTCACTCAATAGGGATATATCTGTCAATATTTTATATAACATAAAAAACATTCACATAATTACAACAATTAATTCATTACTTTACTCTTTTTTCTCTGATTGGCCAGTTATTGCATATAGCATTGCGGGTTTACCCCGAAGATACTTTTGATCTCGGATCCTTTTTATGGCCCCTAGCTTAAAAA
This sequence comes from Rehmannia glutinosa, assembly GCA_016081115.2. NCBI lineage: Eukaryota > Viridiplantae > Streptophyta > Magnoliopsida > Lamiales > Orobanchaceae > Rehmannia > Rehmannia glutinosa. The sequence goes on along the minus strand of CM071935.1, from coordinate 34,659,683 downwards.
TTGCAGATATTCGATGTAGTAAAATAAACAATAAAAGTCCTAATCCTCAACCACTTCGTTTTCTACATTAAATAAAATTATAATTAATATGTGATTTTAATAAATCGAACTAATTAATGAAAGAATTTGTAAAAAATATTGAAAGTTTGTGAATTGGGAATTTATACATATATATATATATACATAAAAAACTTGAATAAAAAGTAGAAAACTATGTTTACCTTATAATTCTTGGAAATATAGTGTAAAAAGTTTTGTATGACGTTATGAAGATATATAATGAGTAATACTAATCTCTAAATTAACCCCTAAAATAAACCCCTATAGTATCCCTTAAACTAACCCCTAATTTATCCTTTAAACTAACTCCTAATTTATCCCCTAAACTTAACCCCTAGATTAATTGTGAAATTAGAAATAATATTACTAAAATTAGAGTTATTACATTATACTCTCATTAATAATAATTTTGTCCTCGAAATTCGATATCTTATCTAGAATTGAAAATTTTGGGTACTTGACGCACTTCCAAGTCACTTCATTTTTGCCATGGCGTCTCCATTGTACTTTAATTAGAGCAACATCTTTATTTCTCAAATGGTGAATCTTGTGTTCCAGAAAAGCTTACGGTGGTTCCTCATAAGTTAAGTCATTGTTAATTGTTAGATCCTTATAGTTCACAATGTGACTTGGATCATGAACATACTTCATTAGCATCGAAACATGAAAAATATTATGCACACTTGGCATACTTGGTGGTATTGCTTGCTGATCAGCTAAATCTTCAACTCATGTAAGGATTTCAAATGGTCCGATATATCTCGCTTTCAACTTCCCCTTTTTCGCCAAATCGAATGACATCTTTGATAGGAACTACTTTCAGAAATAATTTTTCTCCTTCATCAAATTGTATATATTTTCTCCGTCTATCAGCATACGACTTTTGCATATCTTGAGCCATCTTGATTCGATCTTGCATCATAGCAATCTTCTCTACGGTTTGCCGAATCAATTCAGGCTCCAAAATTTTTCTTTCACCAACTTCGCTCCAATATAATGGTGATCTACACTTTCTTTCGTACAACGCCTCGTATGGAGCCATACCAATAGTCTCTTGATAATTGTTGTTATAAGCAAACTCCATCAAAGTTAATAATCTTTCCAAATTACGTCCTAAGTCGAGCACACATGCTTTCAATATATCTTTTAATATTTGTATAGTCCTTTTAGTTTGTCCATCTGTTTGCGGGTAATAACCCGTACTAAATCTAAGCTTTATTCCCAAGGCACTTTGTAGATTTTTTAAAAAATTAGAAGTGAAACATGTATCTCTATATGAAACAATTGACACAGGAACTCCATGAAGTCTCACAACACTGCTTTAGAAATCAATCATGTCACAAAAAATACATAAAAGAAAAATATCTATACAGTAAATTTAACTTAATCATACAATTCGAATTATGTATAAAAATAAGTATATCTATACAGTAATTTTGCCACTGCTCCACAAAATTAATTATACAACAAAAATGACATAAATATACATATAAAGGTTATATCTATATAGTAAATTTAACTATATCATATAATTCGAAACTAATTATACAACAAAATGACATAAATATACATATAAAGGTTATATCTATACAGTAAATGTAACTATAACAGACAATTCGAAACTAATTATACAACAAAAATGACATAAATATATAAATAAAGGTTTAATCTATACAGTAAATTTAACTATATCATACAATTCGAAATTATAAAAAAGGCGTGTATTTTGAAAGGATATAACTTCCCCTTAAACATAGGAACCGGAAAAAGTAAAATAAAACTTACCTTCTACAGTTAAAATATTAAGAGACGTGTATTTTTGAAAGGATATAACTCCCCCTTAAACATAGGAACTGATAAAGGTAAAATAAAACTTACCTTCTACACTCAAATATAAAAGACATATTTTCCCTTAATTAAAAATTCAAAAATAATATAAATTGCCAATTTCAACTCCTGCATTAACTAATTGCCTAAAATAATGGGATTAATCTGAATCATCCAAAATATCAATCTAACGATTATAATAAATCTTCACTCTCTCATATAATAGGGGTGTCCCATTTGAACCATCCCCTATATATCCCCTATATATATATATATATATATATATATATATACACTTGAATAAAAAGTAGAAAACTATCTTTACCTTATAATTCTTGGAAATGTGGTGTAAATATTTTTGTATGAAGTTATAAATACGTATAATGAGTACTACTAATCCCTAAATTAGCCCCTAAAATAAACCCCTAAATTATCTCTAAACTAACCTTAATTTATCCCTAAACTAATCCCTAGTTTAATTGTGAAATTATAAATAATATTACTAAAATTAGAGTTATTACACCTTAAGTGTTATAAAGATTCATGTATTGGGCTTGCCGCCAACTATGTATGATTATTTGAATGTGTGATTTTCCTAATTAATTGAATGTATGTATTTTCTTAACTAATTGAATGTGTGGTTTCCATTAGGTATTTTCCCTAACTAATTCAATGCGGGGCTTTTCCTAAATAGTTTTGAATCATTGAATGTAAGCTTTCCCTTAAATTAGTTGAATGAATGGTTTCCCAAAACTAGGTTAATAAAGGATTTCCCTTAGTTATTTCGATAAGTAATGGGATGTAGGGTTAGTAATTTCTATAAGTAACTGAATGCATGGTTAGTTATTTGCATAAACAACAGAATGTAGGGTTTTCCCTAGCTAACCGAATGTAGAGTTTTCCATAGCTAATTGAATGTAGGGTCTTTTCCTATATTTCCATAAGTAATTGAATGTCGAGTTTTCCCTAGCTAACTGAATGTAGGGTTTTTCCAACGCTAATTGAATGTAGGGTCTTTTCTAATAGTTGACCGTTGGGTCTTTCCCTAATTAAATTTACTTATGTCTTCCCCTAAATAATTGAATATCATAGTTAATTGCTCTAACTAATTAAATGTAATAGTTAATTGAATTCAGTGCGTTTTCCCAAATATGTTTGAACCTTGAGTTTCACTAATTAAATGAATGTAGGGTATTCCCCTAGCTAACTGAACATATGACTTTCCTCCAAAGAGGTTGAATAATTGAATGTAGGTTTTTCCTTAACTAACTGAATGTATGAATTTTCCCTGGATAAGTTTGAATAACTGAATGTAGGGTTTTTCTCTAACTAATTGAATGTAGGGTTTATCCTTAATTAATTGAATATCGGGTTTATCCTTAATTAATTGAAAATAGGATTTTCCTTAACTAATTGAATGTAGGGTTATCCCTAATTGATTGAACGTATAATTTTCCCTAATTAATTGAATATAGGGTTTTCCCTAACTAATTGAACATAGAGTTTTCCTTAATTAGTTGAACATAGAGATTATCTCTAATTAATTGAACGTATGATATTCAATAATTAATTGAACATTGGGTTTATCCCTCATTAATTGAATGTAGGGTTTCCCCTAACTAACTAAATGTAGCGTTTTTTTCCCGATTAATTGAATATGGATTTTCCCTAACTAATTGAATGTAGGGTTATCCTTAGTTGATTGAACACAATATTTTTCCTAATTAATTGAATATAGGGTTATCCCTAATTAATTAAATATATGGTTTTTCCCTAACTAATTGAATATAGGATTTTCCCTAATTAGTTGAACATAGAGTTTATCGCTAATTAATCGAACGTAGGATATTCAATCATTAATTGAACATAGGTTTATCCCTCAATAATTAAATGTGAGTTTTCCTCTAACTAACTGAATTTTGGGTTTCTCTAACTAATTGGATATAGGTTTTCCCCTGATTAGTTGAATGAATGGTTTTCCTTAATTAGTTGAATGAAGGGTTTTCCCTTATTAGTTGAATGGGATTTTGCTCTCAAGTTGTTTCAGCTAACATGATTTAATTATTATTATATATGCTTACGTGTATTCTCATATTTAATGATATGTCGCTTAGGTTCATGCATCATGTTAATATATGTTCATAGTATTTCACGAGCATCCCAACATTAAGTAAAGTCAAGTCTTAAATTTAAGAATTAATAATGTTTTTAAAGAAACGGGTGTTTATTATTCAATGATGCTGGAGTGAGTGGGAAATGGGCGCGGGAGATTAATATAGCGGCAATGTGCCGCTTGCGGCTAATGTTAATGTTAAAGGAAATGGGCATTTGGGCAAAATGAAACAAAATGGGTCTTCTAGTAAAATGCTAATCGGGTTCCAAATAACAAGGCCCAATGTGACCCTATTTAGAACAGTGTGTCACCAAGTGAACTCGCGTCCTATGAATTTTTTACAAAAAGAAAGACAATGTTTTAAGTATGAATACAAAAGGTTTTTAAGTAAAGAAAGTGTAAAGTTTTACCAAGTTATAAATGTAAGATATTGCATTGGGCATGCAGTTATGCAAGATATTACTTGTTGAGCTCCTTTAGCTCATTCCACGAAAGTTGAATTTTTCAGATTAAAATGCAGAAGAGGAAGGAGATGATGGTGCGCAGTGACTCGGGGAACCCATGTCCTTCAATTTTCTTTATTTTAAAGTTTGACTTATTCGTTTTAAACATTGAATGTCGTTTTATTTTTCATATTAGGAAATTTATTTGTTAGATTTTGATGATACCATGTAAAACTTAGACTAGGAAGTTGGCACCTCATTTTCCTTGTAATTCTATGTTGTAATAGAAAGGACCGAAAGAGCTGAGTGAAGTCAGCTAAGTCAAAGAATGCAAAACGTCAACTACAGACTAGAGTGAAGACTCTGCTATGTGTCAGCTGAGCATGGCCAAGATAGAAGATAAGGACTCGACTGAAGGAGAGCCAGCATGAGGAACAACTGTGTGAAGTATGAGGAAGTGTCAGTAAAAGGAGCCAAGTCTAACAGTTGAAGTGACAGTTGAATCATTCTCATGATTAGAGCAGACTCAAGTCAAAGGGGTAAAGGAAGTAGTCAAGTCAAGACAACTGACATTGATCCATTGGAAGGAAGTCAAAAATATTACTCGATATAGTAATATGTCCAAGCTGCCAGATTTTAAAGTGTTTGGCCCAGAAACATGCAAAAGGAATAAACCAATGGGAAACACTGGAGCATGTGTAAGACCCTGTAAAGCTGCAGAGCCATTTAATACGAGGAAGGGTCAACATCACAAGTGCTGCAGACCAAGAAAAGACAAGCCAATGAACAAGAAGTGTCATTTTGAAAATAGCTTATCTCTTCAACGGGCAAATTTTCAAATGAGCACTATAAAAGGTTGAGGACGCATTTGAGAAAAGGTTACCTGAACCAAGCACGAACAAATCAAGCTATTATCAAGCAAGCATAACCTGCAATATTCTCAAGCTTATCCAGAAAATTCCTCAAGCCTAAAACTCGAAGGAACTCGATCCAACACACGTTGTGAAGGAAAGATTACTTCAACCAGTTGAAGAGAAAATGTTTAAAGAACGAAAAAGGGTCTACTCTCCTAGTTGAAGGAGTTGTAGAAAAGTTCAAGGTGAAATCAGGAGATTCAAGTTTGTTGAAAGGTTGTGTGATCAAATCCAAAGACTTGAAGGGAGCTGAAGTAGCAAGGCAGCTGTCTTGTGAAGAAGCTGAGTCGCATGAGAAGCCAGCTGTATGATCAAGGCTGTCTCTAGACTTAGAACTACTTTGTAACTTGATCTGTTACTTAGTGGATTTCTCCAGGAGTTGGAGAAGAGTGGAGTAGAGGAATTACCCCATCCTCGAACCACTATAAAACTACTTGTGTCATTTGCTTTCAACATTTACTTTCTTGCTTATTTTTTCATATCTGATGTTAAGTTATTTTGTTGTCTAACTGATAATAACAAGTGCTAAAACAAGTGTTAAAAACGAGTTTTAATAAAACAAAGGGTGTTAAGTCTTCCGTTGTTAAAACCAAATCGACTAAGAGTTTAGTGTTAGCTGACGCAACCAAGTTATACTATCAACAGCTCAGTCGAGTCTGTTGAGTGGGTAACTTAGCTGAAGATAGCCAACATAGTTGTCCCCCAAGGACACAACTGATTTGAGTCAACTATATTGAAATGCTTAAAAAGACCAAAAAGTGAAAACTTAGTAAGGTTTATGACCTAAGTGACAAAAATGCAGTCGTTTTATTCGAGCGGAAATGTTTTTAAGGATGACGTCAACGTAATTATAACTGTCAGTACAAAAGCTGCACAGTAAAACATATGATTGGATATAAATGTTGCTGCATTTGATATGGGGAAATTAATGCGGTTTTGAAGGCTAAATCCTGACCGTTGATCTTGATAAAAATTTTCAAATTCTAAAAACCGTCCTTTCAAGTCCCATATAAACCAAAAATATATTTTCTCTCTCCTCATAAAACTCTCTCGTCTTCAGCAAGCAAGAAAAATTCTCTCTGCATCTGTTAGAAACCTTATTTTCAAAGTTCAAGTTTTTTGCATTTTTCACCATTTATTTTCTCTAAAAATGGCCGCTACATATGAGTTTGTCAAGTTATCTGAGAAGATCCAGATGGGAACCACTGTGGACTTCAAAGGAATGATCAAACCAGGGCGTTGATGAGACTATAGTGAAGAAAATCGCGGAGAAGCTCAAGAAGTCCAGTCTGAAGGACTTTCTCACCATGGAGTTCTCTCATACTTACCTGGAAGAGGTCGTTATGTTTTACATTAATGCGGAAATACATGATGATGAGATTCGCTCATCTGTTCATGGCAAGGCCATCAAGATCATTGTTGCGGACCTTGCTGAGCATTGCAAGTTGCCTACTGATGGGCTGAAAGAACTTGCTGAGAAAGACGTGAACTTGGCTGTGGCTTGGAAGGAGATAGCTAAGCCCGAGTCAGCTGTGAAGGCTTTTTACACAGCCAAGAAGGAACTGATCAATGATTACTACCACAAACTAATGGACATCGTGTCCAAGTGCGTGGATATGAAATTTGGAAGCTTCAACCAGTTATCTCGGACTAAGCTGGTTGTGATGGTTGCGATCATGCAAGAGAAGAAAGTTAACTGGCCTGAGTTTGTTTTCAGCCGTATCTGCTAGAACATGATCAACAAGTCCTTCAAGGATGATGGGACCTTTGGATGCTTGTTGGGTTATGGCCTGGTACTTGGCCATTTGATGGAGGCCATGAAGGGGATTGCCCTGCGCCATGGAAAGTCGTTCCATGCAAACAAGAAGATGTTTAAGGCAAACCTCTTTGGAGCTTAGAGGAAGTTGCATGCCAGAAAAGCTGACACGAGCGAGGGTGAGTCAGCTGACCCTGCCAAAGACACAACTGCGACCGCTCCAACTCTCTCTCCCAAGCCTATCTCAAAGAAGAGAGTTGCGACAGCTAAGCCTGCACCTGCCCCTGCAGCCAAGTCCAACAAGGCTCCTGCCCCTGCAGCCGAGCTTCAAGCACCTGTCCCATCAGCCGATCCAGAAGCCCCTGCCCAAGCAGCCAAAAATTGAGAAGGAACTAATCCCTTCTCCATTGTGAAGAAACGGCGCAATGCAAAGTCTCGAAAGGCAGCTGCGTTGAAGCACAGGCTTTCACGTTTGAAGAGCCTGAGAATGTTGAGCCAGAAATTCCCCTGGTTCCAACAAAACGAAGAAGACTTTTGAAGAAGTCTGAGCTTGAAAAAGCTAAGTCCGATACTCAGCCGGAGAAGCCTGAAGAGACTGTTGATGCTCAAGAAGAGCAGTCTCAAGAGAAAGATGGTGGAGTTGTTGCCACCATGGATGCCCAGAAGACTGCTGATGTTGATCAGCAGAGTATCGAAGACCCAGCTAATCGTGAGACAGTTGTGGAGAAGGAGACAACTGAGACAGCCAAGACTTTTGAAGAAAGAGTTGTCTCATCCCCTCAGACAGATGCTAACGTACCTGAGGTGGAGCAAGCCCCACTTGAAACCATTCCGGAAGATGGAGATGATGATGATGACCTGATTATGTACTCTCCAGTTTACCCGAATATTCAGCAGAGATTGAGGGAATGGAGGAGATGGAAGCTAAACTACTCCAGACAACAATTCGAACATCCTGAGTTCATCGAAGAAGAGGAGGAGCTTCTAAGCTTCCTCGGAAACATCACTGTCCACTATGCCCTTAATGAGGAATTCTGCATAGATGCCCTCCGTGCTATTAAGGAGGATGAAAAAGAAAAAGCATTGGAAAAGGCCAGAGCCGCAGAAAAGTCCAAAATGTGCATGTTCACTAGAAGCCATGAGCATGACATAGAGTCAACTGATAGCAGCGATCTCAAGGAGTTGGACCCAGCTGCAGTAGTTGAAAAGGCCGAGTTCCAATAGGCCATCAAGGAATCACGAGCCATGCACGAGCAACATCTTCAAGAAGGTCCAGGAGAGTCTTCCCAACTCTCTCCTCAATTTGATCCTTTGGGAGTGGCACAAAAGATTGCAACTGACACTGTTGCCATCACATCCCCTGTGCATTCTCAAAATGGCTCTCAGAGGAACGGCGATGAAGCTATGGAAGGTGATGAAGTGGGCACCCTAGCCAAGCCAAACCCTGAAGTTGTTGAAACACCTGCCCAAACGGCTGACTACTCAACAGGACAAACAGCCGTGTCTCAGGAGCAGAGTAACCCCAAAACTGTTCACTCAGCTGGTGCGCCAGCTGAGGGGAAGCTCTCTCCACCACATCTAGGTTAGAGGATGCTGTGGGAGACCAAACTTTGCAGTTAGGAGGCGAATGTGAGAAATTAATGGATAAGCAGAGTGAAGTTAACAAAGCTCGGATGGTTGAGACCGTCCCAGCTGAAACTTTCTCTGACGTGAAGGCCGATGACGCTGCTGATGCAGCTAAGGCAAAAGATGGGATAGAGGCCATGGGAGTTGAGACTCCTGGCCATGAAAGTGCAATCCTAGGAGTTGAGACTCCGAAGGATGCCACCGAAGACCCTAAGGTAGCTGAGTTTGCCAAAGGGATATCTGTCGAAGACCCCAAGACAGTTGAGTCTGTCGAAGGGAATGTTGAAGGTCGTACATCGGTTGAGACTGCTGGAGGTAATGAAGGCCTAAAGGAGGTTGAGACCTCCTTAGGTAAAGAAACAAAGCAAGAGAACATTCCTCAGATGGAGGGAGTTGGTGAAGAAAAAGAGATTAGCGCCCTTCATGATTCCCAGGAAAACATTGATACAACATTTCTGGAATCAAAAAATGAAACCGAGTCCACACATGTTGAAGACTCTACTCAGGATGGGGCTGAGGATGTTCACGACTCACGGAGTACTGTCAGTGACAAAACAGCTTCAATGAGATTCATCTTTGATGATGAACCAACCCCTATAGTTACATCACACTTCGATGACGCTGATAAAACAGCTGAGGACAAGTCAACTCAAAAGGAAACACTTATTGATGCCAAAAAAGTTGTTACCACAACTGAGGCTCGATCAATCGAAAGCGATTAACACACAAAGTTGCTCAGTGGAACTAAATCAAGCTAAGCGACTACCACGGATGCTTGTGAGAGACTCAATCAGCTCAACAGCAGGCTCCTACAGCTGCGTTGACTGCTCCAACGGGAATCCCTCTCGTTCAGGATGACACAACGCAGCTGTGGGAGCCTGCTATTGAGCTGATTGAGTCTCTGCTGAAGCATTTGTGGTAGCCTGCTTAGCTGACTTAGTTCCAGCCGGATCAGGGAATGGGTTGCATAGACAACTGCTATGCACTTAGAGCAAGTCCGCTATTTCAAATCATTCTTTGCAGAGCTACGCGTATGGAGTGCGGATAATGCACAGTTTCAGCAGAGGCAGAAATAGTTTATGGTGAGAATTGAAGATTCCCACAAGTCGGATATGGAGTTACTCAAGCTTTAACATAAAAGCGAGATTGCCAGATTGGAGGATAGCATGAACCAGCAGTTCAGTCTCCTTCGGGCAGAAATGAAATTGATGGCCGCTGAGTCAAAGGCTACACGGTCTGAGTTCCGAACAGCCTACTCCAAAGCTGATGACAAGCAAAATTCGACGAACAGCCGACTTGATGTCATTCTCAGTGGTTTGTTCCCTGGCCTTACCCGAAAAAACCGATGTTGAAACCCCTGTTGTTAAAATGGGGGTTTTCAACATCGGTTTAACATTGATGTCACTAAGTGAAACAACATCGGTTGAAAACGATGTTTATTGAGAAAAATAAGCGATGTTAATACCCCTGTTGTTAAAGTGCGGATTATTTGACAACGGTTTTTCACCGACGTTTCCTATAACAACATCGTTTGTTATTGGTTAAAACCGATGTTGATTCTTGAAACCACAACGGCTTATAAGTGTTGTTGATTTGGTTTAGTTAGTTTCGAAATGACCTCAGATTTGAAACCGATGTCTCTATATTACAATAACTGTTGTTAGGTTTTGACACATCACTTTATAACCGATGTCTGTTGTTAAACTGATTTCATTTTGCTCAACAATATTGTGTTTTATCACCCCTCTAATTAATGACAATAGTACCAATATTTACCAATCTAAATCAACCAACAATTAATTACAATCGAAATTAACAAATATAACCTGCATTAAGCCATCCATTCAAAATGTGTACAATGAGTATACGTAAAGACCAAAATGTGGCTATACAAATGTGTACTTAAAGACCAAAATGTTGCAACATCGTCACACTTCACAATACTTATAATGCAAATTTCTTACTAGTAAAGTTTTTAAACAAAATCCAACAAGTGCTAGTGGAAATGGAACAGACACAGACAATCCTGAAATATCCTTCAACTGCTCTGGTAAAACAACCTGAATTGAAGAATCCATGTGATATTTAGTAACAAATGTGAAATCTCTAAGCATGAAAAGAAAATGAAACGAGAATAAAAAATAACAAAAACAAAGCATTGATAGAAAACATAAACAACAATTCAAATCCCAGAGGCAATATATAGAAATTTCAATTAATAGCAAAAGCAATATAAAGGCAAGAATAAGGAAATTTTAAGCTTTTGTGACAAATTCAAACTTTTATCTATATTAAAACTATCAAAGTTATACCCTCTCTGGGCATTATAAATATGTAATCAATGGACAATTGACCAATGCTTCCGTAGTTTTCCCAAGTACAAATTAGAGGTTGCAATACAATAATAGATGCTTACCTTATTTGCAATTTCTATATATATAAGAATTCATCACATTGGCGCCATATGTGTCCTACAAGTGCAAATGATTATGACTATCAACCACGGGTTAAGTACAAATAGCATCAATGTTCATGGCAAATAAATCCTCCACCCACCTGGTGGGTCCAATGCAAAAAAATTGACCATTGATCAACTACCAAGTTAGACTGCGCCAACTAAACTAAGACATTGCATGAGCAAATGGAAGATCAGGCACACATGGAGTTATGAAGACCATTCATCATTTGAAAAATCGGTTCCAGTCAATAGAAAAGGATAGAAAAATGGAAGTCTAATTGTCTTCCAACTTGATGCCCCAAATTACATCTGACCATTAATGAAGTTACATGGGTAACACCTTTAAACAAAGTTGAAGGATTGCCAAGTTAAATAACTGCATCACGATGAAGAAATAATGCAAAAATGTTACGCATTTAAATGTTTCTTGATAATTCCAGATGCATAAATATAGAGAAGTAGATACAAGAAAGAAATGGCACACACTGCTCATATCTAAAAGAAATGGAAGCCCACTTTATATGACAGAAACAAAAACAAGTCACAAGTCACAAGATGTTAATTTGAGATTCAGTTCTTGTAGTTGGAAACAAAGAAGAAAATAAATTGAAAAATGCCAATCATCTCTATATTTCTATTTTCAAGATAGGAAGTAGAGTTTTAAATCTCTCAAAATGCTTGACAAGTACTTCGAAAAACAAGAATGATTATGAAAAACAAATTTGCAAGGATATTAAAATAAGAGGTTTTCCACTATTGGAATTAATGAAAGAGCATTGTATATGTGTTTCTTTTTATCTAATTTAACTGACTACAACTCCAATCATCTGCAGAAGACAAAAGAAACTATGCATACCCATCGGTTCAGAGATCAAAATATCTGCCTTTTCAGGTAATTCAACCTCTTTAACTTTACCTTTGATTACCTACAAAAAAAATAGAAGATGTAATAACAATAAGCAAAATGTAAAATTATTAATCTCACAAACATGTAAGAGAAGAATACACTGTTATTCTTTGACTGAGTGATGGATTCCCAGCTATAAGTTTACGAGCATAATTTGCCATTTATGATGCTTCCACAGCATAAACATGTTTTGCACCAGCCTGAGAGAAAGCATATCTAAATCAGGAATGTTGATTGATGATGCTAAAACAAAATTTCAGAAGCTTCAGATATACACATTGATTTGTTCGCTAGCTTCTTTCACTTTCCTCAACAATAATTTTTTTCCTTCCTATTCATTTTTCTTCAAGATTTTCTCAAAACCAGCTCATATTTCACAGGATTACATTGTCTTCTTAAAATTTACACTACATGGTCTTAACTCATAACAATGATGATTTTGTTGATTTAAAAGAGCCAATCTCAACGCTCAACCTGGTAAAATTTATTTTCCAATACTAAAAGGAAACAAATTCTTTTACCTGGTCTTTTGCTTCTTTAAAATCATCCATATTCAATGGTCTGATAGTGATTCTCCTTTCCTTCTTATATTTTCTATCTGAATCGTCTCAGACACTATGTCCTTCATCATCCCTACTCTTCTTTTCCTGGTTTACGGCACATGGGAAACAAACAGGTCAGAGAAATACATTGAAGTACATATAAACTAATTAATTAGCTGCAGAGTTGGAAAAAAACAAATAAAGCTTACATTTTTAACTCTTGATTTTATTAAACTTTTAGGTCAAATAATGGAACTTAGTCACCATAAGTGAACTGAATAAATAAATAAAATAATGTAACCTCAATCTCTAGGGTCAAAATTCTAACCTAGGACAACATATCAGTCAAAAGGGCATCAAATTTACCACATAAGAAAAGACTCCCATCCCATATCTAGTTGCCAATTTTCAAATGTCCAGAAATAGGGACCCCAGTGTAATTGTTAGACTTGCGTTATCAAATAATGGTTTTTATGCATCTAAATAAAAGAAACTAGATTTGGTAAACGTTGTGGTGGATATCTGGGCAAAGTAATAGCCACCCTGCTGTACATAATCCATTTGATACTATCATGGCCTGATTACATTTTTCACATTAAATAGCTCGAATCATTGTAAAGCAGTTTAAAATATCCTAGAAATGGTTGTTACAAGTTTCTTCAATTCTAAGCTCATTCATTGCTCCAAGTAATGTTTGCATATCCGCCATAAAAGCCATAAAAAACTAAAAGTGGATAACAACCAAACAAACCGAATTAACAAAAACGCAATCAAGAAATTCTGAAGAAGACAAAAACACAGTGAAATTCAAACATCTTTAACAAGAGTAAACATATAGTTGTAGACAAATTGTTATATCTCCCATACAGTCAGTTTACTTTCTATTATAACTCAACCGTAAATATGAAATGAATGGATCTTTAATCAGCTCGCATAAAAATAGTTACAACTAGTATCAATATACACAGTTCAATAAACAACAATTGAATTTTCCAACCAAAAAAAAAAAATATCAACAGATCATGAACACAGGTTTTGCATGGAAATTGATTTCTTTCTTATCCTTCTTTTCTTTTCCCCTGGTTCAAAATATCTCATGTGAATTGATATTACAAGAGGCAAATTTGTTTCAGAACCTACATCAGACCACATAGTGGAGCTTTGATGATGGAATGCAAATGACTCAGCTAACTTTACAACATCTTATACTCTCAAGCGAGTTCCTTATTGAGCAACAACTACAGATGCAACCTTAGAAGCTAATGCACCCATACCTCTCAAATCAGATACACCACATAATAAACCATACAATATGCTTATATGCCAGATGCATAGGCATCCCCTACCCCACAAGTATGTACTGGCACACAAACGACAGAGGGATGTAAACATCTTTTTGCCTCTGACCCTTTCGATTGGAGCAACAACATTGATTAAATTATTTGAATTTGACTATGAAATTCAATGAGCAGATGGGGAAAGGATAAAGACCAGCTTCAAAAATATAGTTGCCCCATTGAAACAAAGTCCAAAGCAATCACTCTATCATATAGAAAGGGAAGAGTTGACTCATTAATTTAAGGCAAGAGTAAAAACTAAAAGACAAAAAGACAAAATCAAGTCTAACCAACAATGCCTTACTCTCTTCAACTAAAATTTTACAACAGAACATTAGTGCACTTCATAGGTTATGGATCCCAGGAAGATAGCAACTCTTGAAAGCATTCATGGTTCGAATTCTAGTGTTTATCCAAGAAAATTAAATTAAGTAATTGCAATAATATTTCAAATATCCATCAAAAAGAGGTTTACTAAGTTTCTAGGATTCTCACAATCTTATTTAAGATCGATAAGATGTTAATTTTAATAGGTCATCTATGTTGCAATGGCCTTAAACCAGTAACAATTATTTATAGATAGAAGAAAAATTTGGGATTCAACAAAAAAAATCAAAAGAAATATAAATGACAATGGAATATAACAGGGAAGGAACAAAGTTCATGATTCTTCATGTTCATTAAATGCGATAATTTACGAATGTCAGGTCCAAATCCAAAACAAGGATCTAAACTTGAACAAGACAGACATAATGTATAGGAAAACCAGAAGCTCTCAAATGCCCCAAGAACAAATACCAAAATCTTCTCCCAGATAACCAAATTCATTGCAATCATTCTGTTATTCCACACATAATACAAATGCCAAAAACCGACAATGTCTAAAAACATAATTGAAATCAACCATTGATATAGAAATAAAGAAAAAAACCTAACAAATAGAACTTAGGGCTTACCAAATAGGGGAATGAAGCAAGAGATAGATGGCTCGTACGATATTGCTGGTTCCAGTGGTTGGAGCGGCCGTGATAGAGCAGTTGTTCGACTGAGATTGGTGGAGGCTATAGTTCGAAAAGACGTGAGAGAGCAACCGAAGGCCTTCCAAGCGTGACTGTTGGTTCGAACAGACGGACTCAATGAAAAATTGGGGGAAATCGAGAGAGTAGTGGGGGCTAGGGTTTTACATACCAGGGGCCGCGGGAGTTGTAATAGTGGTGACGCGGGAGTTTCAGCAGCGGAGGCGATGCGGTGATGGTGGAAGAACCCTAGCTTTGGAAGCAGAACATCAATCGTCGATCGAGAATGGATCGGAAGCAAAGCAGAGATGAGAACGAGAAGCAGCGATATTTATTTTATTTTTTTTAGAAAAGCGATATTTTTGTTTTGTTAACTTTGTTAATTAGAAATAACTTGGGTTTTAATTTGATGGAGGAAAACGTGTAATATATAAATTGGGAAAAATAAGTAAAAAACGTGTTGCAATTTTATCAAAAAAAAAGCATTTTAAATTTTAACATTGGTTAAGGAATACGTTGTCTAAACTCTGATGTTAAACAAACATTACACATCGCTGCCAAGAAACCGTCGCCACAGTCGATGTCGATTGTAGGTATTTGCCGCTAAACACATCGGTATGCTATAACCGATATTAGCGGAAAAGTTCAATAATACACATCGGTTTTACAGGAAATCGTTGTTAACGCACATTATACATCGGTAAACTTTAAAAATCGATGTCGTTTTGGTGATGTCTATTCACATTTTTCTTGTAGTATGTGATGATGCCAAAAAGGGGAAAGATGAGGCCTTGAAGGGACTGAAGGAGGAGAAAGGGAGTCATAAGGTGGAGAAGAAGGGTGATACAGCTAAGGGGAAAGGAAGTTTGAAAAATCCCCCCTTAAAACTTATGTTCGCTGAAACCCCCCAACAAGGAGAAATCACAGCTTAAATTCTCAGCAAGCTGCCGAAAGAGTTGTCCGTGGAACAAAAAACTGAGATGGCAAAGAAAGAATCAAGAAAAGCCATCGAAGCTGAATTTGAGAAGGTAGCCGAGAAGTAGTCTGCACGCATTCAAAACATAAGGAAGCAATATGATGGTCCTCCAGCCGGAAAGGATCACCCTACGATCAAGCCCTCGAGAGACATTGCCATGCCTGATGTTGGGTTTGAACCCAAATCCCTAGAGGAGTTTCAAACTCTAGAGGCATAAGGCTATTTCGAATATTTGACTCTACCGCAAGCCTGGGATTTGTACTGGGAGAAAGGTCTTGAGATATGCAAATCAACTGATAAGCAGCAGAGTTCAAGCAGTCACTCAGCTGGAAAATCAAAAACTCCAGTACAGGATACTCCCAGTGGAGGAGGAGCTGAGTCAGAGAGAGGAAGGGGAAGATCCAGTGGAAGTGGAAGAGGCAGAGGTTCTCGACCGCAGCCGAATCCGGAAAATGTCAAGTATATTGATCCGCAGAGGAAAGGGATCACATATTGGGCTGGATATGATCATCTAGCTAACCTGGAAGTTGCACGAAAGAATGCAGAAGCAGTGAGAAGACAGGAAGCTGAAAATGAACGAACAACTCGAGAATGGGAGGAAAGGCAGCGTAGGGATGACCCTGCTGCGAGGCAAGCATATGAAAAGAAGAAGAAGGATGAATAGGAAAGGAAGAGGAGGAGAGTTGATGACGTAGAGAGAAGAAGGGAGCAGTCAAGGCGTTGAAGACGGCTGCAACAACCCCTTCGTGTATTTTACTTAACTGTAAATACATAGCTGTAAGTTTTCCCTGTAATAGAGCTCTGATACTTTCCTTGTAATATTTGCTCTGATTTCAGTTGTAACTTAGCTTAGATACATGTTGTAATGCAATACTTGTATGAGCTTTGATACATTTTGTAAACAGCTTTGTAAAGGACAAGAATGCCATGATCAATAAAATTGATTATTTAAAGCATACATTCTTTGTTACTGCACTGCTTGTGTTTGCTCTTTATTTTTGTTTAAGTTTTGGCATCATCAAAAAGGGGGAAATTGTTAGGAAATTTATTTGTTAGATTTTGATGATACCATATAAAACTTAGACTAGGAAGTTGACACCCCATTTTTCTTGTAATTCTATGTTGTAATGGACAGGACTAAAAGAGCTGAGTGAAGTCAGCTAAGTCAAAGAATGCAAGAAGTCAAATGCAGACTAGAGTGAAGACTTTGTTGTGTGTCAGCTGAGTATGGCCAAGATAGAAGACAAGGACTCGACTGAAGAAGAGCCAGCTGAGGAACAGTTGTGTGAAATATGAGGAAGTGTCAGTCAAGTCTATAAAAGGAGCCAAGTCTAACAGTTGAAGTGACAGTTGAGTTATTCTCATGATTGGAGTAGACTCAAGTCAAATGGGTAAAGGCAGCAGTCAAGTCAAAACAACTGACATTGATCCGTTGGAAGGAAGTCAAGAATATTACTCGATATAGTAATATGTCCAAGCTGCCAGGTCCTAAAGTGTTTGGCCCAGAAACATGCAAAAGTAATAAACCTATGGGAAACACTGGAGCATGTGTCAGACCCTGTAAAGCTGCAGAGCCATTTAATACGAGAAAGGATCAACATCACAAGTGTTGCAGACTAAGAAAAGACAAGCCAACGAATAAGAAGTGTCATTTTGAAAATAGCCTATCTCTTCAACGGGCAAATTTTCAAATGAGCACTATAAAAGGTTGAGTAAGCGTTTGAGAAAAGGTTACCTGAACCAAGCACGAACAAATCAAGCTATTATCAAGCAAGCATAACCTGCAATATTCTCAAGCTTATCCAGAAAATTCCTCAAGCCTAAAACTCGAAGGAACTCGATCTAACATACGTTGTGAAGGAAAGATTACTTCAACCAGTTGAAGAGGAAAAGTTTAAAGAACGAAAAGGGATCTACTCTCCAAGTTGAAGGAGCTGTAGAAAGGTTCAAGGTCGAACCAGGAGATTCAAGTTTGTTGGAAGGCTGTGTGATCAAATCCAAAGACTTGAAGGGAGCTGAAGTAGCAAGTCAGCTGTCTTGTGAAGAAGCTGAGTTGCAGGAGAAGCCGATTAAGGCTGTCTCTAGACTGAAAACTACTTTGTAACTTGATCTGTTACCTAGTGGATTCCTCCAGGAGTTGGAGAAGAGTGGAGTAGAGGAATTACCCAATTCTCGAACCACTATAAAATTACTTGTGTCATTTACTTTCAACATTTACTTTCTTGCTTATATTTTTCATATTTGTTGTTAAGTTATTTTGCTATCTAACTGATAATAACAAGTGCTAAAACAAGTGTTAAAAATGGACTTTAATCAAACAAAGGGTGTTAAGTCTTCCGCTGTTAAAAACCAAATCGACTAAAAGTTTAGTGTTAGCTGACGCATCCAAGTTATACTATCAACAGCTCATTCGAGTCTGTTGAGTGGTAACTTCGCTGAAGATAGCCAACCTAGCTGTCCCCCAAGGACACAGCTGATTTGAGTCAACTCTGTTGAAATTCTTAAAAAAACTAAAAATTGAAAACTTGGTAAGGTTTATTCAACCCCCTCCCCCCTTTTAAACCTTACACCACACCCCTTGGGACCTACCTACATTTCAGTATGAATATTTTTGGACAAGTAGTTATTTCAATAATTAGTGTTTATTTCCGCTGCAAACCTTTCGAAATAAAGTATTTATTATTCTGTATTTTTAGACATTATTTAAAATATTTCTATTTATTTATTATTTTTAGACATTCTTTAAAGTATTTCATATATCCTTCTTTTAGAAGGAAAGAAGAATAGATTCTTCAGAAGAAGCTGGTAATTTCCAATTTTGAAGAGTTTTATCAAAATTTTCAAGATTATTATTTCTTTGTTTTCCATACTATATGCATTTGTTGAATTTTCTGAAAAGATCTAACATCTTATTCATATTTGATTAGATACTGTCAAAGACTTGCCTAATACCTAACAACCAATTCCAGGCCTCTATAGGCTTTACTTACTACTCGACTTAAGAAAAATCCCAGGTAGAGCTACTCCAAACATGAAAAGATTTTTATTTCTTTTCAAAGAAATTAAAATTCTTAAATCAAAACCAAGTTTAACTTTGCTCTGATACCCACAAGGGCACCAGGAGTAAATCAGAGTTTAATTTGCTTGTAGGAAATGCTTTGAGCAATTTAGGGGCAGTTTAGGCGGATAGAAAACTAGTTTCTTTGTCAAGAGATTTTAAGGATAATATAAATTCGTATAGTTGTCTTTCAACAAGAAGATATGAAACAGTCAATTAAATCATTCATGACTAATCAGTTATAATGCAAATATTATAACATAACAAATGATTGATTAGAATTGATTAAATACGTGTTTGCAAAAATTTCTATTTTTTTAATAAAAAGTGATTTATTGTAGAAAAAAATAAAAAAACGGTTAACAATCAAAAGTTGACAATGTTCCATAAAAGAAGTGAAAAGCTTAAAAAGTTAAAGATAGAGCATTTGGTTAAGAAGCAATTTTAAATTTTTATTAATACAATGACAATATCTTACTATTAAAAAACATGTTCTCTATTATCAAGAATCTTGGAGGTCAAAATCTTAATAGATATCTTCATTTACTTACATAAATACCAATGATAAATAGGTTTGGGTAGAACTTATCCCCAAAAACTAGCTCAAGGGGAGAAGGTGTTCAACCCATATTAATACACAATAACAATCCAACAAATTGGCGATGTGGGACACATACACAAACTCTAACACCTACCCTCACGCCGAGCGTGCCGATCCAAATCGATCAGGGCCCAATTCCCAACATTGCCTCCAAACCAAACTTGGATGCTCTGATACCATTATAAATGAGTTTGGGTAGAACTCGTCTCCAAAAAGCTGGTTCAAGAGGAGAGAGTGTCCAACCCACATTTATACACAACAACAACCCAACAAATTGGCGATATGAGAAACAAACACAAACTCTAACAACCAAAAGCATTTTTAGAGAATTATAAGCACCCTAGAATTAGAAGTTGATTTTTTTTTATTATTTAAGTACAGAATCACACAAAATGCTTTTATTCTTGTTACAAACAGTACTCCTATTGAATAAAAATTATTTCTACTATCATTTCCCTTATCTATCTATCTATATACATAGGGGTGGGTTCTTGTGAGACCATTTATTGGGGTGAGACCGTGAGACCTAATCTGAACCGTTATAATTAATCATTGGATGGATAAGATTGAAACATTAGATATTGTTGCATTATTTAGCATCATTTTCGGATGGGGGCATTTAGGAGAAATCACAAAAAATCGTCCAACTAGAAAATAGGAGTTACCATATCTATTTCATTTAATTTAGGGATGCAATCAATTATAATAACATCCAAAATCCTCTAATCTCTAGGAAAAAAAACGTCATATTTGTTTCCTTTAATTTAGGGATGCAATCATTTTCGGATGGGGGCATTCAATGTATATTTAGTATAAGTATGATGCATATATAGGTTGTAAAAAAGTATTAAGTTTTATTTGCTGCACCTTAAATGCAATAATTATGTATATTTTTCCTTGCAATTTACATGCATAGATATATAAAATATGATATACAATTAACACGTCCTATGTATATTTAGTCTAATAATGAAGCATACATAGGTTTTAAAAAAATATTGATTATTTTTTGCTGCACCTTAAATTCAAAAATTAATAGGTTTTTTCCTTACAATTTACATGCGTAGTTAGATAAATTATAATGTATATTTCGCCTCATTTCTTGATTTAACGTTAAAAACTGGTTTTATGCATCCTTCAAAAAGTGTAGGAAGATTAATTATAGGTTATGAAAAAAGATTAATCGTTCTTTGCACGTCGAATGCATATTTAGTAAAAGTATGATGCATATATAGGAAAAAATATTAATCGTTCTTTGCAACACAGTAAATGGAATAATTATATGTTTTTCTTCCTTGCAATTTACATGCATAGTTAGATACTTATGATGTAATTTAGCATACGTTCTTTGCTTTAAAAGTTAAAACTGGTTTTGTGCAACCTCGAATAATTTTGAAAAATTAATTGTTATAATTTTATAATGATTTTATCAACTTTAAGTATGGTAAATCATTCCCAAAAAAATCTCGGTGTTCAAGATGCATGCAATCTCATTTTGGGCGATAATAAAGGGGGTCAAATCTATCCATAATTAACACAAGAGGTGTTCCTATGTATAATTACATATATATCCTTTTGACAGTTTTTACACATTAAATATACATTAAAAATTGAATTAATCTACACCATTCAAAAAATATAATGGATGTACCAAATTAGGTCTCACGGTCTCACACCAGGATATTGGTCTCATTTGAACCAATCCATATATATATATATATATATATATATATATAAAAGAGAGAGAGAGACTATTCTTAGAATAGTAACTCTCAGTTTCTCCGCCCATTTTTCAGTTTCGAAAAACAGTATTTGTTTTTTGGGATTTAACTAATAAAACGCGATTTCATTATCTTTGGTAGTCAACTTTCTTTAAATAAATCACTTTTTAAAGTTATATAAAAGATAGAGTTATATAAGTTTTCTAAATCTGTGTGTGTATTGCATTAATTATTATATTTGTCTTTTTCTTTTTATTTTAAACTTTAATACTTTTTTTCCATTTTATATCCGTTTTTGTCGTATAATATATCAAAATCATCTTTTTACATTTTTTAGTTTGACACCTATATGGAATATATAAAATAAAAAAATAAACATAATAAATAAAATAAAATATATGATACATTTATTCATTATTTTATAATAGGATTTAAAAATTATGCACTTGAGCTACTGGACATCAATTTGTATATTCATGTATAATACATGTATAGTTGATATATGAGCTTATCTCATTTCTTCATAATTATATAAAATTATATTTAAGTTAATTAATTCAATCAAGAAATCTTTATTTTAATTGAAAAAATATCTCAAAATATGTATCCAAATATTATTTATATATATTATATATATACATACATAGCATTATAATTATATATATTCATGTAAGAAGAAACAAAATTTTTATTTAATATGAAATTATATTCATAATAATGTATGTAGAAAATTACTCCTTATATTTATTAACATATTTTTCATGTTAATAGATTTTTTTAATATTTATCAGTGTATTTTGATATTCTATTTTTAAAATTTTACATTTTGACTATTAGATATGAAGTTGTTTATTTGATATTTTTTAATATATGTACACATATAAAAATAGAATAGTTTTTATTTTTTGAAATGTTTCATTTCCCGTTAAAATTATGTTGCTAAATATGAAACAAGATTTTTGTTTAATTCCTTTAATAATTCTAACAAGTGTTTAACTTTTTAAACCCTAGAAAATATTGGGATTTGAAATGACTTTATTTGTTGATTGTATTGAAAATAAAGTACATTAATATTTAGTATTGGGAAATTATATATATTTTTTTCAAATTGTTACTTTATTATAGATAAACATGTTCAATAAATAGATACAATTCTTATTCACAAAGTTTATTATCAACCAAATTTATTGTCCTTAAAGAGGATTTTTAATATAATAATTTATTTTTATATTGGTTAACTGTATGGTTTATAATTAAATTAATTAAATTTATATTTTAAATATTTATTGAAATTTTAAAAAATTTGCAATCACTAAAAAATATTTTTGTACAAATACAATTCGTGCATTGCCCATCCTGAAAAATACCATATAATATGAGAACTCGAATAGAACATAATAAATAGAAAATCTAAATAGTACAATGCAAATCTCCTCAACTAAATTTCAAAAAAATTAATAAGTGTCTTAATAACATGCATAAATAAAATACATGGTAAAATCGGCAAAAATAAAAATACCCCCAGAAAATAAATCTAAAAAAATAATAATGTTATTAAAACTATGTTTTGTTGACTACTATTTCATTAATTATTGTACTTAACTCTCCTATTATGTTATATACATGTGTTAACTTTTCATTTACAATGAGTTTTTGCAAATATCTTTGCCACCAATTTACATATACAAACTACTTTGGAAAATAAATATTCATCCAAATTTACCACTATAACTTTGAAAAAAAATGTGAGACCAATTTTCACACTTGTTAAAAATTTAGACATGACTAAAATGAAATAGGCGGTGTAGGGCGCCTGTGCTATTCTATGAAAAATCATTTTTCGAAGGTCGAACACAAATATATATAGCCTTGAATGTATTATTTATAATTATAAAATATGATATTTTTTTTCTGTTTTGACTTCATCAATAAAAAATATTAAATAATATTTCATGTCTATTGTTTAATGCTATATCAAAATTATTATAATGCAGAAGATATAAGTCATAAAATTATTAGGAAAATACACATTTACAGTACAAAATGGAGGCCTCATCACTGGTAAAACACTAGTTCCACATAAAAGTAACATGAGCTAGTTTTAACGTTCAAGGCATTCAATTACAAACCCCAATTTCACCTTTGCATATTTTTATACAATAGTACCACTGTTCCAAAAGACCCCGCCTAGCTTCGATTAGTCCCCGCCTAGGCGCTAGGCCTCCCTTGTCCGCCTACGTTATTTTTCCGATTAGATCCCGCCTAACGCCGCTCAGGTCCCGCTTAACCCCGCCCAAACTCCGCCTAGACGCTAGGTCCCAATCTACCGCCCGACTAACGCCTAGCGATTTTTAGAACACTGATTAGTACACAAAACCACTACATAAACTATACTACATACACCCCATAAATATGGTATACACAAATACATTCAAAAAAGGTCAAACAAACATTTTATCATTTGTTTATCTTTCTTTCTTGCTTCCTCTTCCCATTCCTCAATTCTCTCTCTCTCTCCCCCTTCCTTTTCCTTTTCTTCATTATAGCCATCTTCTGTCACCTCATTTCTCTCTCATTTAAGTGACCCTAAAAAGATCAAAGAAACAATCACCTTTTTTTTTTCCTCTCTGCCCTTTGTTCCACTTTTTGTTTTTCTTATTTGTTCCAAAAGTAGCACACTTGTCCACTTTCAGACACTATATATCCCAATAAAGATTTCTTGTTTTCCTTTACAAAATCCCCCTCAATTTTTTTACATATATTCTTGCAACAACAATATTATCATGGAGAAGGAAAACATGTTCAATATTGAAGGAAATTGCAGCTTTTTCAATCCCAATTGGGAAAATTCAATGGATCAAAATGATCCCTTTCAGTCAGCATTAAGCTCAATGGTTTCCTCTCCAACTGCATCAAATGCAAATGGCAACAATAATGGTGAAAATATTGTGCTTAGAGAACTTATTGGGAGGCTTGGTAGCATTTGCAATTCAGGGGAAATTTCACCTCACCAGCCTTACAGCAGCAATATCAATAATGGAAATAATAATAATAATTATTATAATAATAGTGCTAATACTTCTTGCTATAGCACCCCTCTTAATTCTCCTCCAAAGCTCAATCTGTCAACATTAACGGAAAATCAACAGATCCGAGCTGGAAACCATTTTCCAAGCTTAGCTCCATTTTCCAGTGATCCAGGTTTTG
Source organism: Rehmannia glutinosa (assembly GCA_016081115.2). Classification (NCBI taxonomy): domain Eukaryota; kingdom Viridiplantae; phylum Streptophyta; class Magnoliopsida; order Lamiales; family Orobanchaceae; genus Rehmannia; species Rehmannia glutinosa. The sequence continues at coordinate 34,635,121 of CM071935.1, read as the reverse complement.
CTGAAAGGGCTGCTAGATTTTCTTGTTTTGCTGACAAGAGTTTAGTGGGGTTGAATGAATTGGATTCTGGTAAGATTTCCAGGGTTTCTTCCAGTAATCAGTCTCTCAAGATTTCTGGATCCAATCAACAAAACAAGGAAGCTGATAAGAAATTATTCAGTAGACTGTCGAGATCTTCGACGCCCGAAAATGCTGAAGTTGGGGATTCCAGGGAGAATTCTTCGGTTTCTCAAAATGATGCATCAAATTCTAGAAAGAGGAAATCAATCCCAAAGGGAAAGGGAAAGGGAAAAGAAGCCTCCCCTGCTGCTAAAGATGCAAATGTAATCATCTTTTTAACTTTCTCAAGAATTGTTTCTTTTCTTTCTCTCTTTTTTTAAAAAAAAAACAATTTAGTTTGTTTAGGTGTAGTGATATTTTTCAGTTGATTAATGAATGCAGGTTACATCAGAGAATAGTGCAAAAAGAAGCAAATCGGAAGATGAAAAGGATGATGCAAAAGCAAAGGCATCTTTTGATACAAATCAAAAGCAATCAAAGGATAATTCAAAGCCAGCAGAGGCTCCAAAGGATTATATTCATGTGAGGGCTAGAAGGGGTCAGGCTACAGATGCCCACAGCCTTGCTGAAAGAGTATGGCATTTTTATTTATAAGAACTTTTTTTTGTTTCATTAATTCTTACACTGCCTTCATTAATTGCTACATTTCATCGTATAGGTTCGAAGAGAGAAGATCAGTGAAAGGATGAAAGTCCTACAAGATCTTGTACCAGGTTGCAATAAGGTATTATTAGGGGCCGGAGTGTTGATAAATTAAAGTTTTACAATAAGGTTGTATGATTGAAATTTCTGAAATGCTACTACAATTGATCCACAGGTGACTGGTAAAGCTGTTATGCTTGATGAGATCATTAATTATGTTCAGTCTTTACAACGCCAAGTTGAGGTATATCAAGATTGTTATTTTTTTTTTAAAAAAAAAGAAAAAGAAAAAGAATTTTTTCCTGCAATTTATTAGAATGGTTACTGATGTCTTTCTTGTTATGTGAATTATGTAGTTCCTTTCAATGAAATTGGCTACTGTCAATCCAAGAATGGACATCAACATGGAAGCTCTTATGTCCAAGGATGTTGTAAGTAACATTTTAAATTGGCTGTAATTATCCTTCAAATTGCAAATGTTTGATAATTTTTGATTTGGAAATTGCAGATGTTTGAGTCACGCGGATCTTTACCTCATAACATATACCCTTCAGATAGCTATCCTAATTTCCAATCTCAACCAAATGCTATTCCTACTGGAACAGACCCACCTTTCACACCTAACAACTTTAGTGCTGCTTTTGGAAGAAACCAAAACGTGCAATTGTCTACTATTGACAGTTTTAACGAAACCGCCTCTCAAGTAAGTAAAAAACTAAATCTTGCACTATTTTCCATTATATGAGAAAATTTCTAATCATACAACTTAATAATAATGCTTGTATCAACTCATCATCCTTTATTAGGTTTCGACATTTTGGGAAGACGATCTCCATAGCGTTGTGCAGATGGGATTCAGCCAAAACCAGACACAAGATTTTCATGGTTAGTTATTATTATTATTAGTACACATTATTAATATAAATTTGATTTAGTTTTTTTGCTTGGGAAATTTTGAGATTGTGATATATTTTTATTGTTGGTTGTTATTGCAGAAATTCTGGCCACAGCTCAAATGAAAGTTGAGCTCTGACCAACAAAATGTATCATCAGCTATTGTTAATTCTATTTATCTTGAGGCCCCGAGTGAGAGTGGCTTCTGTATATAGTGGCAAACACTAGTTCATCCAAAATTTGGCCCAAAAACGAGCCTCCTCTATTTATAATTCTTTGGAAGGAATTTTTACTGATTCCACAATTGTGAAATCAAGAACTAATTGCACCAGATCTGCAGGGAAGACTCTGAAAGTCAAATGTAACATGTTTTTTCTATATATTTTTTTTATTTTTTTTAAGCAAGGTATGGAAGTGTGTTTAAGGGTTGATGAGATAATATTTTCATGTAACCTTTTTCCTTAAGCAGACCTTGTTTTTATCTATTCCTGAGGATATTCAGAATTTTTCTCACTAATTTATTGCAATTGGATTATTTTCTTTCATTCTAGTTCCTCTGCTTGACTAACTGCTCCAGCTATTTGTTATAACATTTACATTCTGTTTTTGGTTTGAAAACAATAAGGTGGTAAGGAAAAAAGTTGTTTTTTTTTTAATAGTGGGAAGCATGAATTAGGACTTACCAATATTAATGAGTGGCTGCTAAATTTCAATTTTCTCCCACATGTCATATTCAGGGAGGAGTTTCATAGTGGGACCTTTATAATAAAAACCATTTTAACCATAAAAATCTTGTGAGTTGTACAAAAGATTAGATTCTTATACTTGTAACCAGCTGTTAGTGGGGACAAAATGTTGTCTTAAAATGGATTTGGTTGATTTAAAATGATATGAATCACATTGAGCTGGAATCCAAAGTCACTTTTACATTTAGGCCTATTTACTGTTTTAGCATTTAAACAGGCAGCAAACAAAGACTTTTTTTTAATCTTTTTTGAAATTTTATAATGGGAATGAAATGTGGGAATTGTAATCCCAGGTTGGCAATGGTGAACTTGTGACTTGGCTAAGGAATCAGAAGAGCATTCAAAATCCCATCTAACTTTTCCCAAAGTAAATGACAAGGATGCCTGAGAAGAATATAAATTAGTGGAGTGCGTACGAGATAGACAGCCTTTTCCATCAAACCCTGTCACCGAATCCTAACCTTCCAAATTTTCAACAAAAGAAAATTATCTCAATCTCACCATACTCTATTTCTAGTTTATGATTTTCCCTCGTCATAGAATCTCAATAAATGAGAATTTCATAGTGGGACGTTATAACAATTGATTTTCCCAATTACAAAACTACCCCAGATTTGGGTTAATTAAAAAAAAAAAAAAAGACTAGAGATGTTTGAAAATTATAAAAAGAAAATCCTTGAGGTTTTGATTTTATGCTAAATGTAAGGGGCTAGTTGAATATATTTACAAATGTAACAGGGATGTTTGAAATGTTTTTGCTTATTAAGTGAATAAATTGTGATACATAATCAAATCTCACGATTTTTATTTTAATTTTCAAGTTTTTTTTTGTAATTAACCCAAACTTTTGGGGCAAATTATCTGTAAATTTATTTAATTGTTTCAATTATTTCTAAATTAGAAATTTATTTTTCTCAGTTGTAGGAGCACTGCTTTTTCTTGACCCATATGCATCTCTCTCTCTCTCTCTCTCTCTCTCTCTCTATATATATATATATATATATATATATATATATATATATATATATATAGGGAAGGGTTATATGAGGCCAAATATCTTGGTAAAGACGTACGTAAACCAAATCGGACCATGAGATCAACAAATTTAATGACTAATAATAAATATGTTTAAAATATATAAAATACCTAATTAAATTGATAATGGGGTTATATTAATTTAAACAAATCAATCATATCCCATGAAATTAGGGAAGTTACACACAACAACATAGATATTATCTTACCATCTAAAACCATAGAAAAATTACGTAATATTTATAAGCAACAAATATACAATGTCTAAGCAACATATTTATCATCAATAAGCAACAAAGTTGACATAAAAACAACAAAAAAATATTTATATACAAGACATATGACCTATTTAAATCAACAGATTTGCACCCATCTTAGCAATATTGTCTTCTTAAATAAGCAAAATAATTGTCTCCAATAAGCAATACAATCCACATAAAAAGGCAACATATTTACTTAGCAACATTGTCTGCCTAAATAAGCAACATATTTGTCCTTGATAAGCAACATAGTTGACATAAATAAGCAACAAAATTACATATATATAAAAAGACAAATCAAAGGGAATAGTTTGTGGTTGCAACATTGTCTGCCTAAATAAGCAATATATTTATCCTCAATAAGCAACATATTTTGCAATGCGTAATGTGCCAATATTAATTAGAAGTTTGACTGTGAAAGGAAAGAGAAAATTTCAGAGATAGAATTTCAAACATATCCGAAAAAAAGCAACATATTTGTCTACAATAAGCAAAATATTTGTCTTCAATAAGCAACATATTTCTCACAGCGGATAAGGTCAAAGATACGGTTTCAAACAAATCCCAAAAAATCCGGAATGTGAACGCGCACTACCAAAAATAACTCCCGTTTTTTGCTGATATTTAAACAAAATTACCAATTTATCCTTAACAACTATTAATTAAATATTAACTAAAATAAAAATTAATTAAATCTGCATCGTTAAAAAGAAGAGGTCAACGCTCCAGATTTGGTCTCATGTACTTATTTAAATTATATGGACTCACCGGATCCAAATCCTATATATATATATATATATATACACATGTGGTTCCCTCTTTCTATTTCGCCTCTCTCAGATATATGGTCCTCTCTCTCTATATTTTTTTTTTCAATAAGAATCGAAATATAATAGAAAGAAATAAAAAATCCTGGTCACAAGCCGACTAGGTAGCCCAATGTTTGGGGCCTCGTTAAAAACCTACAAAGGTAAAACCCACCCTTGTGGGGAAAACCCTTAGTAGGAAAAGAGTACCCCAGTGAGAAAAGTGAAAGCCATACAACCAAACCAAAACAACATAGCACAAATTAACTAACAAATCTATCTCGTATGCGTCCGGCATAGTCATCTCATAAGAGAGATAATATCCATTGGGGGCATCCCACGAAGAGAGTCACACGTGAACTTGCTTTGAGATGGTCCGCAACACGGTTGCCTTCTCGATAGATGTGAGAAACCACAACATGTATCCGGGAAGCGAGAAAGAGAGAATAACGCCATTGATTAAGCGGACGCCACGGGGATGGAGCCCGTCGAGATCTAAGAAGGCCAACAACATATGTAGAGTCCGATTCGGCCAAATATTAGTCCAACCTGCTGCGAAAAGCATAGGAGATTTGCGGTCATGGCGAAACACGATCCGGCCTCAAAAGCAAAGCCCGTTCCATATCGCTCCACGAAACACCCACGAAAAAATCACCGATAGGTACGGAAAATGCCTGCCGCCGTGATACGACCTGGAGCTCCAATAGCACTACCATCTATGTTGACTTTAATCCGGCCCGGGAAGGGGAAGAAACCAAGGCACCGGGATATGCGAGGGGCCTTAGGAGGCGTCCACTAACCTTCACCGGCCCGGTGTAGACAAAGAAGATCCTCCTGGGTATTCTCGCATGCACCCTTTATCAAGCGAAGCGACTCAATAATCATGGCTCTCAACCGAACAAGCGCCGCATCGTAGTCCAATGTTTGTGATTAAAGACCACGTCATTTCGATGTGCCAAATAAGCCATATCATGCAAGAAACAATCGCCACCCTCCGGAGAAAAGCGTCTGCGCAGACCGAAATGAAATTCCATTAAATGAACCATAAAATCGTTGAAGCTATAGGCGTTATAGGCGTTAAAAATCCACCGCAAATGAACCCGCAATCCAGTCCCAAAGAGCTCCTGCAAAATTGCAAGAAACAAAAATGTGATCGATCGATTCGAATGAGAGTTACTGAGACAAAAAGCGATAGGACCAATAAATCCTTTGGGGCGGTGAACATCCATGACGTCGAGGCGTCCGAATATCGCCCGCCGGACCACAACCGTGCACCTCTGCGGAATGTAGGGGACCATATCCAAGATCCCCATTTAACGAAAGGAAAGGGCGGTCGAATAAATGCATATCTTTGACTTAGAAGTCACTGTCCCATCCACGAGCGAGTCCACACTCGTTTATCCAAAGAATCGGAGCAATCGGACAACGAACAATATCCCAAACAATATCCAAGTAAGCCTCCACAAACGACATAGTGAGATGCCATTTGTTATCAAAAAAGAAGTCCGATATGGGATTATGAAAGTTAGCCCGAAATTCATGCGGGATGACAATCCGATCCGCAATGACGTAGCCAAGCCGCTTATCTGTCAAAAATTAACCGAAGAGTGAGCCCCAGAATCCATCTCGAATCGGTTTGACAATCCTCCACGCTTGGGCCACCCACCCGAGATAGAAGAAGGCAAGAATGAGCGCTAATCGAACCATTGTCCATCAAAAACGGCGACGAGAGTATCAAAGACAATGGAATCCGATGTGAGAAGTTTCGGCCCATCTTCATAATAAAGGCTCGGTTTGCGAAATGAGGGATCGGACGCCAAGACCGCCTCGTTCTTAGGAGAGCAACAACGCGTCCAATTAACCACGACGAAGCCTTCGATTAATATCACCATCCCGAAATGAAGTTACGCATAGCTTTCTCTAATCGCTTAAGCAACGCGATAGGCCATTTGTAAATGAGCATCTTTGTGAACCAAGGAGCTGCAATAATAGAGTTAACCAAGCGGAACCACGACCGCGAGGAGAGAGAAGAACCTTTCAACGCTTAAACTTAACCATAATCTTATCCAACAAAGGCCGCAACACACACCATGTTTGGGGGCACCCTTGAATATAGGAACCCCAAGATAATTAGTAGGAAAGGATCCAACCGATAAGCCCATGATCGTCAATGCGATGTCTAATATAATGTGAGACCCGAGCAATCAAAAAACACCTTCGATTTGACAAGATTGAACACCTGGCCAGAAAGAGAGGCATAATGACCAAGAGTATCAAAAATATAACGTGCCTTGCCAGAGGTTGCCGCACAAAGGATGACAATATCATCTGCATAAAGCATGGAGGACGAAAACACAATATTACGCGAGCCATGAAAGGCTTGAGGAAGATGGGATGACACGGATGAGAGATAAGTTTCCCCAGGACTTCTTCGGCAATGCAAAAAAGAAGGGGTGAAAGAGGATCACCCTGACGCACCCCTCTTGTGCAAGCAAAGTATCCGACTGGAGAGCCATTAAGAAGAACCGAGATACGGGCCGAGTCAAAATGAAAGATATCCACGCAACAAATTTCTCAGAGAAGCCAAATCTCTGTAACACATATAAAAGAAAATCCCAGCTGAGAGTGTCAAAGGCCTTACGGATATCGATTTTCAGGATCATGTTACTGTCACTCCGATTATGAAGAATGTTAAAGCCTTCCGAGACTAGAGCAATACAATTATGAATGTGATGACCCGAAATAAAACCAAATTGTGTAGGAGACAAAATACGTCTAACGATACGGGCAAACCGAGTAGCCAATATCTTAGTGACAATTTTGAAGATGAAATTGCTCATGACAATGGGCACGAATTATCAACAAGATTCACATCTTTGCTTTTAGGAATGAGAACCATAAAGTCGGAATTGAGTCCATCCGCGAGAGAACCGATGGAAGAAGTGGCGCTAAAACAAGATAATGACGTCATTAGATATAATATCCCAACAACTCTGATAGAAAGAGCCATTAAATCTATCTGGGCCTGGGGAACTGTCAAGACCAAGATCAAAAACCACATCTCGAATCTCTAAATCCATAGGTAAAGAGGTTAAGCAATTGTTCTCCACATCCATCACCACTGGATTAATAACTTGATCAATAGAAGAAAAATCCGGAATAGGACCAATAGGTGCCGTGAATAAGTCCTGGAAGAACTGGATAATGTGACTATGGATGAGGGACGGGTCCGTGGAAAGCGTACCATTGATCATCAGACCGTGAATACCAGCCCGAGCGGCCTTAGTCTGACAACAACGGTGGAAAAAAGAAGTGTTGCGGTCTCTATCAACCAACCAAGCGGCCCGAGATTTCTGGCGAAGAAATTAAGATTGTAGAAGCAACGCCTGATTAAGCAAATTTTGGGCTTCAAGCTCCAGGTCCCGACAGGCTATACTATACCCCAGTCTCGATGTCCGATCAATCTGTCTCAACTTTTCTAATTTATCATCCACCCCACGATTGACATCCCTAAAAACCTCTGAATTCCAAGAACGAAGCACAGGGCGCAATCTTTTCAATTTTATCATCAATCGAATCAAAGGGTTAGTGACTGCGCAATTTGATTCCCAAGAAGAAGTAACAACCGACTGAAAACCAGGATGTTTAGTCCACATACGTTGAGAATGGAAAGGAGATGGGCCCTTATGAGCCGAAGTCTCACATGAAAGCAAAAGAGGATGATGGTCCGAGCAAGTGCGAGGGAGAACAAAAGCCTTAGTCCTCTGCCAAAGGTTAACAAACCTAGGACTAGCTATAACACGGTCAAGCCGAGCTTGAATGAGAGTCTGATGAGGACGCGTGCTGCACCAAGTAAAGAAGTTGCCTATCGTGGGGATAGCCATCAACCCCGCATTGTCATAAAAATCCCGAAAATCCTGGCAAGACGCCATCAAGGTGACCCCCTAACCTGTACGCTCATGGTTCCCGAGAATAGAATTAAAGTCCCCCATCAAAACCAGATCATCACAACCCAGAGAAATAATATCTGACCAAAGCTGTCTACAAATCACGTGATTGCATATAGCATGAACAAACCCCACATGAAAGATGTAATTGGAGAATTGGACCTTAAAAATAATACATTGGTCAGAAATAAAAACCTGCTGAAGAATCGTTATATCCGACCATCTGAAGATCCAGATATCCGACTTCCCCGATACCCGAAAGTTCTGAGCCACAAACTGTAAACCAAGAATGGCCCAATAAGAATTAGAGATAGAATGCAAGTCAACTTTAGGTTCTGCAATAGCAACCAAAGAAGGTTTGTGATTATTACATAGCTTCTTAAGAATATTGCGCGAAGCAATGTTACCAATCCCGAATGTTCCAATAGAAGCAATTCATTGGGAAAGATCGGTGAGGTGATCCGTGTAGGAGATTCGGAGTGTGTGGGCGCGATGTATCAACCCCATAAATATTATCATCATCCACATAATCAGCCCAACATTTAAAGGCAGCCTTTTTAAATTTTTAGATCCATGTTCATCATCCTCAATCTCCAATTGATGAACAAATGGCTTGTTACCTGCGTTACCGATTGAAGTAGCCTATGTTTGGCATCAACAGTTTAGCACGGATAGCCCTATACAACGGACGAATGGGTTTTTCCAATGGGTACTTGCACCGTGATAGGCCTATGATGAATATCGAGGCGGAGAATGATTGGTCACCGCGAAGAACCGGAGGTTTGGGGACGATGTACGTTTAACCACCGGAGGTGGCATATCATCCGAAGTATGAATAGAAGGATCCTCGAGTCCAAAGCGAGAAAAAGTATTATCCAGAGTAATATCCGAGGAAACGGTAACGATGGCACAAGAAGGGGAGCCCGGGCGCATAGACAAAGTCGAATTATCCACTAAGTTATCCACAGTCTTGCCCTTATCCGATGGGTTATGAGCCGGACGATAAACCTGACGAGTTCGGGAGCGACCACATTGAGGAGTGGGTCATCCCTGTGGCTCCTGCAAATTGACATTATTTCCTAATCGTCGGCAAGACGCAGGCACCGAATGTCCCGTAATACCACAGGTTCCACAAAATAAAGGAAGCTTTTCATACCCGATAGAAACAAACGAATAGTGACCCTTTCTTTCAACCATAATATGATCCTGAAGAGGTTTAGTAAGGTCCACATCAACCAAAACGCGGACAAAATGTCCAAGAGAACCATCTAGAGACCGTTCATCAACTGAATCAAAAGCCAATGGCGTTGTCCAATCCCATAATGTAACCTGGGGTCCCGTATTCGATACTCAACTCAAATATTCTCACCCAAACGAAGCCGTCAAGTATTAACCTTGTAGGGGTTGAAATCGGAACCCAGGGAGATAAACGGATGGAACCAGGATTGAGAGACCAAGTAGCCCACGCTGAGCACGAGAACGATCGAAGTGTTGTTAAATTTAACACGTATAACCTTTACCCAACGGTATCAACTTCCAATCATTTTTAACGCCCCATAATTGAAAGCCGTTTATGAAGAGGCATAATTGGCCACGGTTTATTACCTTTGCTTGAGCATAACACGACCAATTAAAGCATATCGAAATTCAAAGCAAGTCGTTGTTGATAAACATTTTCATCCATAACCACGAATAATATTCACCCTTTTTAATGGGCTCGGGGATAGGATTAGAGGGACCGAAAACAATTTTAGCAAAAGATGGAGGGTTACCCGGGCCATCTTTGGAGATGCGATGTCGAGGACTTACCGAAAACCATTTGCGCAAAAGTTGTTTCCACACGTGGGTATGAGTTTGGCCCGAAGAGCCGAATGTTGCAAGTATCGTGGACTTGTGGATGATCGAGGATAGACGCGTCATGAACGCCATGTGTGGAAGAGTTGCCGAGAGACCATATTGGCATGCGAGATGATAATCTGTGACCTTGGACCCGTGATCGACTCGTTGTGTAGGACATTTAGGAGTGGAGGCTGGAGTTTGCTGCACATTGAGATAAACCGATTCTGGAACGAGTCCAAACACATTAGTGATGTCGGATGAATAGAAATTTTTAGGCCGATTCGGATGTAAGCAAGTACCGGGGTTGAATGAGAGCAGCGGGAAAAAAAATGGAGAAAAAGAAGAAGTTGTGGCGGATACGGATGCGTGTGGGCCCGGCCCGACGATGAATACTGATCTGCCAGAGCGGTGGCGTCACTATAATTGGATGGACTAGGTCCACTCGTTTCGACCTCCTGAGCAATATTTCCTTCTTAGACAAAGTCCAAATCAGCCTTTTTGGTGGTCAATCGGGCGTCCAAAGTCCGAAAATTGATTTTCGGATCCCCAATTTGGGTTTTTTGATTCGGGGCACAATTTGGTTGATTTGGGGGTGGGATTTGTGCGCCTTGGAGTGAATTAGAAGATGGTAGAGTCAATTTTGGGATTGGATACTTATTAGGGTCGGAATTAGAGATTGATTGAAAGGTTGGGTTTTTTGGAAGAGCGTCGATTGTAGCCGGAGACGAATCGGAAAGTCCAAATTGATGACTGGGCATGAAAGCCCATGAGGAGGCGAGCAAAACCTGGGGTGGCACATCCATTTTAGTGGTCGGAATTGGCGCCGGTGAAGGTTCGAAATTTTCGCCTGAAAATGTGCGCGAATCTCGGTTTTGCCGGCCAAAATGGACGACGTTTTCAAGCTTCCGTTTCGGTCTTGGTGAGCGTGGTTGAAGTCGGCTGAGGGGGAATTACATTTTCAGGTATGAATCCGGCGTTGGAGTGGCCGGAAAATGGCCGGTCAACGGGCATAGTTCAAAGTTAACTATAGAGAGTTTTCCATCTATATCATTTAGTTGATCCTCTCTCTCTATATATATTATAAAAATACACGTATGTTACATGAGAGTTGTGCTAAATTTTTTAAATTTGAACTATTTTTTTAAGTTTTTTTATATTTTAGCTTGTAAATTTAACGTTAAATATTTAATTCTTAACAACTTTGTTAGAGTCATTTTCATATTAATTTTCCACAAATTGATCGTATATTGCAATGACTGATATTTAATTTTTTGGTGTTTGAACAATCACTTAGGTTGCATTTGGATGTGAGGATTTGGATTTGGGAGAATGATTTTAAATGACTCCATCTAAAATGAATTTGAAATCTTCCAAAATGACTACAAAAATAGCTTCAAAGGATTTGAAATTCATTATAAAATGACTCCATCCAAATAACCTCAATGGATTTGTTATTATGAATATGAAATCATTTGCTACAAATCCATCAATATAAATGGAGTCTTAGTTAATTGTGTTAATTTTATTAATCAAAAGTATCCAATAAATATGTCTTCCATTTTTAGAGTAGTTTACTTTCTTAGATTATATAGATAGATTGTATAGATAGAAGTTTTGATTTTTTTGATTATTATTTACTTTTTTGGATAGAATCTTTGATTTACGAAAAATATAGATTATATAGATAGAATCCTTGATTTTTGGATTCTTTGTTATCTTTTAGATTATATATGGAAAATATGAAAAATATACATATATATAATATAAGATTGACAATGGATAAATATGAAGTCGTCATATGGAATTGGGAGAATGATGAGTTGTCACATGTTTCAAAAAAATGAGGTGATAACATGAGTCATATTTGTTTTTTCATTTACGGCTCGTTTGCTTTTGTTGATGGGATTGGATTTATTTTTAGGATTAGTTAGGATTGCACTGTTCCTGTATTATATAATGGTGTGTAATATTATGTTTGGAATTTGGTATAAAGTTGCTACATTTCCAGACCTACTTTTGTTGTTTTTTGTTTGGCATTTATGATTTAATGTGATAACTATCCAAATTACTAAATTGTCCCTAAGTATAAAAAAAATTCAAAATTCATGTTTTACCAATCACCAACATACCGATATGGAAACAACTGCTATGAATTGGCGATTTCAGGGCAAATAATATAGCACAGATTGCAACATCCCTTATCTCATCCACGATCTGGTCTTCTTCCTCCGCCGGTTCCATCTTCTTCGCCACCATTATTATTCTACCGTGCTGCGCTGAGAGATTGTAGCTGGATAGTTCATTTTCGTGGCCTCCTGTACCGGATTTTTCACCAATATTTATGAAATTGATTATCGTAATCTACAAACAAAGAGTTACTCCTGTTAAAATTGGTTACCATGTTCTGCAATGTGTGTATTTTTTTAAATGATTTGCTAGATTAGGGTTTTTTTAGTTCCTCTATTCAACTGTGAATTTGATTTATAATTTTATCATAATTTGTAATCAAATGTTCATTGTTAATTAATCTAAATTATTAACAAATAACTATGCAAAATCTGTAAACATGTGTAATTTGTAGAAGTAATGTTGCAGCTGTATTTTTTAGAATAATCAATTTATTTATGTATTTTACTTCTGTTCAAATGAGAATGTAACATGCATATTGTGTTGGGTGAGGTATATAAGCAAGATTAGTGTAGATTGGTGGTTGTGTATGGGTTGCACTTTATGCTTATCTATTTGGGTGTTTTGCAAATTGCAGTTATTACATTATTAAAACTATTATAGGATTTGGTTTTATTTGAATAAGCACCGTATGATACAGGTTTACATAGAACATGAGCACCATCAATAGCAACTCAATGTCAAGTGCCAGTAACGAAAACTGTCGTTACATGAACTTCTCAAATGATGCTACAGTGTGATGTCATTATGGCTTTCAACTGAATATCCAGACTTCTTGGACGAAGAACCCTGGTAGACAATTTATGTCTTGTCCACAAAGAGGGGTAAGTATTAGATCTGTTCTGGAGCATTATTTATGTGTAAAACAAGCTTTACTTAATATAAAATTAGACAAATGTTCTTATTGAAAATGTCTTGTATCATAGGCAAATAAGTGTGGCTTCTTTCGTTGATGCGAACCACCATTTGCTGAAAGATCAAAGGACATTATTAGTGGTTTAGTAGAAAATCTTGAAACTGTGAGGGCAGAATTGGCTTTGTCCAAAGTCCGGCAAGAACGACTGATGAGAATGACCTAGTTTTCCTGGATTACAACATTTGTGATTCTCGTTTTTGCCTATTTTGATCGTAAATTGATGTGTTCTTAGAAGTGGTCTGGAGACTTCGGGAAATAAATCTATTGTTCTTCTGTTTGTGTCTTAGAAGGACTTTATGGCTTTTAACAAAATATTGTAATATGTTATGTAATATGTATGTATTGTTGTGACAAGAACATTATTGATGTTGTGGTATGACAATTTTGGGAGATTATAGTTTAACGGTTAGGATATCTTTATTACCTTATAAACATTTACATGCCGAAATATGGAGGTTATGTATGTTGAATTCTTTTTTTAATATTATTTTAGACGTGTGATTATCATAACAAGTATGAGCATGTGCTTTTTGGTATAAAACCAATGTAGTGTTTATTTTATTACATTGCAGTTTCTTTTTTTTATATGAAGTAGTTTAGGAAATATTTTTAGAGGGCAAAACCATTATATTTTGACACAACCAACTAGGAAGACGTTTGTGAAGTCTCTATCCAATATTTTAGACCACCTTTTCAGTTTTCCAAGATGAGCTAAATATGACTATGTCAATTTATTGAAACCATTTCCCTTTTGATACCTGCCAAAAGATATGAATCTGGGTGTTGTCAATCTTTGTACACTGTCCAAAATATACAAGTGGAAACATCAGAAATTATTCCTTTTTTGGGTCTAGATTCTTCGATTTAACCATTGTGATCTCATAAAGATATTGGCAATATATTTCATGCATGTAATCATTGTGAATTGGAAAAGTATACTCCATTTTCCATTGGCAGACGTTATTTTTAGTTTACATTGAGGCGCATATGACCAACAATTGACATCTATATAATATAGTGGAAGTGAAACTAACTTATATCATCTCATTCTACTTCTGTCCTTGCATCTCACTTCCGTTCAGTACAGACAGAGTTCAAACATAAATCTCTCACTCAGCAGGTGCCTTGCATTCGCCTTATCTTTCTAAAATCTTCATAGCTATGACTCCAAAATATGGGCTTATCCAAGACGATTACATATATGATCTAGATTCGATGTCTGCAGCCGATAATCTTTTATTGAGGTCCTGCTTGATCAACAAATGATTCGGAACTTCAAACCCGAATGTGTAAACGCTCATGCATTGCTCATTGCACAAGACGTTGTCAATAAAAAACTTAACAAATCATTCACCTATGGTTATATTGAAGAGAGGCTTCAGGTTCTGAAGAAACGATATGAAGTGTGAGATACGATTCGATCACAAATAGGGTGACTGCTCCTAAACATGTGTGGGATGAAATTGTGAGGGGTAAGTATTCATTTATAAAACTTTTGATGATGCATGTAATCTTGTTTGTTGGTTTCCAACCCAACAACATTATCCACTCTTGTATATTTGCACATGCTTTCTTTTAGCTTTTCAGGAGAATAAATTTGGACTAGCTTCCAGGAATATGGTGATCCAAATTGGCCAGCATTACAACAACTTTTTGGAACGTTATCAACCAACTTTCCTCCTCCAAATGAAGCTATCATCGAATTATCATCCGATGGTGAAACCGAAGATAATGGTAATCTTGACGGGTTACCGAAGCCAAACAATGACAACACTATCATCAATATTTCGTCATCATGGTCGTCAAGGGATCGGTCTTTTTAGAATTATCTGGAGCAAATCGGGCCCGTGGCATCTTTGGGGTCAGAAAGTTCGGTTAACCAGCCACTGAACAACCCATCACCGCGTAAGTATCCTGGTCCGTCATTCTATCGGAGTCCAGCCCGTGTTCCTCATCCAACACGCTCATATATTCTATCTCCAAATAAGAGCACTGATACAAGTGGTTCCTCATGCAAGCATCCATGATGACGGGTGTAGTTTTCTTCTGTTGCTTCTGTTTCTAGGTCCAGAATTCTAAAAGGATCATTCAAATTTTTCTTTTTTTATGGAGTGTTCCTTTCATTGGCATGGTGGTTAAGTGGTGGTTCCTATGTTTTTATCTATTATTTAAGTTTTTATGGGTTATGTAAGTTGAACATGAAGTTTTTGTACCAACAATGTTTTCCAAATGCTCATGGTTAATGTAATTTGTATGTTATTTGTATTAATTTTAACATATTGGCCTAAAATCAAGTTACGGATTTTCTATGAAATATGATATTAACTTTCGTGGGCAGGCTGTTGTTGATAAACATAGAATTACTAGGAGCCTAATATGATATTGCTAACTTTTCTGTGAATATAATATTAACTTTTTAGTAATATCTATTGATATTTGCTGTGAAGTCTCAATATTAGTCTAGATGAGCATACATATTGTCCAAAAATAAGCACCTATTTTTGTTAGGAAATAGTAACTAAAAGTTGGTCGTTTTTTTAATACAATTTTCATAAATAATTTAAACATATAAACAACTAAATTATGGCATACTAACGTTCCTGAATATAATAACACAAACTAGGACTACTAAAATAGTTTCCCATATATTATATTAAAAAACTTAGACAAACCATCACACAAGGTACTTTACCACTAGGGCACATTTTCCCTTGCACTGCATAAGACCAAAACCTAAAAAAAAAAAAAAAACAGAGATAGAACATTCATGTCACATATTAAACAAACCAGAAATACTAAAATTAAATGTAACATTCATTAAACATATGTTTAAGTTTAATGCTGCGATCTGTCTCCACTGTCGAGATAAATCCGTCTTCGTTGTTTGGGTTGCCTTTATTAGATGAGCTACTATCGTTAGCCGAGTCACCATCAAAGACCAATGGATTAGTCCAAGTTAAATCGGAAATTCCCTCGAAGTCAATACGCACAACATCTCGGAGATAGAAAATTTGAACACAATCATTGAACCTTGAAAAACCATTGGTTCTGAAGTAACGTTGGGTGTCGTTCTCCTGCATGTCCAAAAAACATATGTAGTTGTTGCTTCTCTCCTACAACGTACTCATCACTTCCAAGAAACGATCGTCAGAATCATCATCCAACTTTTGTTTCTTAGAGGACTTTGATTTGCGAGTAGCACTTCTTTCGGTTTGATCAGCATGAGTCATATCAACATCATCAATATGAATTTTTGTTTCAGGAATTCGTTCGCGGACTGTTTTCTCCGTATGTTGTGGCTTACTTGAAGGCCCACCACTCAAGATGTCTTGAATTACATCTGCAAAAACTTCAGCATTTTCTCCGGTCGCACGGTCTTTCTCAAAGATTTCACACCAATCTTTGTAGTAAGGCCATGCTTTATAACGCATTGTTTTTGCGTTATTGTCAACCTGTATGGGTATTTACCATAAAATTGAATGAGAATCGAATGCATTAAGCCTAGGACTTACAACAGTCTGATATATACCTTAAAGCACCTAAAAATGGAATTTTACCTTCACGTATTCATTCCAGACGTCATCATTGATCACAACCAAAGTGTTAAAACTATCATTCTAGTTAAATCCCGGTTTTTTTGATAACATGGAACTGAGAGAGCCATAATCTTTCTTCTAGAAGTGTATTTTGGAGTTTATATGAGGTGACGCCATGTTGTCAGTTCCAGGAAATGCCTGTATCATTGATTGCTCTATGATCCCTTTGTTCGCCTTATTTTTCGCTTCACCGCAAGTGAACGGCGTAGTTAATAGATAAGGTAAGAAAGGTCGATCCCACAGAGACTAATTAATCGATGTACTAAGTATTGAGATAGTAATATGATTATTTTTATTTAGACGCTTGAAAGTTGATTGTTGTTTTATAAAACTAAGACAATATTTTATCATAAAAAGAACAAAGCAAAAGCTACGATTGAAAAGATCAAGAAGATGAATGGATTCCAGGGTTATGGTTTCAGTTAATCTCCCTCTTGTTACCCGATTAATCAAAACCAAAGTTATTATTTATCTTCCCTATAAGATGATCACAAAAGTATTTTATCCTCTCTCTTGAGACACAATAAAAACGTTGATTGATTTATCTATGCTAGCATCTCTACTCAACATAAGATAAACAACTCCCAAAAGTATAAAAGATCAATTATCCTCACAAATACTCACAGACTTCTCAATCATGCAAAATATTTATGTCAAGCACTCAAGATCTAGTATTGAAACTCATCTCTCGAATTATGAATCAATACATCAAGCAAGTTAAACCATTGGCCACATGATAAAACAAGAATAAAACAAAGTACTCGAATAGGGTTCGAAATAATAACTTCAATTCAAATTAAACATCAAACAAAAGTCAATTAACCTAATCCCAAACCCCGGAATCACAAGGTGTTTAGCTGGACATGAGGTATAAACAACTCATAGACAAATCGTTCATATTCATATCAAACTAGATGAAAATAAAATACAATGGAGCAAGAAAACTCAGGGATATCGATGATCTCTCGATCAATCTCTAATCCTCAAGCGTGGATGCGACCTCAATCTTTCTCTCGATTCCTCCGGTAGAAGAGTGCTCTTTTTTGTGCTTTCTAGGATAAAAGTTAGTGTCTCACCGTTTGGGGCCGCCTCTTCCCAATTAATAACATTCCCGAGCCAAACTTAAGTCAAACAGCGCGCGACTCTGAACTTCCCACACAGACCACGGTCCATGCCTATGCGCACGGGATGCCCGTGCGTCAAGCCGTAGGATTATTTTTCTTTTGAACAGACGCTCGGGCCATGCGTATAGGCACAACCAGCCCGTGCGTCACTGCGAAGGCTCAATCCTGTTGTAAGGACCACGCACGGGCCGGGCGTGCGTGTCCCCTTTTCATTCGGTTCAACTCCATACTAGGCGTAATTGCTCGATTCTTGACGGTCCTTTACCGCAATGCTACGATTTGCCACAAAAGTACTCCAAATATCATTTAATTTCTGCAAAACGAGCAAAGCGTAATATCTTTTTCACTTTAAGAGAACACGGCCCACTTTACTAAGTTAATGCATGTTTATCAACCTATTATATCCACAATTATGCCCAAAATACATACAAAACTCACACTAATCAAACCCTCAAACTTAAACTGTTGACAGTCCCGGTCAACGCTTTATAAACAAGACAAAACACAAGTGGAAGGAATGAAAAGCAATAATCAAGAACAACACAACAAAACTCATGTTGCTTATCCATAGGCATCAAGCAATGAATCAACCAAGCCTCAAATATCTAACATAGAACACGTTGCAATAAAACCATGGCAAATGCTTTGAATCACGACTCTCACTGATCAAGTGTATGCTCTCCTCTCAAGTGTATAAGGGACGTGTTTACGCTCAAATCATATCAATGATGAAGAATCACCATAAGATTGCAAATCGTCTCAAATCTCCGCCACTAGAGTGTTTGCAATTCACGAATCAAAAAGGACTTTTTTATTTGGTTGTAATGAAGGCTCTTTGGTTAGGGTAGAGAAATATAGATAAAGTGACTCAAACTCGAGCGTATAGACTGGTAAGCACATCTTTCATTCGACTCAATCATTCTCATTTAAACCCAATATGCTACTCAAATCACTCCTCGTTTTCATCAACTTTTCATATCCCATTTTCCTTTTCTTTTATAGAACTCAAAATTGTTTCACCTCACATTACAATCCCCAGCCTACAAGTTCATTCATAGTAAACTCATCCATAAAGTCGATTTTTTTCTATTTCTTTCTTTTTTTTCGACTCTTGCATGAGTATTCCTCATTTATTTTCCTCCTTTTCTTCTTTTTTTATTCCCATAAACCAACCCTCGCACAATTATCTAAATTCTTGATTTCATCTCATTCAATCTTATTCAATCCCCTCACTCAATGTTATACGCTCAAGTCTAGGGTAACATTTATATCAAGTTAAGGCTTAAAACGTGGCTATAAAAAATTAGGCAACATGCTCAAATTGGCTAACTAGGGAATTCAATATCATTTGGTCGGCGAGAGGCTTGAAAGGCTTAACAAAACAAATGGCCTTAAATTACTTTCACAAATCGCATACAACATGTGGTCTTGACAGAGATACCAGAGCAAGTTCTAGAATTCTAATAAACATGAATGATACACTCAACTCAACAAACAAGACTGCATATAATGAAAGCAGTAAAGGCTCAAAAGCTCACAGGCTTGCAAATTCGTAAATCAAAGCAAAAAATCCATGTTCTCAATATTCACATGCTCTATATCATCCATTCTCAGCTTGATTATTTCGCACTCAACACCCAATCAAAACAGCACAATTTTTTTTTTCAAATTATCCCCCAAGTCGCAACGCACACAACCAAAACCGTTTTACTCACTCCCTAAAGACCTACGAAAGCAATAAACGTGCTAAAACTATAAACGTACGTCTAATGCAATGCAACCTAAATGCTCTACATGCAACTACATGAAATGCAAAAAAAAAAAAAAATTATCCACACCCTTCATATCAAAATGAACTATTTCTCCCCCCAAACTTGAATGAAATTATATCGCAAACAAGGAAAGATAGAATTTCAATAAAGAAAAGTGTGGATTCGACCTGACTCACTGTGGGGGTGACGGTGGATAGTGGCCTTGAGAGATGTGCCACTGGGTCATCTGTCGCATCATCTCGAGGAGCTCTTTTACCGCCTGTCGGCTGCCACATTCCACTGCTACTGCTCCGTTCTAAAAGCTTGGATTTCATCATGTTGCAGCTATACTCGCTCCTCGAGGGCTAATAGTCTATCATTAAAGTCATAACCCCCTCGCTCCTCACCCCTGTGAGAACTCTCAGGTATGTCTTCCGCCCTTTGTTGATATTCCTGCTCGGCTCCCCTTTTGTGTCCCATATATTTCATCTCTTCTGCTACCAAGTCATCATCATCTGGGAGATCGACGACCATTTGCCTTTTCCGCACGAGCATGACCTATATAACTCTGTCATGCGCCTCAGGGTTTAGCAGAAAATTGGCCCTATTATTGATGTTATCCACTATGGCGAGAGTCGTGTTGGGCAGTGGGAATGGATGTCTGCCTTGTTGTTGGAAGAGGTACATGCCCTCCTCTTCCGTAATAATCTTCATGGTGCGTAAGACTGCCAAACTTATCCTCTTTTTGCCCTCAATCGGATCCAGGGCCCTAACATTGATGTTGAAGTGTCAGGTGATTGGAGTCATACTCCCAATCATGATGGTGCCCCGATTTTGCTTGGCCCTCTGATCTATCTTCTCCACAAAATAGGTTGCCGTGTTATAAGGTGTGTTGGTCAACATACACCATAGCAAATAAAGCTCCCTGGCGGTCATGCCCCCATTATTCTCTCTCGCAAAGACGGAGGCTGAGGTTACCCGCTGAATGTACCAAAATACCGGATTCCGGACCCAATAAAATTTGGCAATCCGTGCTTCGTAGACCATTACACCTATTCCGGTGTTTCTACTAGTAATCGCCATAAGTTATACTGACTATATGTCCTTGATGTTATGAAAGATGCATTAGTCGGTACCTCAAAGATGGTGTTTAGTTGGGCGATGGACAATCGCCTACGCTCATTGCCCAGCTGGAATCGTACCTCAAATGGTTCAAATGCTCCCCTTGCTTCAACACCTCAAACGTGCTTAGGAATTCGAGTGTGAGGCTTCTATAGGTCGGCCATCTCCCTCTCATGAATGATGTCCACCCGACCCTCTCAAACAATCTCCAAACATCATCATGTATCCCAAGGATTCGAGTACATTTGTCATCCGTACATCGAGTCGGGGTCATAGGCCGGGTGACCAACCTATTCCATCTTTCCAAGTCAGCATCCTCGGAGAGTTCTACCCCATAAGTTGCGGGGCTATCTGGATTAACATTTTGTGGTGCCCTCTCCCTTTGTCTTTTTCTTCTGTCTGCCATAGCCACTTGTTTCACTGTTATACCTAGCAAAAGCACATGTGAGATTTCGAATAAACTAAATAACAACAAGAATATGGTGAACTCATGTCAAGCATTCCTATCCATAAAAAGCATAGTGTCTCATCCCCACAAGTTTTCAATCAAGAACTAAGTCCCATATTGCAACAACAATACAATTGTAGAGAATCAAAGTCACTAACACTCTAAATATCAATGCCCAATCTATAACCAATCAACAACTCAAACAATTATTCACCAATTCATGATGCCCACAAGGTGTTTCATAATATGCCCCATAGAATAATCCAAGTAAATCATAGCAAATCAATGCTCCATATATAAACCTCAATACTTATTCTACAAGAAATTCGAAAAAAGCGTGTAATTCTTACCAAAATTTCCAAGAATTTGCAAGGAGGAAGAATTGTAAGCCCTAGGTGCCTTTCTCCAACAAAGCTCCAACCAAATTTAAAGTTTGTGCAAAATTCTTGTGTAGTGTGCTGGAAGTGTCTGATTATTAGTGAAAAACAAGTGAAATTTGCGAAATTCTAGAGATAGGGCGAGAGAATTCTTAGCTTAGGGCTCAAAGGTTTGTGAAGAGTGAGAACAAAAACCTGATTCGTGACCTAATATCAGCCTCAGCGGACAGACGCACGGGTCGTGCGTCAATGCGAAACCACACAAAAACCGCGATTTGCGCATGGGCCGTGCGTATGTGCACGGGCTGCCCGTGTGTCAATGCGAAGGTCCTTTCTCGGTTTTTTTAACAAATAAATCCTATCTAAATAAAGGAAAAAAATGAAAAAAAAATAACAAACCATTGGGTTGCCTCCCAACATGCGCTAAATTTAACGTCTATAGCTTGACACATGTATATCTCGATCACGGATCCCGCAAGGTGATGTATGCTACCTCTTCATGCATTTCTCCTTGCCATTCCAACTCGCATAAATTCGTGCCTCCTTTGAATGCCTCTAGTGAAGGTTTCACACGTTGGTCAAATGCCATATTTTTCTCGTTTGCACCGTGCGAGCGGCAGTACATGCTTGCTTCTGAGCTGCTGTCTCTCTTCGTGTGCTTTGCTTTCTCACTTTTCGGTAATTCCTGCACATGATCTAAAGCACACACACAATCACTCAAGTTTTGAGCATTTGTACATGAATTAGCGACTGATAAAGATTTGCAGCACTCTATACTATCATGAGTTTTCACAGCCTTATAGATAGAGAATAAAATATTCTCATCATTAACCCGTAATCTGAGCTCTCCTTTTTGCACGTCTATCAAGGCTTTTGTGGTGGCTAAGAATGGATGCCCAAGTATCAGAGGGACGTCGCGGTCTTCATCCATGTCTAGTACTAAGAAATCCACGGGGAATATAAATTTGTCTACTTTCACGAGCACATCTTCTACGATTCCCTTAGGATATGTGAATGATCTATCCGCAAGTTGCTAGGTGACCGTGGATGGCTTCACCTCTCCCAATCCAAGTTTCCTAAAAATGGACAAGGGCATTTAGTTAATATTTGTCCTAAATCACATAATGCTTTATCAAAGAAAACACTACCTATTTTACAAGGGATAGTGAAACTCTCCGGATCTTTGAGCTTTTGAGGTAGTTTTCTCTGAATGATGGTGTTGTACTCTTCAGTCAAGTTAACGGTCTCGAACTCTACCAATTGTTTCTTCTTGGACATCACATCCTTTGAAAACTTTGCATAGTTGGGCATCTGCTCCAATGCGTCTGCAAAAGGTATGTTAATATGCAGTTTCTTAAAGATGTCCAGAAATTTAGCAAATTGGGCATCTAACTTTTTCTTTTGAAAAGGGATGGGAGTAGTAAGTTTCGAAATATCAGAGTTAGAAGAAGATTTAAG
Source organism: Rehmannia glutinosa (assembly GCA_016081115.2). Lineage (NCBI taxonomy): Eukaryota > Viridiplantae > Streptophyta > Magnoliopsida > Lamiales > Orobanchaceae > Rehmannia > Rehmannia glutinosa. Next base: position 34,611,913 of record CM071935.1, on the reverse strand, counting down.
CTTCTCAGCCACCTTTTGTCTATCATCGTCTCCCTTATTTCCATCCTCGACCTCAACGTTGCCATTTGCTGCAGTGTTTCTGTCTCCAGGGGTCAACATCTGTTGTTCGGCACTACGCACGGGCAGCTCGTGCGTCAATGCACGGGCCATGCGTGGTTCCAATTTTTCATTATTTCATGGAATTTTCGGCCCCTCATACAGCGTACCACTCCTCAGATGAATGGCGTTACACTGTTCCTTTGAGTTGACTTCAGTGTTGCTCGGAAACTGGCCCTTTTGATGCTGTCCACCGATGATCGTCGCTAACTGGCCAATCTGAGTTTCTAGATTTTTCATTTGTGAGCCCACAGTGTTAGCTAATTGCGTGAGATGTGCCTCGATCTTGTCTATCTTAGCCTCATCTTTATTCAATCGGTTCCTCGTTTCATTCATAAATGAACTTGTCTGACTCATGAACGAGGTAAGAACGTCCTCCAAAGATGGCTTAGCCTCCGCATTAATGACTCTGTTCGTCACACTGAAACTCGGTGGTGGTTGCATCACGTTCTTCGTATTCGCGTAAGAGAAATTTTCGTGATTCCTCAAATTCGGATGATAATGCGTGGGAGTCGAATTATTCTAGTAATTGTTGAAATTCTGATTATTGACAAAGTTAGCTTCCTCCATAGGATCTTGAGGAACTCCCCCATTATTTGCACCCATTTTTGCCTCTGCCCCTTGAGTTAAAACACTCAACTAATTTATCAGCGAATCATCTGAGCCGTCAATGCTTTAATTAGGTCCGAATAAGAAACTTCAGCTACCTTTTTTCATATATGTCCTCTCGGAGGGCCACTGATAGCTATTCATTGCCATCTCTTCAAGCAAATTGAATGCTCTTGTGGGAATTTTTCTAGTAAAACTCCTAGTGCTGCGGCATCCACAAATGATCTTGTCTGTCCTATCAACTTGTTGTAGAAAAAATAAAGTTGTTGATCTTCTGGAAACCCATATTGCGAACACCTCCTCAATAAATCCCTGAATCTCTCCCAGGCCTCGTATAGTGGCTCAGAGTCAAACTGTCTGAACTGCATGATTTCGCTCTTAAGCTGCAGTGTCTTGCTGGTGGAAAGAATTTAAATAAGAACTTCTGCCTCAACTCCTCCCAAGTATTCACACTCCCCTGATTCAATGTGCCTAACCAGTTTCTTTACTTATCCCTTAAAGAGAAAGGCAATAGGTGCAGGCGTACAACATCATTCGACACCCCATTCATCTTGATTGTGTACAGATTTGCATGAAGTGTTCAAGATGAGAGTTGGGATCCTCAGTTGCAAATCCCCCAAACTGGTTTTGTTGAATCATTGAAATTAGTGTCGGCTTCAACTCAAAGTTATTAGCATTAACCGGAATATGGGCAATTCCACCATAGTTGCGATTTGTCTGAGGGCGAAAGTAATCGCGAATTGCTTGTTGTTGAACTGCCGGAGCGTCTGGTATCGGTAACTCATTATTGATCATATTGATCCCATTGTTACTTCCGTTGTTGCCACCGTTGTTACCCCCGTTGTTCTCTTCCACAACCTCCATAGTATGATCTTGATTTCTGTCTGTTCGTTTAGTAGCTGCACTTATTCGCCTGGCGAAAGCTTCAACATTAACATGGTATTAGAGCCTATTATTAGCCCTAAACCTACCTCCATGCGTCAGCCCCCAGCCCCAGCCGCCAGTCACCACCTTTTCTAGAAACCCTAAATCTAGAAAAACCTAGATCTACTCTCCAATACACGTTTCTCCTCAAATCTGACCCCACCACTGCCTTCACTAAAGGGTACACATATGTTTATGGTGTTGATTACGATGATACGTTTTCCCCTGTTGCTAAAATATCTTCTGTTCGCATCTGTCTTGCTCTTGCAGCGATGTTTCATTGGTCTCTTCATCAACTTGACATTAAAAATGCCTTCCTCAATGGTGATGTTGAGGAAGAGATCTATATGGAGCAACCACCAGGGTTTGTTGCTCAGGAGGGGTCTGCTAAGGTGTGTCATTTGAAGAAATCTCTTTATGGTTTGAAACAGTCACTACGAGCGTGGTTTGGCCACTTCAGTGAGGTCGTTATTAGTTTTGGGTTGACAAGGTGTGAAGTAGACCATTCTGTCTTTTACCGACAATCCTCTGGGAAATGTCTTTTGTTGATTGTGTATGTTGACGATGTCATAATTACTGGAGATGACACGAGAGGCATAAATGACCTCAAGAACTTTTTGCATCTACAATTCCAAACTAAGGACTTGGGCAAGTTGCACTATTTCCTTGGTATTGAGGTTGCACAATCAGATCAGGGTATATTCATCTCCCAACAAAACATGTCCTTGATATGTTAGAAGAAGCTGGAATGTTTGGGTTGAAACATTGTGATTCACCAATGGACCCAAATGTTAAGCTTTTACCAAATGATGGAGAACCGATATCAGAGCCTGGAAGGTATAGAAGGTTGGTTGGCAAACTTAATTACCTTACAGTAACTCGTCCAGACATTTCATTTGCTGTAAGTGTGGTTAGTCAATTTTTGAATTCACCGCGAGAAAGCCACTGGAATGCAGTAGTCCTTATTCTTTGGTATATCAAGAATGCTCCTGGAAAAGGAATATTGTACAAAGATACATGGCAAATTAATGTGGTTGGCTACTCTGATGCGGATTGGGCATGGTGTCCAATTGACAGGCATTCTACCTCTGGATATTGTGTTTCCATTGGTGGAAATCTCATATCATGCAAGAGCAAGAAACTGAATGTTGTGGCTCGTTCAGGTGCAGAGTTTGAATACAGAGACATGGGTCTTGCGACGTGTGAACTTATTTGGGTGAAACAGTTGCTCAATGAGATTGGAGTAAATAGTTCTCATCTTATGACATTAATTTGTGATAATCAGGCAGCAATGCATATTGCATCCAATCCAGTCTTCCATGAACGCACTAAGCACATTGAAGTTGACTGTCACTTTGTGAGAAATAAGGTGCTAGCTAAGGAAGTGGTCACTTCATACGTCAGTTCAAACGATCAACTGGCAGATATCTTCACCAAAGCTCTACGGGGTCCTCGGGTTAATTATATATGTAACAAGCTTGGCGCATATGATATATTTGCTCCAGCTTGTGGGGGAGTGTTAAAATAGTGTTAGGAAGTGTTTTGTTGAAATAGTGTTAGGGAGTGTTTTATTTTTGTTGTTTTTGTCCCACATAGGAAGAGGAACTAGGAGTAGTGGTTTTGTATACCCTATATATGTAAAGGGTATTCTATTAATGATATAATAAGATGATCTTTATTTCTTTACATTAACAAAACTCATCTCTCGAATTATGAATCAATACATCAAGCAGGTTAAACCATTGGCCATATGATAAAACAAGAATAAAACAAAGTACTTGAATAGGGTTCAAAATAATAACTTCAATTCAAATTAAACATCAAACAAGAGTCAATTAACCTAATCCCAAACCCCGGAATCACAAGGTGTTTAGCCGGACATGGGGTATAAACAACTCATAGACAAATCGTTCATATTCATATCAAACTAGATGAAAATAAAATACAATGGAGTAAGAAAACTCAGGGATATCGATGATCTCTCGATCAATCTTCAATCCTCAAGCGTGGATGTGACCTCGATCTTTCTCTCGATTCCTCCGTTAGAAGGGTGCTCTTTTCTGTGCTTTCTAGGGTAAAAATCAGTGTCTCCCCATTTGGGGCCGCATCCTCCCAATTTATAACATTCTCGGGCCAAATCTAAGTCAAACAGCGCGGGACTCTGAAATTCCCGCACAGACGCATTGGTCATGCCTATGCGCACGGGCTGCCCGTGTGTCAAGCTGTAGGATTATTATTCTTTTGAATAGACACGGGCCGTGTGTATAGGCACGACCAGCCCGTGCGTCACTGCAAAGGCTCAATCCTGTTGTAAGGACCATGCACTGGCCGTGCCTATGTGCATGGGTCGGGCGTGCGTGTCCTCTTTTCATTTGGTTCAGCTCAATACTAGGGGTAATTGCTCGATTTTTGGCGGTCCTTTACCGCAATGCTCTGATTTGCCACAAAAGTACTCTAATATCGTTTAATTCCTATAAAACGAGCAAAGCGTAATATCTTTTCCACTTTAAGAGAACACGACCCATTTTACTAAGTTAATGCATGTTTATCAACCTATTATATCCACAATTATGCCAAAATACATGCAAAACTCACACTAATCACCCCTGATAACCAGCTTTGAACCCATTGTCATATTTCCACCCTCTAACGACAAGCTCTTTAAGCACATGCACCAACACATATTCTTCTTCTGTAGTCTATGAACGTCGGCTGACAGGGCATTTGCATGAATGAACAGACTTTGGTACACTAGCACACGAAGACATACTCCCTGAAATACATATGTAAAATAATTGATGCAAATTTAACAACTGAACATAGAATATTATGTTACATTAAAGGTCATAGGCAATCAGATACATAATCATAACATGATATTTGATCACTGATGTATAAAAGGAGGAAATTCATTGTAAATTGAGTCAAACTAGGCAAGTGGATCCCCATAGTCTTGTATATAACTGTCCAAATTAAGAAAACGAAACCAGCTACAATCAATAACAAATAACTAAAAAGGATTGAAATATTTGTCAATGATCGACAATGAATCAGCCCCTCCACTCATTAAACATTGTAGTTGCAAGCTCAACATGTCAATTAGTTCAAATCTGATAGGATTCTACAACGTCAACAAAATCAGAATCTGCATGCGCATCCGAATGGTCTATAATGTATTCTGGAACCTCATGCTCTAGAGTATCAACAACCATTACAGTCTGAATGAAATTGTGCAGCAGGCAACATGCCATAATGATCCGATTTTGTGTCTTTACGGGATAAAACGAATTACTCCTCAAAATACCCCATCTCGCTTTCAACAAACCAAAGGTCCTCTCAATGATGTTTCGTGCTTTAGAATGTCTTAAGTTGAATAATTCCCTATGGTTTTGCGGAGCGCTAGAGCCGGAACCCCACTTGTCCAAGTGGTATCTAACCCCTCTATTAAGTGCTAAAAAACCAGCTCTATTTGTATATCCACAATCACAAAGATAATATTTACCTGAAATCGGAAAAGACAATTTAACATTACTAAACACCAATTAAATTCTCAAACAATATATATTTTATTTAGTTTTCCTAAAAATAACTTACTCGTACCAGTAGGGACCCTAAGACCAATTTGGCCTACTAACAGCATCGCGCAAAACACGATTGTCGGCTGCTGAACCCTCCCAACCAGCTAAGATAAAGACAAAATTCATGGTTTGGTCACAAACAGCGAGAACGTTAACGACAATATCCCCTTTTCGATTCCTATACCGCGCTTTGTCACTAAAAGGAACTCGTACATCAGTATGAGTTCCATGTAACGCTCCTAGACATCCCTAACAAACAAACAGGTACGACAATCAATATCGACGTTGTATTTATTAATCGGTAGATAATAAATGTAGCTAATTATGTAAATAAATATTATATTTGTGAAGTTACCTTGAACCACTTCCATTTTTCATCAGTGCAATCATCATTCACCGGTCTTGGATTGACTAGTAGGATGTTATGAAGCCTAAGCAATGCTTGTAGAACCAAATTGAAGTGCTTGCTAATGGTTGATGGCTCGGAAGCTACTCCTAAAAACGGCCTAGGCAAGTGCACCTATCGTTTATTGCAAAGCTAAGCGAGTATCGAGTGTCATTCCCACGAGGACTATGATTACTAGTAATTACCGTCTTTTTATTATCTAGCCTACAAATTCGTGAAATAGTTTGTTGCAAAAAAATAAAAATAAAACAAAAGCAAATAAAAGTGGAAGAGGCAACTAAGAACACGAAAGATATCAAATACACTCGGATTGGAAGATGTTAGATATAAATATGCTTGAATATGAATCCCTCTAGAACGTCTTTGTGATTTTACCAAAATAAATACAACCATAACCCTTAAGTTTTAACCATCCCTTAACATATTTTCATGCTTTATGGATCGTAGGCATTCCTAAATTAAGTTAAACCCTTTCTCACGGCGAAAAACTCCTAACCTCAAGTTGATTAACTGCAATCTCTTTCTAGTTAAAACCCCCAAGATTGCATTAACGATTTGTGAATTCCCATATTAGGTTTGACCCTAATCCGAAAGATTTATGTCGTCCTATATCTAGGATTGCATGCAACTCCTTTCACTTATGTTGGTTCTATTTCACCATGAATCTCTCGATTTCCGGTGAAAAATAAACTTCAAATCAATATTGCGCATATATCAATTCGAATAAACAAGCATAACATAAGTGACTCGCATAAAAACATAAGAAAATATATTAAAACATTCAAACCAATGATCACAAATAAGTTCTAGAGTTCATCACATTCAAACACTAGCGATTTAACTCATGATGGATTTGAGAATGAAAACAACAATTAAACAAGAAGTTTCTTTCGAAATCAACATGAATATTTGAAGTTAAAACTTCCAAAACCAACATAAGACTCCCCTGTTGGAAGTATGATGATGAAGTGGTGGAGTTCATCTTCTTCTCCGAGCGATCTTCAATCCTTGTGCCTTAGCGCCTCTCCATGGTGATCCAAGCCTTCTAACTCTCTTCCTCACTACAATATGTGTTTCTCCTCTCCAAAGTATGGACTCTCATCACAAAAATCTGATTTTCTATGTATGTGAATGAATGAATGAATGAATCCATCCTTGAACCCATACTCTTGGATTTTATAGACATTATTTTGGAGAAAGTATTCCTTAATAATGTCATGTTTTGATTGTTTAATGCTCAACTTTATGAGTTGGGTTGTTAGAATCATTATTTTAATGTGATCATGTGGGAAAGTAAGGAATTGGTGAAGCATAATGAGGTGTAAATGTGCAAAAAGAGTTGTCAAAAGGCTTGGTTGAAGTGCTTTCCCAAAATACCCTTCAAAAATCGTGCAGAAATAGTCCAGAAACACGGCCGTGCTCAAAAGCACGGCCTGGCCGTGTTTTTCACGCTGTTTGGGAGTTCCCAGAAGCACGGCCGTGCTAAAAAGCACACCCTGGCCGTGCTTTTTACGACATGCCATTTTTTTGCTCTTTTTTGGCTGATTAAAAGCATGGCCGTGTTTAAAAGCACACCCTGGCCGTGTTTGTCTCGAAAGGCCCCGAAATGACGCGTTTAGCTTGGGATTTCGAGTGTTTTTGCATCCATAAACCCCGGGATATGTTTTGACATGAATCCATGGTCCGAAATCCACCAAAAATAGCTCCGAATGATCAATCTACACCAATAAAAGCACCTCACAGTAATATGAACTATGTACAATAAAAAACTCATGAAACTAACAACAAAATGACTCAAATTCTACTCAAATACACACATAAAACATGCATAAAAAGACCCTTATCAAACCACCTCCAACTTAGAACTTTGCTTGTCCTCAAGCAAAACATAAAACCATAATGAGGGATTCAATAGTTCACAACACACAAGGAATATATTTTTCTCAACACATTGACCATAAGCAGTCAAATTCTTTGCCCTCTCAACTCAAATTAGCCATTAAGTAAAAACATAGTTTTGCAAAGCGGTCGATTTTCAAGTAAAAACATTAATATCAATGGGCTATATTTAGACTTGAACTCATCGCTTCACAAATACAGATAGTTATGCACAACTTCAATCCAATAACACCATGAAAATATAAGAACTCAATATATTTTTATAGTTAGTCTACTAGTCATGTAACCAAGCTTTTGAACTTTTTTTTTTTTGAATGAGAATTCAAAGAAATATACATTCTCTCTTTTTTTCGTTCCTTTTTTTTTTTTAGGACCTTTCGAGGCATGCTTCCACTAGGTTTATATTTTGAATTTTCGTTCAAACACTCCTAAGGTGGTTTTCCATACTCATATTCGTGTCGCCGTTTTACGTAAAAGACAAACATGGGGCTCATGAATGCTCCTAGTTACTAAGCAACAACAAATAGAGGAGTATAACCTCAATTGGTCCTCTTTTTTTTTTTTCTTTCTTTTTTTTTTTTGTTCTTTGGCTTGGTTTAACAACTAGTCAACCACTACTAAATCAAGAGTTCTCGGACTTTCATAGCCTTAAGAATCATCATATATGTCTTAACAAATCAAGTATCGTAGTGTTAGAAGTCTCGTCTAAATTCAACCCACATCCATGGCAATCTATTCAAGACAATCAATTTCTTTGCATTTAAAAAATATTAATTATAAAGCTAATTCATGTGTAATTGGGCCAAGTTATTGACTAACAAATACACAATTTGTTTCGTTGAAACATAATATCTTCCATCAACAAATTCAAAATAAAAGCAAACACACAAGCATTCCAAAGAAAAATTCTAACAAGCATGCAATCACATCCACCTCCAACTTAAAAATTCACATTGTCCTCAATGTGAAAGAAAGAGATGAACATACAAACAAAAACACACAAAAACAAAAAACTAAAAAGAAAAGAAAAGAAAAAAAGAAACGACCTTACTGCGAGAGTGAAATCGATTTGGAGAGATCATTGGGTTGTTCAATCGAGGGTCTTCACGGGCATATGCATACCTAATAAGAATTTGCAACAAAAACTCGAATACCGTGAAAGCTCAAATTTGCTCAAGCAAGATAGATGTGATACCAACACCCACCATACATCCAATTATTGACTCATGACTCCCTAACAACCTATTACTTAATAAAAAAATAGAAAATAGTGAACTATCGGGTTGCCTCCCGGTCAGCGCTTTCTTTATAGTCGTATAGCTAGACTACATCACCTTATTGTGGAGGTTTGTCGCGCGAATTGGTCACAATATTACCAAGTAAAGTTTCCCATTCGATTTCGCGAGTTTCACATTCTCGCCCAAACAAGAAAAAAATTAATAAAAAAATGACTAGATTAATAAAAATAAGGTGTTCCTAATATCATAATCCCAAACTTCAGCGCCAAAAAAAACTTGAAAGGCTCGGAAGCTACTCCTAAAAAACGGCCTGGCAAGTGCACCTATCGTTTATAGCAAAGCTAAGCGAGTATCGAGTGTCATTCCCACGAGGACTATGATTACTAGTAATTACACTGTCTTTTTATTATCTAGCCTACAAATTCAATTTCAATTGAATAAACAAGTCAAATAATTTGTTGCAAAAAAATAAAAATAAAACAAAAGCAAATAAAAGTGGAAGAGGCAACTAAGAACACGAAAGATATCAGATACACTCGGATTGGAAGATGTTAGATATAAATATGCTTGAATATGAATCCCTCTAGAACGTCTTTGTGATTTTACCAAAATAAATACAACCATAACCCTTAAGTTTTAACCATCCCTTAACATATTTTCATGCTTTATGGACCGTAGGCATTCCTAAATTAAGTTAAACCCTTTCTCAAGCGAAAAACTCCTAACCTCAAGTTGATTAATCAAATCTCTTTCTAGTTAAAACCCCCAAGATTGCATTAACGATTTGTGAATTCCCATATTAGGTTTGACCCTAATCCGGAAATATTTATGTCGTCCTATATCTAGGATTGCATGCAACTCCTTTCACTTATGTTGGTTCTATATCACCATGAATCTCTCGATTTCCCGGTGAAAAATAAACTTCAAATCAATATTGCGCATATATCAATTCGAATAAACAAGCATAACATAAGTGACTCGCATAAAAACATAAGAAAATATATTAAAACATTCAAACCAATGATCACAAATAAGTTCTAGAGTTCATCACATTCAAACACTAGCGATTTAACTCATGATGGATTTGAGAATGAAAACAACAATTAAACAAGAAGTTTCTTTCGAAATCAACATGAATATTTGAAGTTAAAACTTCCAAAACCAACATAAGACTCCCCTGTTGGAAGTATGATGATGAAGTGGTGGGGTTCATCTTCTTCTCCGAGCGATCTTCAATCCTTGTGCCTTAGCGCCTCTCCATGGTAATCCAAGCCTTCTAACTCTCTTCCTCACTACAATATGTGTTTCTCCTCTCCAAAGTATGGACTCTCATCACAAAAATCTGATTTTCTATGTATGTGAATGAATGAATGAATGAATGAATCCATCCTTCAACCCATACTCTTGGATTTTATAGACATTATTTTGGAGAAAGTATTCCTTAATAATGTTATCTTTTGATAGTTTAATGCTCAACTTTATGAGTTGGGTTGTTAGAATCATTATTTTCATGTGATCATGTGGGAAAGTAAGGAATTGGTGAAGCATAATGAGGTGTAAATGTGCAAAAAGAGTTGTCAAAAGGCTTGGTTGAAGTGCTTTCCCAAAATACCCTTCAAAAATCGTGCAGAAATAGTCCAAAAACACGGTCGTGCTCAAAAGCACGGCCTGGCCATGTTTTTCACGCTGTTTGGGAGTTCCCAGAAGCACGGCCGTGCTAAAAAGCACACCCTGGCCGTGCTTTTTACGACATGCCATTTTTTTGCTCTTTTTTGGCTAATTAAAAGCATGGCCGTGTTTAAAAGCACACCTTGGCCGTGTTTGTCTCGAAAGGCCCCGAAATGACGCGTTTAGCTTGGGATTTCGAGTGTTTTTGCATCCATAAACCCCGGGATATGTTTTGACATGAATCCATGGTCCGAAATCCACCAAAAATAGCTCCGAATGATCAATCTACACCAATAAAAGCACCTCACAGTAATATGAACTATGTACAATAAAAAACTCATGAAACTAACAACAAAATGACTCAAATTCTACTCAAATACACACATAAAACATGCATAAAAATACCCTTATCAATGGTGTAACCCGATCTTTTGATGTCAAACTTCACGACACAGTTTTTCTTGTGATGTGCCAATCGGGGAAATTGTTAAAATCGCATTGATAAGCGTATGATACTGAGATCAAAGCTCAGGACTTGCAATGTAATTCAAAGCATCAAACCATGTTCTCAATATCCACATGCTCAATGTCATCTATTCATGGCTCAATCAACTCATACTCAACACCCAATCAAAACAATACAAGATAGCCACTTGTTCACTAATTTGGACATGTCTGGTACGTTCTAGCCCACCTATATTTTCTAAGACGAAACACAACCTACCAAATGCATGTCTATCCATTCGTAATTGTTTGATACAAGTTTCGTCACTTATAGTAGTTAAATCACGCATATGGGAAATTTGATTGGATAATCGATCAAGCATTCTATATGGAGCATGCGACATCCTTGCTCCACGACGATGGCGTCGTAGCATAACTCGTTTTCGATATTAATGAGTCAAGAAGAATAACATTTTTAGCAACATAACGATTTCTTCAACAATGACAATGACATGGATATCTTCTTCATCCATCTATTTAGATTACAATATGTTTAAATTAAATTATACCCCGGCCATAATAGAATATTATTGAACCATGATTCCATACCTTTCCACTTCATAAACATAAAACCGAAATTAAGACTAGATTTAAAAGTATAATTGGGATTGGACATATAAATACTTTTCAAATCACCAGCTTTAATTAAAGTTAGAATTCATGTATTAACCTTGATTATATGGCAGATAAGCACGTTGTTAATATAAACAAAACCACTCAAACAAATAATAAGATAATCAGGATACAAATTTTATTAACAACAAGGACTATTTTTTTCCCCATTTTCTTACTACATAGGAGCAAGTACTACACAATTAACAACATTGAATAAGTATATTGCAGTTAATGTTAATCTAAACAATATACCAACTCAGTTTCTTTTAGGTTTGTATCTTGACCAATATTTATACAAAATAACCCAAAACCAATAGGTATCGAACTGAACTAATAGCTACCAAGAAATTTAAATTAAATTATAGATGATAGTCAACACATCAGTGACTTACCAGGACTTGCTTCTTCTTCTTGCGAATCTCCTCCGTGCAATATGCTAATTGACCTTTATTAAAACAAAAAAAAACATATATGAGATGGTCAACAAAAATACCCCGCTTCCTAAAATTACAAATTGTTAAAATCGGAGAAAAGAACAAAGAGGCAAATGAACCTCACTCCGATTCAAACTACTGTGATAAAATAAAATGAATTCGACAACCCCATTTTTCATATAATCCACAAAACACACAAGAAATTAATGGAATTTTATTTCTTCGCGGTGGTGTTTACTCCTCATGCTTTTTTATGCGATTTTCAAAGGGAAAAAATGAGAAAGTAGACAGCGAAAGTGACTTCATCTCCATACATGCTTTGCTCGAACGAATGCTAGAGTTTCATTGCAGATTTTTTTCTTTTTATGAAAGCATTTTAGTAATTGATCTGAAATGGAGGGGTATAGATGTCCTTAGACTTGACTTTATAAAGACAAAAAGGTAAATCAAAATATGAGGAAAAAGCTGGATTACATTATATGTTGCATGGGGAGTGTGATTACATTTCAATTGGATATGTGATTTTTTAACGGGCCGACACATTTCCTTCGGGCCATTCTCATAAATACTAAATGCATTGAAATGGGCTGAAAAGAATATTTTCCTACCTTTTCTGTGTTGGCAAACGAGCCGTTTGTATATAGGGTTGATTACAGTCTCTCTATATATATACGGTCTACGCCCCCCTCTCTCTATATATTCATGCGGTCCACTCCTCTCTCTCTTTCTCCTCACATCCCACACATGTCCTCATCTCTCAAGGAAAAAAATACCCAAAGAAATGAAACTTTAAAAACGTATACTTTTAAGAGTAGAATTGATACTTTTTAAGAAAAAGTGATACTTTTTTCTTAATAAGAAATGATTTTTGTTTTAGAAAGAAGTAACATTTTTTAAATAAGGAATTATACTTTTAATTAAAAAGTGATACCTTTGTTTTATAAGAAGTGATATATGTTTTAATAAGAAGTGATACTTTTTCTAATAAAAAGTAATACTTTTTATTAAATAAAAGTAATATTTGTTTTAATAGAAGTGATATACTTTGTCCACTACTTTGTTTTAATAAAAAAAAATTATTTTAATAAAAAGTGATTCTTTTTTCATAATAAGTGATACTTGTTCCATAAGAATTGATATTTTTTTAAACAAAAAGTGATACCTTTTTTCATAAGAAGCAATTCTTTATTTTTTTTTAAAAAAAAAATTAAATCTAATGTGATACTTTTTCATCAGAAGTGATACTTTATTTTCTTTATCGTTTTCCTTTGTTTCATGCGTGATGGAGAGGTGGGGAGAGAGAGGGGAGGGGGTAGGATGTGACTCGTGAGAGAAGACAAGGGGCCACGAGAGGAGACGGTGTCATGCCACTTTTCTTACTACACCTTTGGATTCCAAGGGAAACCTTATTGAGAAATTGTAATATGTTTCACTATGTAATGTAGTTATGCAGCCAAACTTAATTACCTTAAACCATAAAAACACTATGGAAAGTTTGAATCATTACTAATTAAACCTAATGCATGAAAAAATAGTATCGGTGTTATATTTTAAGTGAAAATCTAAAATTTCGAAAAGAATAACCTAGACAGTGTGAAAAACACTATATTAATGTATTGAATAATGTATTTTGCCGTTTTCTTTCCCCCAAAAATTAAATGACAATGGATACCTCATATTTTCACCAATTAGTTCACATCTTTCATTAACATACTTTTCTCACTCTTGTCAACATTTGGAAAAAAACACTATTTTATTTTATCTGTAGTCAATTTATTACTTCATGAAGCTCTAGGGCAAGGGCAGTGAGGGCTCTTAGGGATGGGGTTCATCCTTTGTAGTCAATTTATTACTTCATCCACCCATATTGCTATATTAATCCTACATAATTTTAGATGAGTTGAAAAATAAAAATATTTTCTATTTTTACAGAAGTGCCCTTTTCTAGTGAACTTTTAGTGCTTAAAAGTTATTGATGTCATATTTTACTTGAAATGATAACTTTAGAAATGAATTTTTTATTTACCTAAATTGCTTTTTGGTACCTAACAATTAAGTGGCATGATAAGAATGGATCCTCATACCTCAACCTAAACTGGTTTTAAGTGTGTGCATACTTTATTCTCCATAACTAGTACTATTATTATAAGAAATAAATTGATACTCAACAGTTAACAATCAAAATCCCCTTTGTTGCTCCATGTACAGCTATGTTACTCAAGAATCAGTATAAGATTCAGAAAATTTAGATAAGAATAAATCTTTAGAAGAATATATATATATATATATATATATATATATATATATTGAACTTGGTTTTGGAAGAATTAATTTAATGAAGAGTAAATTCAAGAATCAGTCTAAAATTAAGTATCAAGAACATCATATTGGTGGAAAACAGCAGCTTGGTGATTTGGTTAGAGTGCTCTGTTTCAATATTTTCTCAACATGGCACCCCAACTGCTATGAGTTTTCTAGCTGTAAAATTCATCTTAAACGAGAATGTGTATGGGATGTGACGCATATCCTTTTAGATGTATGGAGTGTTTGCAATTATTAATAAATAAAAAAAGTGATTTTCGGCTTCTAACTTGGAAACAAAATAGTTTTTAATTTAATATTTGCAAAATGCCACGTTGTGCTGCTTTTGTTCGGGATAATTACAAAAATCCCCCAGAGGTTCCGTAACTAGCCAGAACCCCAGAGTTTTTTTTTTTTTTTTTTTTTTTTGTAATTATCCCTAGTTATAAGCTAAAAGCAGGGAGAGAGGTGCTTTAAATTTTTTATTTTGCTTCTGTTTTGACTTTAATATACAAATAGATACTTTTACAACTTATTTACCAAATACTCTCAATTAATTAATCCAACTTTTAGATTCTATTTCCAAGCACCCCCAACTTTTGATTCTCAACTATTTTTAGCTTCTGATACAAAAATCACTTCTTCTAAAAGTAGAATTTTTGCAAACACTCTCATAATCATAACTCGATGGTAAAATTGTTTTGAATATCTCTCATGTGAGATGACCGCACCTTGCAAACACTCTCAAAAATGATACTTTTAAGTGTAAAAAGTAACACTTTTAGAATAAAAATTAAAACTTTGTCTGAACATCCTAAACAACTAGTATATTCAGATAAAGTATTACTTTTTACCCTAAAAGTATTATTTTTTAAACTTAAAAGTATCACTTTTATTTCTGTCGCACGGTGCCACCATCTCACATAAGTTTTTGCCAACTGTTTTAAACAAACTAGATGTGACCCCATGCAATGCACGGCCTGTATATTTGTGAAAACATTATTTTGTATTGTGACATGTGTATTTCCCTAATAATTATATGAATTATATCTCTCTACATTGTAATAATTTTAAAATAGCATCAGACAATAAGCGAAAATATAATTTAATATTTTTCTTGATGTAGTCAAAAAAGAAAAATATCATATCTCGAAATCATGAAAATACATTTAATGCAATGTATTAATTATCTTACATAAATATATATAATGATATATATGAATATATGTAATGTATAATATTTGGATACATATTTTAAGATATTTTGTTCAATTAAAATATGTATTTTTTTGAATTTAATCAGCTTAAATACAATTCTATATAACTATGAAAAATGGGCTAAGCCCAAATTACAATTATATATATATATATATATATATATATCACAAATAACATAAATACATGATTATATAAATTGATGTCCAATAGTCGAATGTATAATTTTTAGAGCCCATTACAAAATAAAATTTTGAGCAAATATATATTATATTTTTTATTTATTATGCTTATCTTTTATTTTATATATGCAATATATGTGTCAAATTGAAAACCATAAAAAGATAATTAATTTGATATATTGAATGTAAAAAACGGATTAAAAACAAAAAAATTTAAAATTTAAAAAATAAAAAGAAAAAAGATAAATATAATAATTAATGCAGTACACACATAAATTTGGAAAACTAAAATATACACCAAGAGATCACTGACGGAACTTCGACGAGTTGCCCAACATCAAATCACCAACGTATCATCGATAGATTCCCGATGGAAATTAATGACGGATGGAAATCCGTCACTAATAGGAAGATAAATATCCCGAGAAATTATGGCGTGCATATTTACGACAATTTGGTGACAGATTACCAACAACATCAATGTCGACGAACACATCCATCGTTATTCACCCTCAGAAATTTTTGTTGGTAATTGCTAATGGATCAGTAATGGACTAGCAATGGATAGCAATAAAAAATAAAAAAGTATAAATTATTTAACGACAGAATAGCGATAGATGGTAATAAAAGTAAAAAGTCAAAAGAAAATCTAATATTAAGAACGTTACCTACAGATTGACAATACATTACGGACAACATTAATGCTGACGGACATTTTTGTTGGTAAATGCCGACGGTTCAACGACGGATTGATGATCACTATATGAAAGTTGTGGGAGGTAACTTCTAAAAAGCAGCGCGTCTATGGCCTTGGTCGTTATAGCGCCACACAAGTATTTTCTATTTTAGATATTACCAGTTGTTACTATTTTCTTTTCACTATTTAAGTTCACTATTTTGGGTGTTATGATTGTTGTAACAGATATCTTGTTGTAACAGATATCTTCTGAAGGATCCCAGATGCCCCAGTCTACCGCAGAGCGCCTAAGAGAGGAGGGAAGGTTTGAGGGTTGAGTTGAGGTACAACATAAATTGGACGAGTATATAGCTCGGATGAGCACCATCGATGCACGGGTAGAGTGGATGATGGCGCACATGAGTACCTCTCAGACTTCTACTCCCCGAGGCCCACAAACTGACGGTGATGGTGATGGTGATGTGAGTCTTAGTGAGGATTAGACTATCACATTTTAGTGATGCGAGTCTTGTGGTTGGATTATATGAATGTGTTTGATTTTTGGATTATTTATCTTGGTTTTTTAGATGTTCTACTTTAATGTTTATGTTGACTTTTATATGTTGCATTGGTACTTCATTTAGTATGATTTTCGGATATTGGATATTGATTTTGGATGTTGGATATTGAATTTTAGATGTTGGGTTGTGTTTGTTAATCGGTATTGTTTATTTGAGAAATTCTAATTCATATTGTTAGAATTGTTATTTGTAAAGCAGGAAACGAGTATTTAAAAAATTGAAAACTCGAGAAAACATTGTAAATTTTTAAACACACCGACGGATCACCGACGGATCATTGACATCACAACAATTTCAAATACCCGTTGATATTCCACGGTAAAAATCGTTGGAAAATCCATCGGCGATCCGTCAGGAATCCGTTGGCAATTCTATCGGCAATCCGTTGGAAAATGACGTTGTTCAGTCGATAAACTGTTAGCGACAAATAGTTACCGATGGAAAGATGCGTCGGTAATCCGTCATGGATCCATCGGTAAATGGGTTTGCTGACAGAATTTTCTATTGGTAAAATTTTAATTTCTTTGTATTGATAATTCTAATTAAGGACCTTAAAAGTTGACTATCAAAAACGGCCATTTTAATAATAATTAATTTATTTTATTGTATAGAATATAATTACCTTTTATAGGAAATAAAAATGAGCGGGGAAATTTTAGAGGTACTATTTATAGAGACTTTCTCTTTATATATATAAATAGGGAGGAAATCTGTGAAACCATAGCCTTAGGTGAGACCATAGGGACAGATCTATACGGTTAAAAAAAAATACAAGGCCAAGATTTAGCAAATATTTGTAGCATTGAAAAATAAGAAACAAGCGTCCAGGAGTATAATAGGCAATGCAAGATCACACTAAAATAACTATCAAATATATTATGCTGCTAATTATAAGGAATGTGATCTGTTATTGATCACGTTACTACAATCACACACACACCCTTCTCTCTCTTCTCCCAAACAAAAACTCTGCATGATCAAATTCATCGTAGTCCATTGAAGTGTGACATTTCTTCCATTGGCTCAAAATCAGATATCAAAACAAGCACAACAAATCAAACTTTGAAGAAGAATCATCATAGATTGAAGCAAATCTATTCTACCATGATAAAAAAAACTAGGAATTCAATGCAACTGATAATTCGATTCAAGGTAATCTCGTACGAAACATTCCTGCAAAATTTGGACGAAACAATTGAACTAATGAAGAACCAAATTTCTACACCGACGAGCAATTGAATTCAATGCATATTTATTGTCCTTTATTTGCATAGTTAAAGGAATTATGCAGCATATATGGCTATCATATTTAAATGCATATATTATGCAGATGTTTATGATAAATATGCAGATATCTAAATGTAAATATGCAGATATTTAAAACTACGTATGCAAAATAAATTTGGATATGTGTGGGCTCGTGCTAAACATACAGTGAATTAATGATAAATGTGCAAATAGTATAATATAAATATGCAAAATAAATGGCCAAATTAAAATATTAAAATTCAAAGAAAATTTTAGAAAAAATATCACATCCAGATATTTATGATAAATATGCAGATATCTAAATGTAAATATGCATATATTTAAAACTATGTATGCAAAATAAATTTGGATATACGTGGGCTCGTGCTAAACATACAATGAATTAATGATAAATATGCATATAGTATAATATAAATATGCAAAATAAATGACCAAATTAAAATATTAAATTCAAAGAAAATTTCAGAAAAAATATCACATGCAGATGTTTATGATAAATATGGAGATATCTATATGTAAATATGCAGATGATTAAAACTACGTATACAAAATAAATTTGGATATGTGTGGGCTCGTGCTAAATATACACTGAATTAATGATAAATGTGCAGATAATATAATATAAATATGCAAAATAAATGGTCAAATTAAAATATTAAAATTCAAAGAAAACTTCAGAAAAAATATCACATTCAAATATTTATGATGACTATGCAGATATCTAAATGTAAATATGCAGATGTTTAAAACTACGCATGCAAAAAAAAAATGGCGGAAAAAAGATTTCAAGTTGGAAGAAAACTTAACGACGTGAAGGTTGATAGACTCTTCCTTCCCCAAATCTCGATAACTGACATGGTACAATTTTACTTACCTTTGAAATAATTGTTAAATTACAAAAACACCCTCCTTAAATTGCAGGATATTAGGAAAATACAACAATGTCCTGTTAGGGGTAGTGCCCTTAAAGCAATTGTGAATTGTTTTTGATTATTAATAAAGGCGACATTTATTTTCGGACTCTATTGCATATTGTATGTACTTTCTTGAACATCATGAAAATCCCTAGTTTATTTATTGTAACCATAATCTTAGTATATAAGAGTTATATACAAGAGGATTAAGATTATGGATAATAAACTAAAATTAAGTCCGTGATGAAATTAATTAAAGTATGGGATCTTTAATTAAAACATCATTAATGCGACCCGAAACATTTTGAATGTGACTATCTTTATCCTGGACCGTCGATGTGGAGACATCTTAGTGGGGGCATTTATATATGATTTGATCATATAGGACTTGGATCGATTTAATTCGAATTTTCCATACAAATTCTCATTGTAGAAATGGAAAATCGAATTAAATCACTAGATGATCATATATGGATAAATCTTAATCCCGAGTGATTATAGACTCTTTTATTTCGGTGTGATTCTTAATTTGCTCGTTTAAGTTTGTCCTACGACATTCCCAACACTTGCATTTTAGATTCACATTTGAATTAAATAGCTGGGAATATAAATTCACAGATATGGAATCCATTCCTTCTTGCGGGAAGTAGAAAGACGATTCCCTCATTTGTTAATTCTGGAACTGAATGGTTTGAGATCTCTAATTTATAATCCGATTATAAATTAACCATTCGCTAGTGAATTAATGGTAAATGATGATAAGAGGTAATTGAAGAGGTTTAACGGATACTACCTAGCTTCAATTACGAATTATCTATGGAGGATTAATCTATATGTAATGATTATATCAGTGGACTGCTCAATTCATAGAGTAAGATATTCTATAATTATAAGAGTGCAATTCCGAATTTATAGTGGAGTAATATCGGAATTAATAAGTCGAATAAATTAATTAAAGAGTTATAGGTTCATGGTCCCCGGTTCGCCTTCCTAGAGTAAACGGGTTGGAAATAATATTTTCAGTTCCTAAGGGTTTATGGAAAAGAGTTTTCCAAAAGATTTGGGCTAATATATTAATATTGGTTAATTCCGGGAATATCTAATATTCTACAGTTTGACTGTATTTGGAATTAAATAAATATAAGATATTTATGATATTAATATAATTATTAAATTGATTATTATATTGGATAATTATCAATTAGAGTTTGAGTCTATCTAGAATTATTAATTCTAGAATAGATAGGAAACCAAGTTGGAGTGGGAAACTGATTGAACTAGGCCTATAAAAAGGGGACCACATCTCACAAGTTAAAGAAAAAAACAATTTTCGCCCACAACAATAGAAAGCAAATCGGCCGCTCATGTCAACAAAGTATTTGAACAAGTTTTTGTTTCAAAATTTGTTTTCTATTTCTCGGACGAAACACATGTTATTGGAATTGTCCATCTTCAAATTGAAAAAGGTTTATTTTGATTGGTCAACTTTGTTAGTTGTATAAAACAAAGTGTTTGGCCAATTTTTGTTTTCACAAGCTTAGCTACTAATTTTCGGCAATTATCTACTTGTGTCAGCGGCATATTTTTGTCCTTTCAATTGTGAGATTTTGTAGGTTAACTTTTACCTAGTTCAATTCCCTTCCTATCCAGTTAGCCCAATCCTACGATCTCATGAGTTGAGTACATCGTAGGAAAATAAAAGTTAGGAACTTAGATTTATTATTTGGGTGCCCACACACTGTCGTTGATAGGGAGGTTCGAATTGGAAGATCGCGGTGTCTACGAGCTTCGGGGATTCGAAGGATTGACGGAGAAAAAGCGAAGAACAAGAAAATCACCGAAAGAGGTAAATTTTCTTTTTCTTCCTTTAGTTTGAATAAATTTAATAAGCATGATCTTGTGTTCTTATATCTAAAACTTGATTTTTGAAATCTCACGCTTCCGCTCCCATTTGATTAGATCGAAAAGCCGGATCTTATTTGGCCCGGATCAGATCCGGGGCCCGAATAATTTCCAACAAATGGTATCAGAGCCATTTGGTTTTTGATATAAGAACTAGATCTACTTTATTAAATTTATTTTGGAGTGGGTTTATGATTTGATCTGGCATGTTTTGATATATGGATGCATGTGCGTCTTTTAATTTAAGGCATCAATTGTCATATTTATTATTTCGCGGATTAATATTTATGTGATGTATATGTGATATATGTGCCATGCATATTGATATGTCATTCATGGAACCCACTCCCTAGCATGTCATGCATCATGATAATTGAATTGTTTAATTGTTATGATAGATCTATGAGATGGATTGAAATTGATATAAAAGTGTTTTATATGGTTTTTAAAATTGATATAAAAGTGTTTTATATAATTTTTTAAAAATTTGTATAAAAGTGTTTTATATAATTTTTTAAATTTTTTATAAAATTGTTTATATGATTTTAAAAATTGGGATAATTGTTTGGAATTAATTTTGTGAAAATTGGATCCGGTTTTTATGAAAAATCTCCGAATTACATGTTTTAGAAACAAAAATTATTCGGATTCGCGTCCGGGCAGGCGCCGGGCAACCCTGGGCAGTCCGGGCAGGGCCTGGGCAGCCTCGGGTAGGTCCCGGGCAGACTCGGGCAGGTCCCGGGCAGGGCTCGGCAGGTCCCGTTTTCAGTTGACGCGTTGTTTCCTTTGTTCTTTCATGAAATTTTTCCGTCTTATCCCTATTCCCTTAATTATTTTGATAATTTAGGGTTTTTTAAAGTTGATTAAAATTATGATTTAATTTCTAAAAGTTAGATTTTTAAATTAGAGAATTTTAATCAATAAGACCAATAGGATTGGACTTGAATTATTTAAACATAAGATGTTTTATAACTTAAATATTTAGGAAATATTTATTATAAAATAATGAGTGGGAGAAGGATTCATGACAATAAATCATGTGGCCTCCATTATTGATCAAAGCACCGTGAGATTTAAGTGACGCCTCGCGACGCTCAGATTCGTCCCCCTACGGATGACTTTCACTTAAATCAATAATCAAGGATTAATCTCCGAAAGGATAGGAATTTAAAATTTAACTCTTAATTTTCCTACCCTACGACGGCGATTTTGAGTTATTTTTTAAAATCCGAAATAATGGATAACACTCATAAGGATACAATCAAATAGTTTGGATGTATCTAGGCTAAATTAAAAGGTGATTAATTAATAAATGAAGATATGAGATGTCTTGAATATTTATTTTATTAATCTGAGATGGTCTCGATTTAATCGTCATTTGATTTGACCTACCCTACGGCGGCTTTTCAAATGTGAGATTAAATTACCTTGGAATTGGTAGGATAAACTTTATTGCTTTCATGCATCATGTTTATGATTCCTAAATTGAATGCTCTATGATGTTCGTTCGCTTATTTATGTCGCTTTATTTAATTTTCAAAGAATGATGTCTTGTCTATGCTTGAATCTGTTGAATGATTCATTAATCGGAGAAAATTGTGACAAGTGGAATAGTAACATGAATATTACACTCGTATGTGAAAACCTTAAAGGCAAGAAGCAAGGTTTCTCTAAACCAAAGGGAAATTGTTTCCACTGCGGTGAAGAGGGGCATTGGAAGAGAGACTGCCCCAAGTTTCCCTCTAAAGTAAAGGAAAACAAGAAACGTAAATATGATTTACTTGTTCTTGAAAGTTGTTTGGTAGCTAAAGATTCTTCTACTTGGGTAGTTGACTCTGGAGCTACTAATCATGTTTGTTCTTCCTTACAAATGCTTAGTTCTTATGAAGAGCTTGCCGATGGGTCTTTCACAATGCGAGTTGGCAATGGTGCAGTGGTTTCGGCAAAAGCAGTGGGAGTAATTTGTTAGTCCAAGTGGCTACGATAATCTAGAGGGGGGGTGAATAGATTATGCCGATTTTTCGCAAATCACCCTCTTTTTCGAAATAACAAGTAGATGACAAGAATGTAAATGCGGAAAATAAACAACACTCGTTGATTTAAAGAGGTTCAACCCACCTAGGGCCTAATCCTCTACCACCCCAGTATCTCCGGGATGGATTTCAAAAAGAAAAAAAGATTTTATTAATTTACCAAAAATTAATACAACACCTTGAGGATTACCACAACCCTCTTTCACCACCTTGAGGATTACCACAACCCTCTTACAACACCTTTGAAGATTACCACAACCTTCAAACACCTATCACCTAGATCACCCAAGTGTATTCTTACCACAAGAATACTCACAAGGATGTCTTGTGTTGAATGATGACCAAAATCAAGATTACAACTCAATAAAGATTGAAACAATATGAGTACAAGTGTAATCAAGAATTGAAAGCCTAGACCTCAAATTTGTGCAAGTGAAAGTGCTTAGGCTAATACAACAAGATATAGAAGTGTTTGCTCTTTTTGCTTGTATTGAGTGTTGTGTCTTGTTGCTTGAATGAAGACTCTATTTATAGGAGAGGACTTGGCTTTCATTTCCAGACATTGGCTCCTCCTTGGGGAGTGATTTGCTGCAAAAGAAACCATTTAAAAAGATCAATATAGCTGTTAGAAATCAATCCCACAAAATAGGGAAAAGTCATGCAAAACACAACGGATAGTTCTTTGATAAACAGGGGTTCGACCGTCGCCCAGAGATAAGATTGAAATTGAATTCTGCGAATTTTTACACAGGGGGACCGGTTGGAGAGGGGCGACGACCGGCCGCCCTTAGTCATGACTGGTTGCCCTTGAAGAATTTACGAAAACAGAAGTCGGAACAAAAATCCAACTCCCAGTGCAATTAAATGCCGCCACGGTCGACGGTCGACCGCACGCGACCACCACCTGGTCGACCTCGCCGCCCGCCTATTTTTCTTACGCCCCATTTTCTGTTTCTCACCAACTCAGTACGGGGTTGCCCTATAGGGCGACCGGCCGAGCCTCGAAACAAATGTGTTGTCCAATTTTTTATTGAAAATAAACTCCAAGAAATACTCCGATAAATAGTAAAAACATTTTAAGTTGATCGGAAGTATTTAGACAACATTTAGGGACATAGTTTTGGTTTAAAAACTCATTTGAACAAAATCGAACATAATCATCAAAATCATGATAAAAACATTTATCTAACAAACTCCACCTTTTTGATGATTACAAACCAAAACAATTTTCTTGAGGACGATTTGAAAACCAAATAAAGTTTTCGGTTTTACAAGTAAACTATCCGTTAGAAGTATTTCATACAAAGCTCCCCCTATTTATGAGCATATCAACAAACGATTATTATAAGTAAGAAGCACAAGCTATAACAAGCTTATATAGGATGCATCATGAGCTAAGAAGCTCCCCCTGTCACAATACTTATAATCAATTTCATTTGAGTCCAAAATTCAAGCCATGGACTAGGTATTCGAGTCCACAATACTTATTGCGAGCTTTTATTAGCTTTTCTTGAGCTAACGAGCCAATATCCTGTTTCTCCCCCTTTGGAATCATCAAAAAGAATGTTAGAATGGTGAAAACACCATACAATAATATCAAAGTGCGCCAAAGGGACGGTTTATTAACCGTTGAGCAATTAAAGCGTAACAATCCAAGGAAAATGGGAGAAATGTAATATGAAGAGTTCATATGCTCATTTTGTTTACCAAATCATGATCTCAATAAGTATAGAAGACTTTTGAAAGCAAGAGAATCATGTAGAAGTTGAAATTTTCATTGCGACATTTCATCGAACACCTTGTGTGCGTGAAAAATAAAACAGGTTGTATATAACCTTTGTAAATGTTACAAGCCAAAAAATTTATCACCAATTCACCTCAATTTATGCAATACAATCATAATAAATAAGCTCATCAAAATCATATGCAAAAATTATCAAGAAATATACCATAAGGTTATTAACTCAAGGGTTCAACCCAATTGAGCAAAAGAAGAGAAAATCTTACCATTTGATCGGAAAAGATGAGCCATAATGATGATGATCATGCTATATAATGTCCATGTTGTGAAAAAAAATGCATGAAAACCATTTTTGAATGAAATATGTGAAAATATTGGCAAAGGGGATGAAAAATGGCCAAAAGAAGTTAAACTTGCGAATGCTGAAGACAGAACCATTTTAATCCAAGATATTGCTTAGGGCGACCGGTCGTGTTGAGGGCGACCGGTTGCCCTCAACCCCTTCAGCCCACTGTCTGTCAGTTTTTCCAAAATCCGAATTTTCAACCAAAAATCCGATTTTTCGCCCCTAAGTTTTAAAATGTAAACGTAAGCTTCATTCAATGTGCATTATGCCTAACCGAGCTCGTATTGATGAAAAAGTCTCGGAAGATAGCGGTTTTGTAAAAATGTCCGCTAATTGATCTTGAGATGGTACAAAAGATATCTTAATTTTACGTTTTGAAACACAATCCCTTAGAAAATGATGTCGAATCTCAATATGTTTAGTACGGTTATGATGAACCGGGTTTTGAGCAATATTTATAGCGGATATATTATCACAAAAGATAGGTACATTTTCAAAAGAGCATTTGTAATCCGCTAAGGTTTGTTTCATCCAAAGAAGTTGAGTACAACAAAATGCGGCGGAAATATATTCGACTTCGGTCGTTGAAAGAGAAACACAGTTTTGCTTCTTTGAAAACCAAGATACTAGGCAATCGCCTAAAAATTAACATGATCCGGAAGTACTTTTCCGATCATCAATATTTCCCGCATAATCCGAATCACTATAACCTTTAAGACAAAAATTTTCATTCTTTGGATAAAATAAACCATATTGAATGGTGCCTTTCAAATATCGAAAAATCCTTTTAACGGCACTCATATGAGATTCTTTGGGATTGCTTTGAAAACGAGCACATAGGCATACGACATGAAGAATGTCCGGTCTACTAGCGGTTAAATAAAGTAAACTACCAATCATACCTCGATATTTTGATTCATCCACGGACTTGCCTTTCTCATCTTTGTCAATTTTGACATTTGTTGCCATGGGAGTAGAGACGGTTCTTCCTTCTTCAATGCCGAAATTTTTCAAAAGTTCTTTTGTATACTTAGATTGTGAAATGTAAATACCTTCTTGACATTGCTTAATTTGGAGTCCAAGAAAGAAGTTGAGCTCCCCCATCATACTCATTTCAAATTCTCCTTGCATTAACTTAGAGAATTTCTTGCACAAAGAGTCATTAGTAGCACCAAAGATAATATCATCAACATAAATTTGCACAAGTAAACAATCTTGCCCTTTTTCAAAAACAAATAGAGTTGTATCAACTTTACCTCTTATAAAACCATTTTGTAAAAGAAAAGAACTAAGTCTATCATACCATGCACGGGGTGCTTGTTTTAAACCATACAAGGCCTTTTTAAGTTTATAAACATCATTAGGCCTAGAAAAATTTTCAAACCCCGGAGGTTGTTTTACATAGACTTCTTCTTGAATAATACCATTTAAGAAGGCGGATTTAACATCCATTTGGTAAAGTTTGAAATTTTTAAAACAAGAATAGGCAAGTAAAATACGAATAGCTTCTAAACGTGCTTCACGGTGCAAAAGTTTCATCATAGTCAATACCTTCTTCTTGACAATACCCTTGAGCTACTAACCTTGCCTTATTTCGAACAATATTGCCTTGATCATCAAGTTTGTTCCTAATACCCATTTTGTACCAATAATGGTTTGAGAAGGAGGACAAGGTACCAATTCCCATACATCATTTCTTTCAAATTGATTCAACTCCTCTTGCATCTCTAGGAACCAATCCTCATCCTCAATAGCCTCTTTAGCATTTTTAGGCTCTTTTTGAGAAATAAGAGCTTTCTCGGCAAATTTTCTCCGAGTCATCACTTTGTCAAGGGATCACCAATAATAAGATCTTTTGGGTGATCTCCCTTAAATTTCAATGCAACGGGAAGATCCGAGATATCACCTCTATCTTCTTGAGGACCTTTTGAAGTGGACGGTTGATCATTTGATGTAGACGGTTGATCATCAATTTGAACAATTTGTTCAATAATATCCTCTTCATCACTTTCATCATTAGGAATTCTTTCAACTCCCGAAGCTTCATTGAATTTAACATGGATGGATTCTTCAACAACTCCACTAATCTTATTGTAAACCCGATATGCTTTGCTTTTTGTTGAATATCCCATAAATATCCCTTCATCGGCTTTAGGATCAAGTTTGTCCAATTGATCCTTGGTATTCAAAATAAAGCATTTACAACCAAATATCTTGAAATAACTAATATTTGGAGTTCTACCTTTCCAAAGCTCATATGGAGTTTTATTCATTTTAGGACGAATATAAACTCGATTAATGACATAGCAAGCGGTACTTACGGCTTCGGCCCAAAAATATTTTGGAAGTGAAAATTCATTGAGCATGGACCGACTCATTTCTTGTAATGTCCGATTTTTCCGTTCAGCTACTCCATTTTGTTGAGGTGTCCTTGGAGCCGAGAAATTATGAGCATATCCTTTGGTTTCACAAAATACTCTAAATTCACCGTCAAATTCTCCACCTCGATCGCTTCGAATAGACTTGATAGTGTCTTCCTTTTCATTCTCAATAAGTCTACACAACTTAACAAACTCATTAACGGCATCGTTTTTATTGGTAAGAAAAAGAGCCCAAGTATATCTAGAAAATCATCGACGATAACAAAAGTGTAATGTTTTCCACTTAGACTAGCCGTACCAATATCCCCATACAAATCAAGGTGAAGCATTTGTAGGGGTTTGGTTATGGAAATTTCGTTTTTGGGCTTGAAACTACTTTTAACTAATTTGTTCTTTTGACAAGTGTCACATAAGCCAAGATTTTCAAAATTTAATTTGGGTAGTCCTTTCACATGTTGGTTTTTGTAAATATTTTTCAAATTCTTGTATCCAACATGTCCAAGTCGCCTATGCCATAAACTAGTTAAATCATTATTGGCGACTAAACAAGAAACATTTTGACTAACCAAATCACTTGTACAAATTTTGTAAAGATTGCCTTTTCTATTTGCTTCACAAATAATTTCACCATTTTTAAGTATAAGGCATTTTTCTTTATTAAAGGAAATATCATATTTTGAATCACAAAGTTGGCTAATACTTATCAAATTAAACTTAAGCCCTTCAACTAAAAGAACATTACTAAGAGAGAAAGAAGAGTTACCAATTTCTCCATTTCCAAGAATTTTTCCTTTGCCATTGCCGAACATGACTATACCCTCTTCTTGGAGCTTGATGTTGGTAAAAAGTTCTCTCCTCCCGGTCATATGGCGTGAACATCCGCTGTCCACGAGCCATTTTGAATCTTCCATTGTTGTTATAGCCCCTATTACCTACAAAAGAATTTCTTTTAGGTACCCTATAATTTTGGGGTCCATGGGGGTTAGTCTTGAGACTTTTGGGTCTCCAAACATGTCTTGAGCTATTTCTCAATTTGCAATTATTAGCATAATGTCCAACTTTGCCACAATAAAAACAAGTAGGAGTATTATCATTATTAGCACGTACAAAAGTCGGACCTTGGTTATTTTTCTTAAAAATACTTTGAAATGGCTTATAACCAAGTCCCAATTTGGAATGCTCACCTCTTTGTGCATCTAAAATTTTTGTGACTTTATCCGTGCTTATGTTGAAACGATGCACATCATTTTTTAAACATTCAATATCTTTTGTGAGCGATTCCTTTTCGGTTTCAAGAGAATGAACTCGAGTAAGAGTAAGAGCATGAGCTTTGTCTAGAGATTCATAAGAGGTGAATAATTTTTCTTTTTCAACCTTAAGCTCCTTATGCTCCTTTTTCAAATTTTTGTATTTAACAATTAAATTTTGAAACTCAATTTGCAATTCTCAAAATCACATTGCAAGTCATCAACTATGGAGGAAGTAGAGGAATTAGAGTGTACCTCATTGTTTTCATCGTCTAAGGCCATGAGACCGTGTTCGGTTTCTCCTTCCTCATCGGTAGTTTCGAGTAGTTCATCCCATGTTTTGACCTCCGCATTTAGAGCCTTCTTTTTTGTAATAGGCTTCCTTTTCTTTGCTCCTCTTCATCGAGCTTTGGGCAATCGGCAATGAAGTGCTTTAAAGCAAGCATTATCTCTTGGTTTTCTTGCTTTATTTTTATTCACAAATTTTGCAAATTTTCGAACAAGTGCGGCCGTTTCCTCATCATCATCATCATTATCATAGTATGCATTATTAGAGGAAGAAGCAAGACCTTTAGGAATAATTTGCATACCCGATTGATTTGTGGATGGTTTGGAATTTTTCCTCTCCTTGAGATAGACTTCATAGATGAGTAGATTTCCAATAAGCTCATCAAACTTGAGTGTCTCAAGATTTTGTGCCTCCGTGATTGCCGTTACTTTTTCGGACCATGAGCCGGGAAGTGCATTCAATACCTTGGTCACCTTGTCTTCTTCGGAGATGACTTTGCTGAGGGCCACAAGAGGATTGACAATATTGTCAAGCCTTTCCACCATCTTGGAGATGCTTTCGCCATCATACATGTTAAAGTTTTCGAAGTCTTTAACAAGCATGGTCTTTCTTGCTTGCTTGACTTTCTTAGTCCCTTCATAGATTGTCTCCAATTTTTCCCAAACCTCATGTGCCGACCTTATGCCTCTTATGCGATTGTACTCGGTGGCGGTAAGAGCACAATGCAAAATATTTAAGGCCTTACCGTTTAGAGAGAAAGCCTTTTTGTCGTTTTCATCAAACTCCTTGAAAGGTTTAGGAGCCAAGGTGCCATCCTCCAATTTCTTTGTTGGTTGATCAACTCCTTCAATGACCACATTCCAAATGTCGAACCCGCACCCTTGTAGGAAGCACTCCATACGGTCTTTCCAAATTGCGTAGTTGTTGGCGTCGAATAGTGGTGGCTTATTGGTGGAGGCGCCGGTGGTGAGATGAGCATTATTTGTAGCCATGGATCTTTCCTCTTTACTCGGAACGAGCTAGCCAAAGAGTTTGGCTCTGATACCACTTGTTAGTCCAAGTGGCTACGATAATCTAGAGGGGGGGTGAATAGATTATGCCGATTTTTCGCAAATCACCCTCTTTTTCGAAACAACAAGTAGATGACAAGAATGTAAATGCGGAAAATAAACAACACTCGTTGATTTAAAGAGGTTCAACCCACCTGGGCCTAATCCTCTACCACCCCAAAGATTCTGGGATGGATTTCAAAAAGAAAAAAATATTTTATTAATTTACCAAACATTAATACAACACCTTGAGGATTACCACAACCCTCTTTCACCACCTTGAGGATTACCACAACCCTCTTACAACACCTTTGAAGATTACCACAACCTTCAAACACCTATCACCTAGATCACCCAAGTGTATTCTTACCACAAGAATACTCACAAGGATGTCTTGTGTTGAATGATGACCAAAATCAAGATTACAACTCAATAAAGATTGAAACAATATGAGTACAAGTGTAATCAAGAATTGAAAGCCTAGACCTCAAATTTGTGCAAGTGAAAGTGCTTAGGCTAATACAACAAGATATAGAAGTGTTTGCTCTTTTTGCTTGTATTGAGTGTTGTGTCTTGTTGCTTGAATGAAGCCTCTATTTATAGGAGAGGACTTGGCTTTCATTTCCAGACATTGGCTCCTCCTTGGGGAGTGATTTGCTGCAAAAGAAACCATTTAAAAAGATCAATATAGCTGTTAGAAATCAATCCCACAAAATAGGGAAAAGCTGTCAGAAAACGCAACGGATAGTTTGCTGATAAACAGGGGGTTCGACCGGTCGCCCAGAGATAAGATTGAACTTGAATTCTGCGAATTTTTACACAGGGGGACCGGTCGGAGGGGGGTGCGACCGGCCGCCTTAGTCGTGACTTGGTTGCCTTGAAGAATTTACGAAACAGAGAAGTCTGGAATAAAAATCTAACTCCCAGTGCACAGTCGCCCGCGGCCGACCACCACACAGTCGACGGCCGCCCCCTATTTTTTTTTCTTACGCCCATTTTCTGTTTCTCACTCAACTCAGTACGGGTTGCCCTATAGGGGCGACCGGTCGAGCCTGAAACAAATGTGTTGTCCAATTTTTTATTGAAAATAAACTCCAAGAAATACTCCGAAAAATAGTAAAAACATTTTAAGTTGATCGGAAGTATTTAGACAACATTTAGGGACATAGTTTTGGTTTAAAAACTCATTTGAACAAAATCGAACATAATCATCAAAATCATGATAAAAACATTTATCTAACATAATTAAGCTTAATAGTAGAGTAAAATATTGATTTTATCGATGTTTATTATATTCCTGGTTTCCGTAGAAATTTGATTTCTGTTTCAAAATTGCATGAACATTTATTTTCACTATCTTTTAATGATAATTCGATTATTATTTCTAAAAATTGGCGTGTACTGCAATATTGGAAAACGGACTCTATTTAATTAAGCCTAATGAACAACCACTGCTAAATGCCGAAATGTTTAAAGTAGAACATCCTAAACCAAAAAGGCAAAAGGTTTCTCAAGATGATGAAACATATCTTTGGCATCTAAGGTTACGGCATATTTCATTAGAAAGGATAAATAGGCTTGCAAAGGATGGTCCTTTGAGAGAGCTAAAAGTTGGCACTCTTCCTGTTTGTGAATCCTGTCTAGAAGGAAAAATGACTAAGAGACCTTTCTCTGCAAAGGGCAATAGAGCCAAAGAACCACTAGAGCTTGTGCATAGTGATGTTTGTGGTCCCATGACCACACAAGCTAGAGGTGGCTTTGAGTACTTCGTCACTTTTATTGATGATTACTCGAGGTTTGGATATGTTTATCTCATGCATAGAAAATCCGAGACTTTTGAAAAGTTCAAGGAATTTCATGCGGAAGTCGGAAAAGCTGAGCGACTAGAAAATCTTTGAAGTGCCTTCATCCGATCGAGGGGCGAGTATGTCGATCATCGAGTTCAAAGATTATTTGCTAGAGCATGGTATTTTGTACCAACTCACAGCACCTGGCACTCCTCAGCAAAATGGTGTTGCTGAAAGGAGAAACCGAACGTTACTTGATATGGTTAGGTAGATGATGAACTACACTGCTTGATTCATTTTGGGGGTATACATTGCAAATGACGGTTTACATTTTGAATGTAGTTCCATCTAAGTCAATCCGAAAGACACCACTAGAGTTGTGGAATGAGAGTAAAGTTAGTTTACGCCACTTTCGCATATGGGGGTGCCCAGCACTTGTGCTGAAAGGAAAGACTGGAAAGTTGCATCCATGTTCAGAAGTGTATCTGTTCGTTGGATATCCCAAAGGAACGAGAGGAGGTTTGTTTTATGATCCGCAAGAAAAGAAAGTAATAGTTTCGACTAATGCTATCTTTCTTGAGAAAGATTATATAGAAAACTTCCGACCTCGAAGTAAAGTTGTACTCGAGGAGTTACTTTCTGATGAGATCAGACCACAACCAACAAGAGTTGTTGGGGAAATCGCTGGAAATACCACTATACCTGATCAGAATGTCATGATACCTCGACGCAGTGGGAGGGTGATTAGACCACCAATCCGCTATCGTCAAATCGAAGAGGCAAATGTTGCAGTCTTTGATGGGGTAGACGATGATCCATTGTCTTTTCGACAAGTGATGGAGGATTCTGATATAGCGAGGTGGCTTGAAGCTATGAACCAAGAAATGGATTCGAACCATAGGGTTTTGTAGCCGAAGGTCAAGAGCAGAAAGTCTGCAAATTGCTTAGATCCATTTATGGGTTAAAGCAAGCCTCAAGGTCATGGAACCATAGATTTGATGAGATGATCAAGTCTTGGTTTTGACCAAAGTGTTGATGAGCCTTGTGTATACAAGCAGATCAATAGTGGTAAAGTGGCATTTTTAGTGCTTTACGTAGATGATATTCTACTCATTAGGAATGATGTAAAGATGTTGTCCGCAGTTAAAGGTTGGCTAGCCAAGCAATTCCAAATGAAAGATTTGGGAGAAGCGAATTATGTTCTTGGAATTCGAATTGTTCGAGATCGCAAGAACAAATTATTGGCATTGTCTCAAGCTTCTTATATCGATAAGATGCAGTTGCATTAAAGAATGCAAGATTCCAAGAAGGGTTACCTACCAACTTGATATGGAGTCGTTCTTTCCAAAGAGGATTGTTTAAAGGCACCTCAGGAGGAAAAAACATGAGACGCATTCCCTATGCCTCTACAAGTATACAATATTGTGTACTAGGCTCTGTATTTGATACGCGATAGGGATAACCAGCCATTTTCAATCTAATCCAGAAATGTTTCATTAGATAATAGTCAAGAACCTTCTCAAATATGCTTGAGATCAAGATGTTTGTCTATTTAGGTGGTTGACCGTAAAATAGACGATTGCACTGATTCTGACTTCTAGTCAGACAAGGATACTCGAAAGTCGATATCTGGGTCAGTGTACATTCTTGTTGATCCTATCAATAAGACCCAGCCTGAAAAATGTTTTTAGAGGCACAAAAACATAGGACTGGAAGACATGTCCCATATGCTTTAGGGCAAGTGGGAGATTGTTAGGGATAGTGCCCTTAAAGCAATTGTGAATTATTTTTGATAATTAATAAAGACGACATTTATTTTCGGACTCTATTGCATATTGTATGTACTTTCTTGAACATCATGAAAATCCCTAGTTTATTTATTGTAACCATAATCTTAGTATATAAGAGTTATATACAAGAGGATTAAGATTATGGATAATAAACTAAAATTAAGTCCGTGATGAAATTAATTAAAGTATGGGATCTTTAATTAAAACATCATTAATGCGGCCCAGAATATTTTGAATGTGACTGCCTTATCCTCAGGACCGTCGA
Organism: Rehmannia glutinosa; assembly: GCA_016081115.2. Lineage (NCBI taxonomy): Eukaryota > Viridiplantae > Streptophyta > Magnoliopsida > Lamiales > Orobanchaceae > Rehmannia > Rehmannia glutinosa. The sequence continues at coordinate 34,577,974 of CM071935.1, read as the reverse complement.
TGTGGAGACATCTTAGTGGGGCATTTATATATGATTTGATCATATAGGACTTGGGACCGATTTAATTCGAATTTTCCATACAAATTCCGTTGTAGAAATGGAAAATCGAATTAAATCACTAGATGATCATATATGGATAAATCTTAATCCTGAGTAATTATAGACTCATGTTTATTTCGGTGTGATTCTTAATTTGCTCGTTTAAGTTTGTCTACGACATTCCCAACACTTGCATTTTAGATTCACATTTGAATTAAATAGTCGGGAATATAAATTCACATATATGGAATCCATTCCTTCTGGGGAAGTAGAAAAGACGATTCCCTCATTTGTTAATTCTGAACTCGAATGGTTTGAGATCTCTAATTTATAATCCGATTATAAATTAACCATTCGCTAGTGAATTAATGGTAAATGAGGATAAGAGGTAATTGAAGAGGTTTAACGGATACTACCTAGCTTCAATTACGAATTGTCTATGGAGGATTAATCTATATGTAATGATTATATCAGTGAACTGCTCAATTCGTAGAGTAAGATATTCTATAATTATAAGAGTACAATTCCAAATTTATAGTGGAGTAATATCGGAATTAATAAGTCAAATAAATTAATTAAAGAGTTAATTATTTATTCGGTTTATTGGAGCTTATAATTATAGGTCCATGGTCCCCTGGTTCGCCTTCCTAGAGTAAACGAGTTGGAAATAATATTTTCGATTCCTAAGGGTTTATGGAAAAGAGTTTTCCAAAAGATTTGGGCTAATATATTAATATTGGTTAATTAAGAATATCTAATATTCTACATTTGGCTCATTTGGAATTAAATAAATATAAGATATTTATGATATTAATATAATTATTAAATTGATTATTATATTGGATAATTATCAATTAGAGTTTGAGTCTATCTAGAATTATTAATTCTAGAATAGATAGAAACCAAGTTGGAGTGGGAACCGATTGAACCAGCCATAAAAGGGGACCACATCTCACAAGTTAAAAAAAAAAAACAATTTTCGCCCACAACAATAGAAAGCAAATCGGCCGCTCATGTCAACAAAGTATTTGAACAAGTTTTTGTTTCAAAATTTGTTTTCTATTTCTCGGACGAAACACATGTTATTGGAATTGTCCATCTTCAAATTGAAAAAGGTTTATTTTGATTGGTCAACTTTGTTAGTTGTATAAAACAAAGTGTTTGGCCAATTTTTGTTTTCACAAGCTTAGCTACTAATTTTCGCAATTATCTACTTGTGTCAGGCGGCATATTTTTGTCCTTTCAATTGTGAGATTTTGTAGGTTAACTTTTACCTAGTTCAATTCCCTTCCGCTCCAGTTAGCCAAATCCTACGATCTCATGAGCTGAGTACATCGTAGGAAAATAAAAGTTAGGAACTTAGATTTATTATTTGGGTGCCCATACACTGCGCCGTTGATAGGGAGGTTCGAATTGGAAGATCGCTCGCTGCCTACGAGCCGGGATTCGAAGGATTGACGGAGAAAAAGCGAAGAACAAGAAAATCATCGAAAGAGGTAAATTTTCTTTTTCTTCCTTTAGTTTGAATAAATTTAATAAGCATGATCTTGTGTTCTTATATCTAAAACTTGATTTTTGAAATCTCACGCTTCCGCTCCCGTTCGATTAGATCCGGGGCCCGAATAATTTCCAACATGCCCTTACTAACCTAAAATAACTAAAAAGATCCAAACCATCCAAAAAATTAAATCAACAGCTCAGAAGTGTCCATACGGTCAGATTCATTACACGGCAGGATAAAAAAATTAATGCATTTGACTACACTAAGAAAAGAAAGGAATTATAGATTTCTTTTTTTTTTCTTTTCCATGATTTACTCCGGACATAACGAACAAAAGGGTCCACAGTGAGAGAGATTGATGTAATATGTTTCTTTGTTGTGGGGTTAATATGAAAATGATTATTAGAAAAAGGGTCCATTAACCAGGCTGTCACTCTTCCTACAATCAACCCTTCCTTCCACTTTATGTCCCTTTCTTTCAACTTAAGAAACATTTGCTTTAACTAGTAGAGTTTGGTATCATATTTGATTGAGGGTTGATTAGTGTGGGGGTAAAGAAAAGAAAGAAAACATCACTATGAAGTGAAATATTATCATTTTGTTTACCAACCGTATCATCAATTTCCAGGCATTATTAGCAGTCTTTATATCCTCAGTTTGTCACAAGATTTTAGTTGGTATATAGATAGAGAGCCAAGAAATTCCACCCACAAAGATACGGCCCCTTCCGCACTTAGACGTGTTTGGCTGAGACTTCTTATAAGATATGTTTAAGAGCGTATGCACTTTAAAGATATTTGGTGAACTTTTTTAGGAAATATAAACTTCCAAAATAAGATTTTAAGAGTTTATAAGTTGGGTTTTTTTTTTTAAAAAAGTAGGAAATCCCAATTTTCTTTTTAGAAAAATAAGAACTTATTTTTGAAACTTTCTTTAATTTTGACAATTTTAATTACATAATTACCATTACTAATAAGTAATATCTTAAAAATTCCATCGTCTTCCTTTTATCCAAACACTTAAATAATTTATTTTCAAAATAAGATCTACTAACCTATATGTTTTAAAAACATCTTATAAGATGTAGTAACTTATAGGATCTTTTAATCATGAGCTTGTAGTTGTATTGGTATTTTTCAATGTTCGAACCCTTAATCTTTCATTTTCTTTGAATGTATCTCATCCTCTCCGACCACTCCTCCCAACTTATTAAGAAAAACTTATAAAATCTTAAATAAACTCAATCAAACACCCTCTTAATTGGGGTAATTCCCAATATACAAGAATTGAAAAGTAAAAATGTTATTTGTTTTTTCTATTCGGTTTTATATTTAACAGCATTAAAAAAAGTATTACTAATAAAGCAATGGCTGGTGTTCTACGGATGTCACTTTCACACCCATTCCTCCACAACTGAATCGGTGCTATACAACTTGAAAAAGGTTAATTTATATTCTTCCTAGAACAAAGGAAAAATGGATATTTCTTGAAATCGAGTAGCCAATGAATGGCTGGGGTGGGAGGCCTACTTGGTTTCTGTTCTATCTTCTCTTTTAAGCTAAATAATATATGCTTCTGGTTGAAATGGTCCACAAGTAAATAAGCATAGATACATTGTCAGGAGACGACAATGCCACAAGCTACCTGTTTTATGGTCTCCATGAAAAATGATAAAGACTTTGATACCAAATTTTGAAGTAGTTTGTGTGGACTGTCTTGTGCTTTTTCATTGCATCAAAGAAATTTTAGCATATAGTTGCTGTGAGCCACTTGAAAATTGCCCCCTATCCTCTGGACACCAAAACCAAACAAATAAATGATCTCATCTTAGTTAACATCATCTTCGTTTTTCAGATCTCTCAACATATCCCATTTGTCTCACTATTGGGTCCACACTTATCCACACCATATAAACAATGCATTTGCTGCACATAAAAACCCTTGTCCATTTCACTGACTGTGTGCGCGCGCTAAGTTATTGTTTCGGTGAAGTGAAACGACAGCCATAGATATGCACTAGCAAAGCCTTTAGAAGGAAACTGGTATAAGGGAGTGTTTGCAAACTCTAAAAAGATTTTTAACTTTTTCTAGGATAAGAGAAATCTGATTTTTTTATGAAGAGAAAGTTCACAAATTGAAATACAAAGGAACAACACACACATACTCACAAATTGGTGAGATTGTATCATTAGAAAGGTCGGGTCATAAAAGAACTACATTTATCATATATGACAAACTGTATAATAATACTACATACAACAATTGTCCACAAACAATGTTATTATGGTGGAAAGATTTTAGGTTTTATATGTTGCAACGGTCATAACCAGAGAACCATGAGGAGGGTTCTTCAACACCATAAGATGGTGCAAATTCCTCTCGCCATTGCTGATTGACACAGGCTGCTCCCTGATTGTCCTCAACATCAAATTCCTCTTTAGGCATGTGAGGGTCTCCCAACAACTTGTTCAATTTATCTATCTCTTTGTAGGCATTTTCAGTCTCATGCTCTGCCACGATAGCTCTTCTCTGCATGATTGTGAAATTACTGTTACCTATTGGAAACAATGTCTACTAAAAAGAAGATAGCATAACAGAAGGAAAAATGTACGTAAAGTTTGGAAATATTCATTAAGAACCAACAAGAAAAAAGTTTCTTGACAATCACAAAACACATATATGAGATTCAGAAATCAAGATCATCAAGTTCCATTAGAAATATGAAAACACAGTGCTAAAAACAGATTGCATATCAAACCTGCTTATTAGTACAACATACCGCAAGGATTCTTTTTACCTAATCAATCGGTATTGCACAGTAACTTGAAAAATTCTTAAATCAGATGTATTTCTTTAAGTGCCTATGCAATTATAATCAAACACAGTTTTAATTTTTTCTTTTTTCTTTTTTCAAATGACACAAGTTTAATTCAATAATAGAGAGAGGTCACCTCTTATTACTTTGATCTATTATCCTAACAAAAACTACATCAAGTTAAGTTTTTGGCATCTCCACTAATGACCGTGGAATTCAAGATGACAAGGCACTTCTTGGCAGGGTAAGGCCTTTGTTTAAACTGCTTGTATCTTTCAGTGTTGTGAAGTTTCTGAATACCAAAACCAGCTTCCTTGATTAGAGCATTCAAAACAAAAAAAAAAGACCACAGATTTTTCTTAATGGGTGGAGTTGGTGCCTCAGCAGAAAAGAGAGCTCCAAAGTTTATTTTGACATTAAGTGTTGTACATTTAACCTAAAGAAAACCAAGCGTAATGTCCGTAGAATCATCACTGGAGATGAACAAAGAAATTGTGCAAGGATAAATATATTTCTTTTGCGTGCCAAATTCATTCCGAACAACAGAAAGGGCAGACTAATTCGAGAGGTCTCATTGTCATGCTAGAATAAGCATTAGGTAACAAGGTAATGGTGGAAGATTAGCAAGGAGAGAGATGGACTAAACTTAGGACAAGGACATCCAAGTTAGTATTTCAACCGTTTAGACTATTTAAGCAAGACTTATGGTATTAATGGAACATTAAACAAGAACAAGAAAGCACATTAATAATCAAAAGTCTAAGCTCACCTCGGCAGCAGCCATGGCTTCTTCTGCTTCTTTAAGACGCACAAGTAACTCCCCAGCAGCCTGAACAGCTTCAGCAGTATCCCTTAGTTGGGCCTGAAGCCCTTTATTTTCATCCCTGAAGTATCGTCTCTCCTTTTCTCTTTCCACTTTTAGCGCTGAAATTTCTGCTGCTAGAGCATTGATAAATTTAGATTCTGCACCTCTCACCCCTGCCTTTGCTGCTGCTTTCTTGACATCATCAATTCCATCTTGAATCTTCCTATGTCTAGCAAGCAGTTGAATGTGTTTCTCTTCAAGCTCGGCATATTGTTCAAGCATGCGTGCATGGCCTTCCATTGCCATCTGCATTGCTTCTTTAAGCTCTTCGCAACACTTCTTTTCCATATCCAGCTCTTGCTTTTGTCTTTGAGCGATTGATCGATTGGCTGCAAGTTCCGTTCTCAGTTCCTCTACAAGGGAAATCCATTTGCTCTCAGCTTCAGTCCACTGAATTCTCTCCTGCTTAAGTCTCTCCTCAGCATTGTCATTTGAATCTGGATTCCTGGAGAAAGCAGGAGCTGTACTTGGCTCACATGAAGTAAGCTGTAGGAGTGGATTTTGTCTTTTTAACATCTTGGATGAAGAATCTAGATAAGACTGCAGCTGAGTTCTTAAGTCTTGTATTTCTTCCAACAAAACATCCCTCTCACCTAAGTCAAAGAAATTTTGATATCTTTCCAATGCATCTTGGACTCTTTTTAACTCAATTTTTGTTCTCAAAACATCAGGATGATTATCATATTGTTCCTGAAGAATCTGCAATTTAGATATAACCCCAGTTAGATAGATGAGCAAAAACATTTCCATCTGAATGTAGAGTTATATATAAGCTATACCTTGTGTTCATGAGTTAGTGACAAGAGCTCCTCCTCCATGAACTCCTCAGTAGGTAATATTCCATCCATCAGGTTCTCAAGGCGTGCAATTTTATCTTCACGAGTTTGACCAATTATGGCGTTACACTCTCTCTCATGTTTGTATTGCTGGACCTGTATTCATGGTCAGGATTGGAAATGATATCAAATTAACTTGAAATTCAAATGGTAGGTTGTTTGATTACTTGCCAAACGTACCAAACGATTGAGTTGCATGATCTCAGAATTTTGCTTGGCACACATCTCTTCTAATGCCATCTCTCTCCGAATAGCTCCAGCCAAGACCTTTTCTACTGCCTGAAAGATAATTAAACAGGACTTGATAAGAATTGAGAAAAGAAAAGGATGTAAAAGTTTCATCTGTAACCAGCTGGCATACTTTGGGAACTTGCTTATTGCATTTGTCATGCGATGGTGACTCATTAACAGGTACTAACTGCATATTTTGTACATCATCATCATCATCATTTGTGGTCTTGCATTTACTACATAGAGATTCTCCAGTATCCTTGTCCATTGATTCGTCATCATGAGAAAAGGTTTGAACACCCACATCAACTTTAACAACTGGTATAACTGCTTTAACATCGGCTGGCATGCAAGAAAATCTAAATGATGACCGTCTCAGAGAAGGACTGAGGCGTTGACTCTCAATAATTTCAAGACCACGGTGAAGAGTAGCAGCCAAATGTTCAGTTGATGCAAAACAAGATTTGCGATTGGACAGAGAATTAAAACAATTGCTATTAGAAAGCTTTGCAATGGATGTTTTTGCAGTCTTCAAGTTACTCTGAGTGGGAAAACTCTGAGAAGCAGTTATTGTTGATGAGGTCCTAAGACTTTTCCTGCTACTGTTCAGTCTTGGTGAAACACTAGGAGTGGGAGACTTTAGAACAGGTGGCACATCAATTGGAACAATACTGAGATCTTCAATGCAATTTGTGGATTTCTCAGGTGTTTTTTCCACGTCTTCAGAAAGTTGCATTGAGGGACATTGCTCCACTTGCTTGATAGATAGATCTACATCTTCCGACTGTCCACAAGAACCCATATTAAGTGCTATCTTAGACTTTCTTTCATGTGATATTTCTGTTTGTCCCCCTGTCAGTTCCTCACTGATGATATTAGATTTATCCTTTTCAACTGATTCAAATGCTTCATCTTCCATATTAACATCTGTATCTTCATAACCATGTTCAGGTGAAAATACACATGTTTCTTCAGGAATTACAGGCATTGCGTCATCTGTATCCACTATCTCCATTTCTACATCACTATCATCCTCAACATGAGGTATCATCATCTGCCGGTTGAGGCTAAATCTCAGGAGATTCAAACTATTCCGTGCACTCCATCCAGTTGCATAAGCTCCATTTTGATCTGTTTGATCATGGTTAGCCTTCATCCGGTGCAGTTCATCCCTCAATTGTCGAATCACATCTCTCAAGACATTTACATCTTCCTGCATTTCCTCATTTATGGTTGCTTTATTCTTGATTGCTTTAGCTCGTTGGGCAAATCTTAGAGTACTAAGAGTCTCGCTCTTACAGCTGCAAAATGTAATTTTCAGTAAGAGGTACAGAGGTAATCAAAGTGTCAAAAAGAATCAGCATGTATTGGGGTGCAGGGACCACGATCATGTTGAAATTGATAGGAAGCAGGAGTGCCTTAAAGGAGTTATATATCACAGTATTGGATTCAATTAAAATTGCTGTCTGAGCCTTGTGATGGTGGAGGAAAAATTATTTGAACCACCATAGTTCTATTCCAGCCCATACTTATTACTAGACTTTGAACAAATTCATCAATATTAAAGGTAAACGTTAGCAAGTCGAAAGCCTTGAAGGTCATTTCATTCTCTCTCTTTGCACTATCCCCATTCTCAGCTTGTCTTCTGGTCAATATCACCTTTTACCCTCTATGGCCACTCTAATTGCTCCACCAACAAAATTGTTTGTCATAAGGCAAAACAACTCTAAGGGTTCTCCTATGTTTTTTAATATGGAATTGAATAAATATATCGAGACATTTTATTGCTTCCTATAGCACTGCTCCCCAACTCAGAACCCAAATTCGTGATCCGAGCAGTTAAGAGGGGACTCCACTAGCACAAATTATGTGATCTATGAGTAGAATAGATTTGTTTTCCCTCTCGAAACTAAAGTTGATGACACACAAGCCGTGTATATCACCTTTGAGATGGAGAAATGGCACATATCATCGCCAACTTTGCGTTCCCCCCAAGAGATTCCTGTAACAAAAAAGTCAACTTTGAATCTCTGTAGGGAATGTGCCTTTGTTTTCCTGTCTGGGAAACTTCTGCCAGAATATTTATCAAGTTTCTGCAAATTTCAAAGAGAATCCAATTAGCCATAGAGATGAACATAATATGCCAACATACAATCATTCAAGATAAATGAAAAAAAAAAAGTAAGATAAATGGAAATAAATACACCAAACACGGGATAATGGCAGATAATCAGAACTGAAATCATCCAGCCCTTCATTAAGGATATGCATGCAGCCTAGCCTTAACAACATTATGATCTCCAAAGTTCCATTAACATTGAAGCTTGAATTTTCTTTGCGCATTTGTCAAAAACAGAGCAGATAATGGTAGCAAAAAATCAGATTGATTTCCTTCTGCAGCTTACTTTCCCCTTATATTTTCATACTTAAATGTTTCAAGTGGACTGGTATACATCAAATTTGACAACCAAATCTTGAAAAGATGAAGTTCAACTATTTGGTGGGCATTCAACAGGTAACAACTTCTGCAATGCCATTAACTTCTGAATGGACTGTTGTCAGACAAATCAATTTGCAGTATTAGCAAAGGTGGATGGATCATCATAAAGGCAGCAAGCAAATGTAACCCCTATAACACAAAAAGGAAATTCACTACAAAATCTGCTTCACAATTTCTAACTCTTTTTCTACTTCCACTCTCTATATATCATCTAACTCTTTTGCCTCCTTTAGAAACACAGAATCTTAAGCAAGTCAGGGAACCTTAAAAGGGTGAACAATCTAAATTCATTACTGGTATGAATATTGGAGATGAATTTGAACAAGAGTTTGGAGACAATTATAAAAGCGCACCCTTTTGTCATTATATAAAGTAGTCATTGGATAAGATTCCTTCAACAGTATGTTCTCCAAAAAAGAGTTACAAAGAATTTATCCTTTAATCCTTACTAAGTAAACTCAAATTGTATCACTTCACAGTGAAAACCTTGGTCAACTCTCAGTATCCTAAGAAGTTTTGGTAAAAGTAATTTTCTCATGTACCAGTCTCAGCAATCCTATACATTCTCAGAAACTAGTCCTTTCCACTTAATTATTAAACGCTAAATAACAAATCATGAGCCCTGGCCCCTATACCATAGGCATCATTGGCGGAAAGAATAATTGGCAACTACATGCACTCAGAGAAAAATCATCCACCAAAACTTGACAGTAATTCTGTGTTTATGAGCGAAACTATCCCTTAACAATCAAAAATGTTTTCTGAAAATGGACAGATAACCAAATCGAGAACCATACCCTAGTTGTGAAAGTGAACGGTTAATATTCCCTGCTTCCTTCAAGCGTTCTCCAGCTGCACCTGTTTGCTTTTGCCTCTCAGATCCAGCAAGATCAACAAAATTTATTCTGCTCATTTTCAAGCGGCTTAAACCATCAGCCGCACTCTGTAATAGATAAGATTTGATGAGTTATGATTTAGCAGATCGTAAGATAACATGTGATCAACAACAACAAAAAAAAGAAGCACACTCAAACAAAAACAACATATGGAACCCTCATGCAGAGCACACAGAAGAAAAGATGCAAGACGAACTCGCAGACAACCTCACGCTCTGTTCCTCAACTCAATTCTCAGAAATTCAATAAGTGAGATAGACAACCATTATATGATTATATGAATAGATTAAGGGATAGAGAATAAAATCACAATTCAAGGAGTCAATTACCTTGCCACGTGATTCAACCACACATGTGAAAACACTGTGGGAACGAGAACTTTCAGCATTTACACATGTGGCGCTGGTTCTCCGGTTTGACAACCCCTTCACAGTTATGCAGACAAAATAAGTGGAATATCCAAAACCTATTCAATTGACATATTACCTAAATAATTTTCGAGTACAATAGGAAAACTAAAATAAAAGAAGTAAGAGACAGCTAAGCCAGTCATCTGCAACAGGTTACAATTTCAAGCCAACATACAACAGAACCTACAAATCGTTTATTTTAGAATATTCATGAAACTGGCATAATCTCATCAGACTCAGAAAATGGTTTATGCATGATTATCAATATACGTCAATCTAATTTGGCAGCACTCATGATCTACAACTGAAGGGAATTGTCAACTAGCATTCATGCTATTGCTACTTAAGGTACAGAACATTAAGATCTAAAAATTAGCCTCTTGTTTCTTCTATACTTTTGCTTTACTTCATAAAAGAAATAAAATCCTGAATATTTCATTTCTTCAGATTTTCAACATTTTTTGACTTTTTTCTCTTCTCAGTGATTTAGAAGTAAAGGGTATACAAACAAAGTATTAATTAATTGTAAAATTAGATAGAAAAATGTTATTTTGTCCTTGAATTACTTCATTGGTGAAAAACATGAGGCTGTTGCATATATGCATGCTCTTTCAGGTTCTTTTTAAACTAAAAGGATCTAAATTATGCATTGTATTAAGGTATAAAAATAATATTACGTGCTAGCTTTTGTAAACAATTTGGTCAGAACATCAAAATTTTAAAAGAGTACAACTGTACGTACAAGTCAACCAAATGGACGCTTTACAAAATTGGCTGAATTACAGAAGTGAAGTTCACACCTTAATTGATGAAAAAGCCAAAAAAACATAACAAACCTTTATCAGAAGTTGCGACACGTCCTTCATAGAGGTTACACACTCCTCTCTTAAATTTTCTACATAAACACCAGTTTTGACATCTTCTCTAATCTGGAATGAGAACAACAGTAAGAATATGTATGCAAGAAATCAGATACCAAGTATATTCCTAGTAAAGTATATGTTGTTGCTTTACCTGGAGATTCTTTTGACTTGGATCCAATAAATCAGTTATTTGTTCATTGTATATCTGTGAACATGATGCTCAAGTGTTTAGTATACACAGTAAAAAGATAATTAAGGAAAAGAAATCTCAGAACATCAACGAGATAGTAGCCACCTACCTCAAGGAAAGAGCAGCGGCACATATACACCAGTTGTCTGTCAGCTTGCTTGATTTGTTCCTGCATGAAACCGGTGTAAAGCATATATTAGCAGATCAAGCGAATTATAAGAATGATACATACTGTAATATAACAAGTTTAGTGCAGCAAAATAACTGTGAAGCCACCTCAGTGATCCGTTCAAAGAGTCTGCGAAATACACGTGGTGCTAGGCCTTGCTGATCTTCCTCCAACAAGGCGTTGGATGCACCCCAGATGGTGTACGTCTTCCCACTCCCCGTCTGATCAATCAAATGGTGCACATGTATAAAACTAAGCTTTCATAAATCATATATGTGTATGTGACGCTGCTGTGTGTATGCTATAAAAAGAATTTTACTAGTATACAAAATAAAATCCAGAAGTGAAATGATACCTGCCCATACGCAAAGACAGAGCTATTAAACCCAGCAAGACAATTTTCAACAAGTGGTGCACCTACTAGATCAAATATATCAATCTGAAATAAAGAAATTCAAAAAGGAACTTTCATCAGTTCTGGTTTACCTTATCTTGCTGTTATCAGTTTGTTTAGGAAAGAAAAATGATCAATAGGAGGCCAATCTTGCCTGTTTTGAGTGAATATCAGCAATGGAGTCAAACGTAAAGGTTTGCCCTGATATTGTTAAAGAATCTTCTGTAATTTTCTGAACTACATCTCCACCATCTTCCTCCTTGTTTGGCGGTCTCACACGCACTATCACCTAGTTTTTGTAGTTAAATTACACACAAAATCCCCAAATTATGCATGCTCACATAGTGGCTATCTCTTCAGTTAAAAACGGGAAAAAAATTGTCTAAAAGTTGTGCTGAAAGCAAAATTTGGGAGATAATGCACAATCAAAGTGCCCAACGTAATAAATGAAAGCAAAGATAAAAAAGATAGAAAGTGTCTGTACATAATGAGAGGTAGCTCCACTTCAATAATAAAAGTAAAGTTGTGTCTAAAAGTATCTGAGGTTTCAGATGAATTTATTTAAATACATGCAACTTTTGCCATATCTCCTCAGCTAATTACGACCAGAAAGAGCAAACAGACTATAGTTATTCTTAGATATTGAACTGCAACATCAACACAGATCACTTTGTAAGTATTGATACAACTGAGTTGTTCAAACCAAAAAGTAGAGCTTAACTATTTGGTATATCGACATTCGACACATTTTTTAGAAATCAAATGTATCTTCTTTATTACTTATGTCTCAATAAAAACACTAGGGTATTGCAAGAACACAGTATGGTTTATTTGATAAATACACTTCAGATCGGCGGGGGGAGGGGAGGGAACTGTTATAAGACAAATCCAATTATTGCATTTCATTCACGTTGAATAGAAATTAGGGTGTCTTTGAGTTTGAATATCCAAATAAACTGAACTGAAACTTACAGATTATACCTCTTATTATAGTAGTCAAATACAAATCTTAAAAGTACAACTACTAAAACACCAAGATAACACTACCTACAAGACCTCATCAAGAAAAATTCAGAGTTTCTCCGGTCAAACAAATGAAATAATTCGATACAACGAAAAATGGCCAGTAATCAATCACAAATTAAGATATAAAATATATATATATATATATATTTCACCTTCACTCCAGAATCTAGTGAATTTGCAGCCACCGCCGGACAATTCTCGGACGCCACAGACTCGACAGCGAGCTTGCGCTTGAGTGGAGGGCGCGGCGGAAGTGGACTCTTCATCTTGGCAGCGGGGGACGATGTCATGGAATTTGGATCTGACGCCGGTGTTGGCGGTGCGTTCTCTTTGCTGGATTTGAGCTTCCGACTGCTAGGGTTTGGTGTAGTCGGCTTCGACTTAGGGTTCGGAGATGCTGTGACAGTGTCATGATTTTCCTTCAAGATTTGATTTTTAGGCATCATGAAATGCTTCATCCTGGAGGTCTCCAAATGGAGAAGACAACAGAGAGTTTTGGAGAGAGAAAGCACAAGAATTGGACAGTAGAGAGAGAGTGGGGGTAGCCGTTGGAGGGTGGAGGAGGGGGAGAATTTGAATTGAATTTTTAGGGAATTATTTTTTTAAACTTTTTGGATCTCGCGAGCGTTGGCTTTTGGGGCCACCATGATCGGGCTTCAGCCCATTTTGGTTTAATCGGGTTCGGACCATGGGAATTAGGCATGCATTATCAAAATTATAGAGAAATTACTGGAAATATCTCTACTTTTGGGAAAAAAACACTGTTTACACTCACATCACTTTTATACTCTTTTTTTAATTTTTTTACATTCCTGCATATTTTTTGGTTATTTTTACATTTTTTTTTTTTTTTTCTGTTTTTGTATTGCTTTATATGTCATATGTGTTGTTTCAATATTGTTTATATTTGTTTCTTGGTTGTTTCTACGTTGTTTCCATGTTGTTTCGATGTTTCAATATAACTTTTACTTATTTTGTACGCTCTTTTATGTTCATGCGTTGTTTTATATATTGTTTCTGTTGTTTTTTGGGTTGTTTTCTATAATATTTTTAATGTTGTTCTGATTTTTCTTTATTGTTTCCATGTAGATTTTAATGTTTTAATTTTTACATAGTTTAGTTTTCGATATTTCAATGTAGTTTTTACCTATTTTTAAGCTATTTTTATTTATGTGGTGTTTTCTTTATTGTTTCTGTTGTTTTTAGGTTGTTTCTATATATATAGTTTTCAATGTTGTTCTATTGTTTCTTAATTAGTTGTTTCCATGTGTTTCGACATTTTCAATGCATGAGAACATAAATTGAATTGTGTTTTTCTATATTATTTTCAATATATTTTTTTTCAATATGTGTTCTTTTATGTGTATATTTCTTGATTGTTAAGAGTTCGAGTATAAATTGATTATTTAATGGGAGACAAAAGTGCTTTTCATTTAAATTTTATTAGATGAAACATGTTTGAAATAATCATGGAACAACAACGTAAAAAAATCTGGAAAAATTGGGGGGAGCGAAAAAATGACAAAAAAAAAAAAAAAAAGCGGGAGCGTGAAAATATCAAAAAAAAAAAAAACAGAAAGGCGGGAGCATAAAAACGTCAGGAAAAAGCTCGGGGTGTAAACATGTATATTTTTTCCCGGAATATTGAGCAATTGTGTCCAAAGCCCAAAATTATATGTAACTCGCCTTTCTTATCATCTTTCCAAATATTAAAATTATATTTATATTTTTAAAGATGATTAAAAAATTTATAATAAAATTGAATTCAAAGATAATTTTTATAATTTACCCAATATTAAGCTGCAGCCCACTAAAAGTATTGGAAGATCTATAGTTTAGTTTCGCAATATCTTATAGCTACGCTTGTGGTGTTTGTCAAACAAGCCTTCACTCAAAGATTATATTCCATTTTTTGAGGAGCCCTGTTATTATTGCTTGATCCATAATCATAGCCTAATTGATTTGTTGGTTCTCTTCGAAGCCTCGTTTTCATGTGTTCATATAATGGTTTTGTATATGACTAGCAGACCATCCGTGCTCGCACGGATTATATATTAAGTAAAGATAATTTTACTATTTTAATTATTTTAATTAATTCAATTTAGTAGATTATTGAATTATAAAACCAAGTAACCATGTATTAATTAAAGAATAAATGAATGAATAATAGAACACTACAATACAAATTAGATGAGCATAAATACAAAATAGAAAAAATAACGAATAATCGTCTGTCAATAATTGTCGAGGCATTTGGATCTATAAATATGAAAATTGAGGCAAATAGTAGTTTCTTGTAATCCATAATGAAGTGCTTCCTGTAAAAAAAATATTTGTTATTCAAAACTTATACAAATAAAAGTATATTAATCAAACTTACTTTAATAAACATATAAATACCATACCATTTGTTATATAAGACAAATGAGAAACTAAATTCGAATATAACATGCTTTTATAGAATTTTCAATACTACATTGTTGAGTGTCAACATTTTTTGCAAAATATTTATATACGACAGTTCAATTATAAAAATAAACAATAAAAAAATCACAAACTTACATTACAAAAAACAGAAAATGTGAAGCCCCAGATTTTTCCAAGCATGTAATTGATCTTTTTGACGTCTATGTATTTGATCGACTATTTTACCGCGTCACTCTGACGGGTAAATATTAATAATATATATTTTGCATTTAATTTTATTTTAGTTATTACTTGTGATCATGATCATTATTAATTCTATTTCGCATTTATGATCACTTGATGGATCATTATTACTATTTTTGTATTTATTAGTCACCTTAGAATTTTAAGAGACTATTTATTTTAGAGACTTTTACCTTATAGAATTAAGAATTTGATTTAGATTAAGTGATCATGAGACTTATAAGTGATCAAGGAAATCACTAATTATTTTGGAGATTGATATTATTCATCTATTATCATCAAATTTGGGACAAAAAAATATATGGAATTACCAAAATACCCCTAGGTGGACGGCAATGATGGAGTTTTTGGTGTAGAAATATCTCCCAACTCTTGTACACTTACACCTTATATTAGTCATCTTGTGTATAATTACACCATTAATTCAAATATTATACACATTATCTTATACATCAATTCTTTATTAATATTTTTCCCAACATTCTTCCACTTAACCAACATTCCTTCTCTTCCCATCCCTTGCACATACTTTTGACCACCCTTTTGTCTCCATGCAAGAGACACATTTCAAGACACAAATTAAACAAAAAATCTCTCCCTCTCTTCCCCATTTGGACGGCCAATATGGCAAAAAAATGAACAAAATTTGTTCATTTCATCCAACATATTTTAATTTCCTAACCAATTCTCCTCATTCTCTCTAATCTCTCTCTAGGAATCCTTCTTATCTTCAAATCTTCAAACACCAACTCTTCATATCTTCAAATCTTCAAGCACAAATTCTTCATATCTTCAAATCTTCAAGTACCATTTCTTCACATCTTCATATATTCAAACACAAGTCCTTCACATCTTCAAGCATACCTTCATACCTTCAAGAACATCTTCTTAATATCATCAAACACTCCTTCTTTCTTCAAACATGTAAACAAAAACAAACATTCTTCCTACTTAAATCCAAAATTTCGAACCCCCTATCTCAAAGGTAATAAATTTCATTCCTCAATTCAACTTGATATCTTACAACTCATCACTTTCTCTTCTTAATTTAAGTTTGAAATTTTGATTTTGAGGTACTTAGAAGACTACTTGAAGACATGCATGCATGGTGGTCAATTTAGAAGACTTGAAGAGAAATTTTTAGAGAAATTGGACTACAAGGTAAGATATGGACACTAGAGCCCTTTTCTCTTCTTCTTCCTATTTTCTTCAAATTTTAACACCCATTTTTTATTTTTGAGAAATAGGGGCTGACCTTAGGTGATTTTGAAGGTGAACCAAAAAATTCAAAACTTGAGGCTTCAACTAGTTCCAAATCACTTACTACACAAGGTAAAGTGTAGTATTTCCAATTTTCTTATCTTCTTCTTTCTTTTCTTAATTTTTCACTCATTTTCCTAACACTAAATTTTTGATATTTCTTGACTTAGGGGCTGACCTAAGTAACCTCATACCAAGTTGTGAAATTTATCCTTTTATTTCACAACTCTCCAAATTTAAGGTGGGTGGAAAATCTTTCCAACTTCTAGGGACTTTTGTTAAATGCATGTAGTGTTTTGATCATGAGCATTTGAGATATATATATTTTATGTATTGCATGTCAATTTTATGTATCAAGTTATGAAATTTCTCAAATGTTGCTCAAATATGCTATTTATTGAAATTTAGGTGCATGCATGTACAATTTAATGTTCTATTTGATGAATTCTTGTATGAATTGGACATGCATGTGTATGATCTTTTGAAATCCATATTTTGGATGACTTATAACCTGTAAAAGTCGAGCATAATTGATTAAATTTCAATTTTTGGGCTTAAAATGCAAAAATAGAAAGTTGGTGGACTTAATTGCAAGAAAATAAAACTTAAGGGACCCCTCTGCAAATTTCGAATTTTGGGACTGTACTCAGGTTCAAAAATGACTTTTGGACATTTTAATAAAGTTTTAAGAGTTTTAAGATAAATAAAATCAACCTTTAAAAGCCCAAGGACTAGATTGTAAAATTTGAGAAGTTTAAGGGCTACTTTGTAATTTTTGAAACTGTACCAGACCTTAATTTTAAAATTTAAAATTTTAACTCTTAAGGGACTGGAAATGACAAATTTTAAATGTATTCCAAGAATCCAAGTGTTTAGAGCTTGGAAAGTAATTTTACTAAAATTGAGGGACCAAAGTGTAAAAGATTAAACTTGAGGACCCAAATGAAAATTCCAGGACTTATACAGCCCATGTAGGTGGAAATACTAATTTAACTATGACTTAATTATATTTTGGACCCAAGGTTCAAATTTCATAGCAATTGGACCCCTAAAAGCCTTAAAGGCAATTATTTCAAAACGGGACAAAAATGGGATTTTCAAAAGTTAAGGGACCTAAACTTATTTATTTTTAAAACTGTTTTTGTCCCAATATCCCACTAACCTTAGTGACTTTTTCCAACTGGAATCACATTAAAAGCCCTTCCGGTTTGTGAGTTCCGATTATTTAAAACTTAAGGCCCGAAATGACAATTTTAACAAATTTGGGGCCAATATGAGAATTTTATGAAAACTCGACCTCAAAACTTTAAAAAACCTGAATCTCTGAACAATTTAGAGAATTTAGAAACTGACCTTATAATTTTTCAAGGTCGGGATATTTATTTATTCAATTTTTAACCCCAAAAGTATTGGTTTTTACAAAACGGGGCTAATTGTAAATTTTCTTTTTAACAAGGACCTAACTCAAACTATTTTCCTTTTAAGAAACAGCCCTGGACCCTCTGACTTTAATATTTAATTAAAATATTGTAGGTCCCAAGGGGTGTGAGTGTAAGGTTTAGAAGGGGGGGGTTGAATAAACCTTACCAACTTTTCAAATTAGTCCTTTTAAATATTCAGAGTTAATACTTCACAGATGTGTCCTTGATGGACAGCTAAGTCGATTTAATCAGTGAGTTAGTCACTCAATAGACTCGACCGAGCCGTTGATAGAATAACTCAAATTGTTTTGACTAAAGACTTAACTCGACCGTGATTTGTTTTTTGGAAAGACTTAACACCACCTTGAATTTGGTTAAGTTTGTTTTAATACTTGGTTTTAGCACTCAGTTGATTATCAATTGGATAGCAAATTTATCAAATATATAAAAATAAGATGCGAAAATTAAAGTCTTTGAAATGTAAATGACACAATAAGTTTTTATAGAGGTTCAAGATGGGGTAATTCTTCTACTCCTCTCTTCTCCAACTCCTGGAGGAATCCACTAAGTATTGATCAATATACAGAGTGGTTAATGATCCGATACAAGTCTTGATCACACAAACGGTGACTTGATCCTTTGGGACTCGATCCGAGATGCCTTGGTCACACAGCTGGCTTCTCGTACGACTCAGCTTCTTCACAGGGCAGCTGCCTTGCTACTATTGCCCACTTGCTTAAGTTCCTTGGATTTGATCACGAAGCCCTCCAACTAGCTTAAGCTTGGTTCGACCTTGAACCTTTCTACAATCCCTCGTGGAATGTAGACCCCTTGATTCTTCAAAAATTTCCTCTTCAACTGATTGAAGTTATCTTTCCTTCACAGGTGAGTGTTGGATTGATTTCCTTCGTAATGTAGGCTTGAGGATTAATCTGAATGATTTGAGAATATTTTTGGTTACAGTTCAAATGTTTGCTTGAATGTTCATAGTTCAGGTCGGTAACATCTTCTCAAATACACTCCTCAGCCTTTTATAGTGATCTTTCAAAAATCTGTCCGTTGAAGAGATAGGCTTATTTTTGAAAGTCACTTGTGGTCGTTGGCTTGTCTTGTTGCGATCCTGAAATTGCCACTTCCTCGTATGAATGATTCTTGACTTTTCGAGTTCTCGACCCCAGTGCGATGCTTCCCATTGGTTTATTCTTCTTGCACGCTTCGATCGAGCACTTCAAGAAAGGTAGTATGGAAGTATTACTTGTTTAAGTAATTCTCTTGATTTACGTACAACGGATCTCTTTCGATTATCTCGACTTGATCGCATTTTCTTGACTTCCCCAGGTGACTTGAGTCGGTTTCAATCATTGGATGACTCTTCTGTTCACTTCAACTTGAGACTTGGCTTATCTTGAGTTGACTTGACTGATGCACTACTCAGCTGCATCTCAACTGCTCCTTCAGTCGAGTTCTTGTCTTCTCTTCTTTGCCACACTCAGCTACCTTGCAGCGGAGTCTTCCTTCTTATCTCCAGTTGTCTTCTTGCATGTTCAGGCATAGCTGACTTAACTCACTTTCGACCACCAGTTATCTATTACAATGCAGTTTACAACAAAAATGGGGTGCCAACTTCTATTCTAAGTTTTACATGGCATTCATCAAAATCTACAAAATAATTTCCCAACAATTTCCCCCTTTTTGATGATGCAAAAACTTAAAACATACAACAATAATTAAATAGCAAAGATACATACAGACAAATGTAGAATCACAGAATGTATGCTTAGAATCGATCTTTTATTGATCATAACATTCTTGTTCTTTACATAGATGTTTACAAAGTGTATCAGAGCTTGAATCAAAAGAAAATGTATCAGAACTTAAGTGGACCTTAAAGTATCCATGCTGTTTTATATCTACACAAGTAGAAATTGTACAATTTTATTCGATGTACGTAAGACTTACATAAAATGTATTGACATAGTAAAATACATGAAGGGTGTGACAAAGAACACTTCATCTCCTTCGCCGCCACCTTCTTTTTATCTTCTTCACTCTGTCATCTTCTCTCGACCTTTTTCTTTTCTTCTCATCTTCAAATGCCTTCTTTTTCTCATCGCGCTTCCGGCGCTTCATCTCTTCTCGCCTCTTTCTTGTCTTTCCTCCCATAGCTGAGTTTGTCTTTTATTTTCCTCTTCAATTCTCTTCACATACTCGGCATTGTTCTTAGCCACTTGCAGTTGGCTACTTCGTCAAATCGATCAATAGATCCCTCCTTTCTTGCCGGATCTATATACTCAATATTTTTGGGCGAGGTCTAGGTCTCAAACCTCTTCCTCCTCCTCCTCGCTTCTTCCTCTTCCTCTCAGGCGTGTCTTTGTCTTTGGGGTCTTTTTTTCCCGAAATGAGTGACTAGCGAGTGACCCGACAAAAAATGATCGCCGAGAGTCTGCTCACTGTCGCTTTCTTCACATAGTGTGAGACCCTTTTCCCAAGATAAAATCCCAGTGCTTAAGCCGTGGACATATTTGCGAAGTATCCTTCAGATGCGAGCGTTTTGAATTCATCAACTGATCTTGGCTCGGTTCCGGCATCTGAAATGTCATAGGTGTCTCTGTCTGCTGGAATGCCTCCATGTTGTTTCAGAATATCCATAACTCGGGCATCCATCATTCCTTCCACTTCCTTCATCATCGCTTCAATCGTCTTTTCTTTTTTTTTCGGCCATAGGTACATCAGTGTTGGAGTGGCGAGTCATCGGGAGTTTGCTGATAATATCAGCTGTGACAAGACCTTGTTGAGGGGTTTTAGCAATCATCAAGGTCACATCTTTCGAACCTTTCCCCTCAACAGACTTCCCTTTCTTTTCTCTTATTACTTCCTCAGCTGTCTTTCCCTTCACAACTACTTCCTCCTTCTCAGCTTCAGAACCCTTCAGCGCCTTTAGGTATTCCTCTTCCCCCTTTTTGGCATCATCAAAGGAGAGAGGAACCCCTGGAAACAAGCTAGCAAGCAAGAAGTCTAGTCTGCTGATAGTTGAGTTCTCGCAATCTGGCTGCGGAGTAAGCTGCACGGAACTCAGAGCGGGTGGCGTTGGATTCAGCTGCTACCAACTTCATCTCAGCCATGAGGAGACTGAATTTTCGATCCATATTCTCTTCCACACGTAGGAGCTCGTTCTTATTATGTTCACGCATCAGCTTTATCTCTGTAGTATGAGATTCATGCATTTGTTCAATGTGCTCTTGCAATTTTATCTTTGCATCGCATTCTCGGCCCGCCGACTAGCAACTTGTTGAACAATGTCCTGAAATATCGAGCTTGTTCCACACGCATTGTTTCTTCTTTGTTGCCACCACTCACGGATCCCGACTATTATGCCTCTCAAATCGCCAGATAAGGTTGGCGTCCCCCGTTATCCAACCTCATGTCCAAAGGTGAGGCCTGGTGCCTTTCCATTTTTTCTATCTCAAAGGCAAATAAGGCTTTGAACACGCCCTTAATCTCACCTCTGTTTCACCGACGGCCAAGCGTCAAAGTCATAGTCGGCGGGAACAATGGTGTCGATGGAATAACAGGATCAGTGTCTGTGGAAGCGCTCACGATCTTTAGGCGATTCTTCGGGGAGGTCGGTACCTCGAGAAAGAAGGGAAATGATTCTACGAAAGGATCATCACGGGCAACTCGGAATCGTTCAATGATAATTGGTGCTCGTGAAGTCCCTTGTGGAGTCGAACCCGCTGCGACTTGGGAGCTGCGCGATGGACTTTGTTTCGACTATGATGGTCTGTTGTGAAGTCGACCCGACTTTTGAGCCCTCAACAGTCTCAACAGCTTCGTCGATCTCAGCTGGTTTTTCCAAATAAGTTGACTGGTCCTCAGCCTTATCAGAAGCGTCATCGGACGATGATGAGATTTCCATGGGTGGCTCATCATCAAAGTTGAATGTTTGGCGAGTATTCTTGAGGTCAGAATTACTCGTGGTTGGAACATCCTCAGCTGAGTCTTTGGGATCGATCCACGGGGGATGACTCGGCTTCATCGTCTCCTTCCGATCCCGAAAGGTTACATCGATTATCCTGGGAATCGTGAAGAGCACTTATCTCCTTTTCTGATGGATCAATGATAGCAGGAGGGATGTTCTGTGCTTCAGTTTCTCTACCCCGGGAAGTCTCAACCTCCCGTTGGCCTTCATTATCTCTGCAGTCTCAACTGCAGCGAGGCCTTGGACATCCCTTTCGACAGTGTCAGCTGTCTTGGGGTCTTCTGAGGTGGCATCCATTTGAGTCTTAACTCCATGGATTGCACTTTCATCGCCCAGAGTGTTAACTCCCAAGGCAGTTCCTTCATGTGCCTCGACCGCATCAAAGCGGTGTCATTAGCTCTACAGAGAGCGGTTGGCACTTCACCGAGATCACTGGCAATCGTGCGAGCCTCGTCGGACAACTTGCTGTGTGTTCAACATGTTGTTCCTTCTCCACTTCGCCTCCAAGATGCATTGTGGAGTCACCGCAAAGATCCTCCTCACCTTGCTGCGGTGGAGGAGTTTCCCCCTCACCGGCACACCACCGAGTGACTTGGAATGGGGTCACTCGTCTCCGGACTCCCACTTTGCTCCTACCGAGTATTCACCATTGGGGCGGTGGTGAGACACCTTCATTAGGGGTTGGCTCGGCTCGACTGGGTCCCCACAATCCCGGTTTTCATTGCCGTTCCTTAACACCTTCCTACGAATGAGCTAGGGAAGTGGTGGCAATGACAACAGATGGCAATATGTTGCACCACTCCCATAGGGTCTATCTCCAACTGTGATTTGGAGGACTCTCCTGGTCCCTCCATCATTCTTTGCTCATGAAGGATTCTCGATTCTTGCATTGCTTGCTTTGCATTTGCAATTCTTCTCGTGGGCGAAAGAATAGGTCCGATCCTCATCACTTTCTCGAGAGGACGCGTCAAGGTGAGGGTGTGTATGATCGGTGGTGCCGGTGAGAGGGCGATCTTTGGCCTTCTCACGTGCCTCTCGCGTCTCACCGCTTCTAGCCCATTCGTTTTCTTTTTGAATCTGCAGGTATATTGATGCAATTATCCTCGTCAAGGGCTTGCGACCTGTCCACCTCAAGAAACCTCAAGAGTTCTTCTTCCTCAAAGAATGAACTCTGGACTTTCAAACTGCACTCTGGATAGACTCAACTTCCATTTTCTCCACTCTCGCAGATGATTTTGGATGTCTGGATACAATGGAGAGTACATGATTACATCGTCTTCATCATTCTCTTATCGGCCCTCGTTTCCCGGGATTAGGGGTAGCGACTTCGCTTTTGCTCCACACCCTCGAGCATCATTACGGTGAGATACAACCACATCGTCAACAGTGATTCGGTTGTCTCGGCCATTCCTTGTTCCTCACTTTGCTTCTCTGGTACTGGGTCCTCGACTTGCCTCTCTGTTGATCGGCCTCGGCAGAACTTGGCGTTTTCATCGATCACTTCGAGACTATACTTCTCCGGCGAGTCTCGGTATCTTCTCGGTGAAATGTGTGACAGACTCAATTTTTTCTCAAAGCTCGGAGAGCTTGGAGAGTCTTATTCTTCTCTTTGTTTTTACCAAAGGGATATCTGGCTCCACTTCCTCTGGTTCATTGAAGGTAAATGCCTTCGCAGATGTCTTAGAGGCACCGCCTTCCTTGTTGTTGTGGCGATCCTCTTTTTCTTGATTATCGGAGAAGGGATTAATGGTTCCTTCTCCATTGCGGCTGCAGGGGCGGGAGACACGGGCTGCGGGGCGGGTGACTTACCGCAGGGGCGGGAGCATATTTCTTTTTCTTTCTTTGCAGGGGCAATTGATCTTTTTAGCAACAAGCAGGGCAACCTTTTTCTTTGGAGGATAGGAGACAGCTGTATCTTCAGGGTCAGCTGATTCCCCCTCACTCGTATCAACCCTCTCGGCGTATGCTCTCTTCTGTGCGCCAGATAGGTTTGATATGAACATCCTCTTGTTTACATGGAACGCCTTTCCATGTCGAAGAGGGACTCCTTTTAACTCCATCAGCCGGCCAATCACCATGCCGTATCCTAGGGAACCTCCAAACATTCCATCCTCCTTGAAGGATTTGTTCCCAACGTTCTGGCAGAGTCTGCTGTAGACAAACTCAGCCCAATTCACCTTCTTTTCTTCAAGGATCACACCAATATACGATCGACTTAGCTTTAGGCAATTTGACAATGTCAAAGCCGCCAAATTTGATGTCTATGCATTTGGCAACGATGTCCAAACAATTTGTGGTAGTCCTCTTTCGACCTCTTGTTAGTCATGTAAACCACTTTTGCAAAGATAGTCGGACTTGGCTACTTCCTTCCAAGCAGCAGTGAGGTCGACCTCAGCTTCATGAATCTCCGGCACTCCTTCCGCCGGCAACAAGCAGTGTTCAGCCAAATTCTTGGTAGTGATGGTGAACTTCTTTCCATGAACAGAGGACTTGATGCCCTCATCGTGAACTTCAGCGTTCACGTAGAACTGTGCGACCTCTTCCACATAGGTCATCGGAAACTCCAATGTTAGATACGGTTTCACCCGGCGTTTCCAATTTCTCAAAGAATCTTCTTCACTAGGGTGTCGTCGGACCCTGTTTAACCATACCATCGAAATCCACAAAGAGACCCGTGTGGATTTGCTTTCCTAGCTTGACAAAATCATGTGTAGATGCCATTTCGAGATGTTTTACCGAACAAAACTTGAAAACTGAACTGAGGATAGATAGGGTTTTGAGAGAAAATTTTTGCTTTTGCTTTCGAGAGAGAGATGAACAGTTTTTGGTAAAGTGTGAGAGAAACGGACGAAATGGTTTAAGTATGGTTCATGAAAGGACGTGCGGGTGGTTTTTGAAATTTGATCAAAATCAACGGCTTAGATCTTGCACGCCGATTTACATTTAATTTCTCGTATTTAATGCGGCAACATTTATATCCAATCATAAGCTTGGTGTGCAGCTTTAGCCTGTACACGTCATAATTATGCTGACGTCATTCTTAAAAATATTCCCGCTTAGTAAAAACGACTGCGTTTTTGTCACTTTGCTCATGAATGACTCAGCTTGCTCCTTAGCTGATTCAATCCTTCTTCTCACTGCTCTCCTAGTGACTCAGCTGTCAGCTAACTCGATACAACTGATTTTCCGATACGATTGATTCACTTAGCTGAATTACGAATTCAGCTCTTTTTCCTCTTTTCATTTTTCATCTCTTTTCCTTGAGTCTTCTGAGTGTCAACTCAGCTCAATTAACCATAACTCATGCTTGAGTTCTTCAAATCTTGACTCACATAATGGTTTTGTGAATATGTCAGCTAACTGCTTATCAGTTGAAATATATTCCAAGGTGATGTCTTTCTTTTCAACATGATCTCTTATGAAGTGATATCTGACATCGATATGCTTTGTTCTTGAGTGCAACACAAGATTTTGAGTGATTGCAATTGCACTTGTGTTATCACACATGATTGGAATTTCCTTTTCTTCAACTTCATAGTCTCTCAGCTGCTGTCTCATCCATAAGACTTGGGCACAACAAATTTTGCCAGACTATGTATTCTGCCTTGTTTGTAGAGGTGGCTATTGAATTTTGCTTTTTGCTAAACCAGAAATTAGCCTATTTCCAAGCATTTGACATGTGCCTCGAAGTGCTTTTCTGTCAACTCTACATCCAAAGATAGTCATAGTCTGAATAACCAATTAGCTTGAATCCGCCTTCCTTTGGATACCATAAGCCAACTTCTTGGCTTCCTTTCAAATATCTCAAGATCCTCTTGGCTGCAGTCATGTGGCTTTCTTTTGGAGCAGATTGAAATCTTGCACATACACCTACAACAAAGGTGATGTCTGGCCTGCTTGCAGTGAGATAAAGCAATGATCCAATAAGTGCTTTGTATCTTGTTTGATCTACATGCTTGCCATCCGCATCCATGTCCATTTTGATGATGTATTCATTGGTATTTTCACAGAAGACTTCTCTTCCATACCAAATTTCTTCATTAAATCTCTGGTGTATTTTGTTTGACTTATGAAGGTTCCATCCTTCAGCTGTTTCACTTGGAGTCCAAGGAAGAATGTCAGTTCTCCCATCATGCTCATTTCGAATTTGCTTTGCATAAGATTTGAAAATTTATCACACAGCTCTTTGTTTGTGGATCCAAAAATGATATCATCCACATATATTTGAACAAGCGATACTCTTCCTATCTTGAATTCTGAAGAGTGTTCTGTCCACTTTGCCTTTTGTGAATCCGTTCCCAGACAAGAATTGTGACAATGTATCATACCATGCTCTGGGTGCCTGTTTCAACCCATATAGAGCTTTCTTGAGTTTGTATACTTTATCTCCAAGAATCTTCTGCTCAAATCCTGGAGGTTGTTCAACATACACTTCTTCTTCCAATAAACCATTGATAAATGCACTTTTTACATCCATTTGGTATACAATAAAGTTCTTGTGAGCTGCATAGGCAAGAAACATCCTTATGGCTTCCAATCTTGCCACATGAGCAAATGTTTCATCAAAATCTATCCCTTGTTCTTGGCAATATCCTTTGGCTACCAATCTTGCTTTATTTCTTACCACAGAACCTTCCTCGTTCATCTTGTTTCTGAACACCCATTTAGTGCCAATAACATTTTGATGGGTGGGTCTTTGAACCAATTCCCATACTTTATTTCTTTCAAACTGATTTAGCTCTTCTTGCATAGCTTGAATCCAATGTGTGTCATCCAATGCTTGTGACACATCTTTAGGCTCTATTTGTGAGATGAAGCATGTGAACATTGCTTCTTGTTGAGTTCTGGATCTCGTTTTGACACCTTCTCTTACATATCCAATGACTAGTTCTGGTGGATGGTCTCTCGGCCATCTTACATCGAGGTTGGAGTAAGTTAGTGGATTCATCGTCTTGCAAACGTGTTGCTTTGATCACTCTCTCATCATCACACTTAGCCGCAGATTTTCCAACTATTTTTGAGACTCAACTATCTCATCTTCATCCGGGTTTATAATTCCAGCCTTTCGCTTCAAAGATAGACTCTTCTCGCATGGTTGGTTGATTCACTTATCACCGACTCTTCAATGTCTTCTCCATTTACATTTGGCTCATCAAACACCACATGAATGGATTCCTCTCGTAACCATAGTCCTCTTGTTGAGTACTCTATAGGCTTTGCTTTCAATTTGAGTATCCCAAGAAGATACCTTCATCGACTTTAGCATCAAAAGCCTTTAAATTATCTTTGCCATTGTTATGGATGAAGCATTTGCATCCAAATATTCTAAAATGTGCAACATTTGGCTTTCTCCCCGTCCAAATCTCATAGGAGTCTTTGTCACTTTGTTTGTTTATCATGCATCTATTTTGAGTATAGCATCTTTGTGTTTATTGCTTGACACCAAAATCTTTTAGGTAGCCCCGCCTCGGCTAACATGGTCCTTTCTTTGCTTCTTTAAGAGTTATGTTCCTTCTTTCTCGCAACTCCATTTTGTTGTGGAGTCCTTGCTGCAGAGATAATTCATGACCAATACCATTTTCAATACAAGATCTTGAGTGATTATACTATTGACAAACTCGGTTCCTCTGTTAGATCTTATTTTGATAATGGTTTGACTCTTCTCATTTTGGATTCTTTTCATCACCGTGGGTAGTTTCTGCAGAGTTTCTTTCTTCTACACATGAATATTGTCCATGTATGTCTTGAGTAGTCATCTACTACCACCAAGGTGTATTTCTTCCCACTTATGCTAGCTTGGTTCAACTGGACCAAATAGATCCATATGTAGCAGTGCAATATTCTTGTTGAAGATGGACATGTCTTTTCTTTGAATGATGATTTGATTTACTTTCCCATCCGCATGCATCACATACAATTTCCTTCTTGTATCTTTGAGTCCGAAGTCCTTCTACAAGATCGCTTCGCAAGCTTGTTAATTGTTTTGAAATTTAGGTGACTCGACTTTTTGTGCCACAACCAACTTGATTCATTGTGCTCTTTGCTAGTAGACAAGTGCTTGGTGTTGCGATTGACCAATCTACCACATACATGTTCTTTTGTCTCGCATCCTTGCAACACAACCTCATTGGATTCGATGTCCTTGATTTGGCATATACCCATGTTGAATCCAACATTGTAGCCTTTGTCACAAGTTGGCTAATACTTAACATTGAATTTGAGTCCTTCAACATATGCAACATCCGTGATTTCTAATCCATTTTTCTTGATGGATCCAATGCCTCTTATTTCTCCTGGAGCTTCATTTCCTCCAAATATGACTTTTGCACCTCGACTTCCTTGAATTTTGATAGATTTTTCTTGTTACTGTCATGTGCCTGGAATGCCACTATCCATGTACCAGGTTCCTTGGCACTCAGCTGCTCCTTGAACCTGCAATCAAGGAAGTTAGGTTTTAGGTACCCATACTTGCCTGGGTCCTGAGGGGTTAGTATTGTAAGATGATCCAACCAACCTATAGCCAAATGATTTGACTCTAAGGGGTTGCCATATATCAGTGCCATAATCATAATTAATTTTGGCAAATTGCTTGGGGGTTCTAGGTTCATACAACTGTCTCTTTTGTCTGTATGCATGTGTATGTGTTTTAGCAATTGCCTTCTTTGGGTAGTTGTGATATCTCTGAGTGTAGTGCCTAGGTGCATATGTGTGCTGATGAAAGCTCTTATACCTTTGGAGTGGCCTTTGCTGAGTTCTAGGCCTTTTCCACTTATACTTATATTCCATAGGTCTTTGCTGAAAGTTCACATATCCCAATCAGCTTGGCTTGGGTACTTTCTACCATTCCCATCATATGTGTTTCTTTTATAGAACTTCTGGGGTTTTTGGTAGCTCTGTTTCTTCTTTACAGAGTATTTCCTGTTTGGAGTTTGCTGAGGAACTCGGCTGGATTTCTTCTCAGCTGTCCTCTCAGCACACTCAACTGGCTGTTTTCCTTTTCCTTTATAACCAAGGCCAGTTTGCTTGTGATTGTGCTTTGGAATAAATGTGTGTGCACCATTTGGAGTTTTGGATTTTTGAGATACTTCATTACTTGAGGATCCTTTTTCCAAAATCACTTTTGGAGCTTGACATAGCACAGAGGAATTAAATCCTAAGCCTGTCTTGTCTCCACATTCTCTTTGAGTCATAATAAGATCATCCAATGATTTAGATGCCTTAGTGAATGAGGCAATCACATTTTTGAGGTCATTTTCCCTCTTTTCTATAGCAGACTATCTCTGCTTTATTAGCTTAGCATTTTCAAATTTAGACTTTCATTCTCATCGGCTATTTGACTTAGAGTACTCGGCTCCTTAGTCACCGTGAGTTTTGCTCTTAGTAGGTCAAGTTTTTTCCTCATTTAGTAGTGTGTGTGAGGATTTAATGTGTTCAAAGTCTTTCATCATTTTGCCTAATGAATCATAAAGATCAGTGGGTGATGAAGTGTATGTGTCACAGTCACTATCACTAGAATCTGAGTGTGATGAATTAGAGTGTACCTCATCTTCTTGGTCAGGTTGGTCTTGTTCTTTGGCCATCAAACAGATCAAGGCTTCTTTTTCGAGTCACTTGAGTAGTCGGCTTCACTACTCTCTCTCGAATTAGTCAGTGTCTCTTGACTTGGTTGTCTCGGCGTGATCTCTGCGGCCAACATTGCCTTTTTCTTTTCTTGTCCTCTTTCTCTCAAGACCTTTCTTTCTTCTTCATTCCCCGTATTTGTTGACTACGAGGATATGGGCAATCAATGGCATAGTGACCTGGTTGCTGCGGTTCCGGATAGATTTTCAACCTTTTGATCGCTTTTTCCATTCTTGGATTGTCAGCCCTTTGATATTCAATTTTTTGATGCTCTGCTCTCTTGGTTGGCCAATCTTCCCTTGACTTGGAGGGAGTTGAGTGTCTTCTGGAGGATTCGCCCTTGCCTCTCTTGTAGTTCTTGTTGAAGAATTTGTTAAACCTTTTAACCATCAGGGCTATTTCCTCTTGGTCAATGACTTCTTTGACCTCAGCTCTTTTGCCATCCTTAACAATTAGAGCAGCTGTTTTGGGCACAGCTGTCTCCTCCTGGTCTTTTCTTCTCAGCTCAAATTCGTAGGCTTTGAGATCTGAGAATAGCTCATGGTTGGATGCCTTGGATAGGTCCATGGAATGTCTTAGTGCCATGACCTTCATTTCCCATTCATCTGGGAGACTTCTTAGAATCTTCATACACATTTCCTTCTGTGTATATTCTTTTCCAAATGTAGATAGCTCGTTGGTAATTTCTATGAACCGATCATCCAGTTGATCTAAGGTCTCTCCTGCGATCATTTTGAAATTCTCAAATTTCTGTACAGCAACTGATAGTTTATTTTCCTGGATTTGCACTGAGCCTTCACAAATCAATGTTAGCTTGTCCCAGATTTCTTTAGCCGTTTTGCATGATTTGAATTTATTGAACATGGCTTTGTCCAAGGTTTTGTAAAGAATGTCCTTGGCCACATTGTCCAAGTTATATCTTTTTCTGTCATCATTTGTCCATTCAGCTCTTGGTTTTTCAACCATGACTGGTCTGGGAGCAACATCCTCTTCACCTTCAGCTACAGCTCTCCTTACAGTTGTGTTCACTTTTAAAATTTGCAGGGGCCCATCCTCTATCACTATCCACATCTCATCGTGTAATGCTCATAGATGAGCCTGCATACGAATTTTCCAATCATCAAATTCTTCAATTGTGAACATAGGGATGCGTGTCAAATTTGCTTCCATGATAACAACTTTTGCTGGTAAAAAGAGTTTTGAAAGACCAAGTACTAAAATAGACTTTGAAAAATTTGGAGATCAAGTTCAGTAACCAACGCGGAAGGCTCAATGAACCAACCGCTCTGATACCACTTGTAGGTCCCAAGGGGTGTGAGTGTAAGGTTTAGAAGGGGGGGTTGAATAAACCTTACCAACTTTTCAAAGTAGTCTTTTTAAATATTCAGAGTTAATACTTCACAGCTGTGTCCTTGATGGACAACTAAGTCGATTAATCAACAGAGTTAGTCACTCAATGCGACTTTCGATTGAGCCGTTGATAGAATAACTCGGTTTTTGACTAAAACTTAACTCGATTGTGATTTGTTTTCATTGGAAGACTTAACACCCTTGAATTTGGTTAAGTTTGTTTTAATACTTGGTTTTAGCACTCGATTGATTATCAATTGGATAGCAAATTTATCGTGAGATATAAAAATAAGATGCGAAAATTAAAGTCTTTGAAATGTAAATGACACAATAAGTTTTTATAGAGGTTCGAAGATGGGGTAATTCTTCTACTCCTCTCTTCTCCAACTCCTGGAGGAATCCACTAAGTATAGATCAATATACGAGTGGTTAACATTCCGTATACAAGTTGATCACACACAACACTTGATCCTTTGGAACTCGATCTGAGATGCCTTGGTCACACAAACCGGCTTCTCGTGCGACTCGGCTTCTTCTTCAGGGCGTAATTGCTGCTTTGCTACTACTACCCCACTTGCTTAAGTTCCTTGGATTTGATCACGAAGCCCTCCAACTAGCTTAAGCTTGGTTCGACCTTGAACCTTTCTACAATCCCTCGTGGAATGTAGACCCCTTGATTCTTCAAAAATTTCATCTTCAACTGATTGAAGTTATCTTTCCTTCACATGTGAGTGTTGGATTGATTTCCTTCGTAATGTAGGCTTGAGGATTAATCTGAATGATTTGAGAATATTTTTTGTTACAGTTCAAATGTTTGCTTGAATGTTCGTAGTTCAGGTCGGTAACATCTTCTCAAATACACTCCTCAGCCTTTTATAGTGATCTTTCAAAAATCTGCCCGTTGAAGAGATAGGCTTATTTTTGAAAGTCACTTGTGGTCGTTGGCTTGTCTTGTTGCAGTCCTTGAAATTGCCACTTCCTCGTATGAATGATTCTTCAGCTTTTCAGAGTTCTGACCCAGGTGCAGTGCTTCCCATTGGTTTATTCTTCTTGCACGCTTCTGGGACTGAGCACTTCAAGAAAGGTAGTATGGAAGTATTACTTGTTTAAGTAACTCTCTTGATTTCTGTGCAACGGATCTCTTTCAGTTATCTCGACTTGACTGCATTTTCTTGACTTCCCCAGGTGACTTCGAGTCAGTTTCCAATCATTGGATGACTCTTCTGTCACTTCAACTTGAGACTTGGCTTATCTTGAGTTGACTTGACTGATGCACTACTCAGCTGCATCTCAACTGCTCCTTCAGTCGAGTTCCTGTCTTCTCTTCTTTGCCACACTCAGCTACCTTGCAGCGGAGTCTTCCTTCTTATCTCCAGTTGTCTTCTTGCATGTTCAGGCATAGCTGACTTAACTCAACTCGACCAGCCCTATCTATTACAATGCAATTTACAACAAAAATGGGGTGCCAACTTCTATTCTAAGTTTTACATGGCATTCATCAAAATCTACAAAATAATTTCCCAACAAATATTTTATTTTCTCAAAACCCCTTGACTTATCGGATCATCTAGACCGATTAATACCCGATCGCGGGGCGACTTCCTCGTCTTGCGATTTCGAATCTATAATCGGACTTATGTTCCACCTAATCTTTCAAGATATTGAAGATTTCTTATCCTCCCGATAATCATCTTCATCCAAATAACTCCACCAATGCCATAATTGCCACTCGCGATTTTCGAAAACTTTCCTGAAATGCTTCCCTGAATCAATAATACTCGACTGCCTGGTTGACTACCTGAACTTGTATTTACCTTCCTGCCTGAGTCAACTTGGTGTGTCGAGCTCACAGTCGGAATGGATACGTCGGGGATGGAACTGGGCAGCTCGACTGCTATTTCACTCGTCCGGCCCCATCCTCCTAATCCCGCAACTGAGGGACGGAGTTTGTCCAAGGGAAGCGGGTCGTAGTACTTGAGGTATAATCATGATTATGACAAATATGAGCCTTGCTAGCTCCACTGTGGATTTTGTCTTTGCCTATGGAGCGATAAGGTGACAGGTCTTGGACCATCTTGCTCGGGGTGTTACAAGGAAGAAGGAAGGAATCACTGTCTGATCCACATGATTCTGGAGTTAATCGGACCCGTTTGGTTGGCGCTACAAATCCGTATGCAACCGCTACTTGTATTGCATTGGTTGGCGCTACAAATCCGTACGCAACCATTATTGGTCTTGCATAGGATTGGCGTTACATTCCGTACGCAATCCTACATGTCTTGCCTGAATCACATAGTGCTTGTGTGACCACGAACTGTTTTCTTAAACTGTATAAGTATATTACTTAAATATATTTATCACGACGCTTGTGGACTATGTGTGAATTCATGCATCATATATCACGTGTTTTTCATACAACTGTTTTCTCGCATTAACTATATATCGCCACACTTGCACACGATCACCCCATCCACTGAGATTTTTGTCTCATCTCCTCCTGTTTTCTAACCTTTAGATGAGGACTTTGTCGAGGATGTTGAACCGACCACGGACTGAGCTCCCGTACTCCGCTTGTTGGACTTACTATCTTCTGTTGTTGATGTTGCTATACTTGTTTCTTTTATTTGCTGTTGGACTCTTTTTTTCTCTTTTCATTTCGGTCTGTAACTGAAGGGCGTAGGACCCTTTGACTTTTAAGTTGTTATCTTTAGTTGATTTCGGGGATGTAATTTGGATATTGTGGACTGTAAGTTGTAACTTGTACTTGTTCTTTATTTCCACTGCCATTTGACTCTGTTCCATTGGGTTTTTGTTGATATTCGTCTAGACTGTTTGGTTTACTTGTATTTAATTTGTGGATCGTCGTCGCGTCCCCGTTTGGGGCGTGATAGAAAAAATTAAATTATCCTATTCCAACCATTATTAACACAACTAGTGTTTTGTGAGGTGTCAGTTTTATACTGTGACGTGTGCATTTTCCTAATAATTCTACGAATTATATCTCATGAATTGTATTAACTTTGATATAGCATCAAACAATAGACATGAAATATTATTTAATTTTTTTTATTGATGAAGTCAAAAAAGAAAAAAATATCATACATCATAATTATATATAATACAGTCAAGGCTGTGTATTTGTGTTCCATCATCAAAAAGTGATTTTTCATAGAACCGCACATGCGCACCTGTATCGCCTATTTCATTTTAGTCATGTCTAGATTTTTAATAAGTGTGAAAATTGGTGTCACGCTTTTTTTCAAGGTTATAGTAGTAAATTCGGATGAAATTTTATTTTCCAAAGTTGTTTGTATGTGTAAATTGGTGGCAAAACTTTTTGTAAAAGCTCTTTATAAAATAAATGAAAAGTTAACATGTGTATATAAGATAATAGGAGAACTAAGTACAAAAATTAATGAAATAGTAGTCAACAAAATATAGTTTTGGCAACATTATTGTTTTTATTAGATTTATTTTTTGGAGATATTTTTTCGTTTTTTCCCAATTTTACCATCTATTTTATTTATTCATGTTATTAAGTCAATTTTTATCTTTTTTTTTTGAATATGTTTTTTTTAGATTTAGTTGTGGAGATTTGGATTTGTGAAGCCCTCGATTTTTTGAGCATGTGTTTATTTCATCTATCGTCTATGTACTATTTTGACTATTCTACACCGTCAATTTGACGGGTAAATATTAATAATAAATATATTTTCGCATTTAATTTTATTTAATTTATTACTTGTGATTATGATCATTTATTAATTCTATTTCACATTAATGATCATTTGATTGATCATTATTACTAATTGTGCATTTATTAGTCACCTTAGAATTTTAAGAGACTATTTATTTTAGAGACTTATAGAATTAAGAATTTGATTTAGAATAAGTGATCTTGAGACTTATAAGTGATCAAGGAAATCACTATTTATTTTGGAGATTTATATTATTCATCTATTATCATCAATTTTGAGACAAAAAAAATATATGGATACCACAATAATACCTATATACTATAGTGGACGGCCAACATGGGATTTTTGGTGTAGAAATATCTCCCAACTCTTGTACACTTACACCTTATATTATATATCTTGTGGATAATTACACCATATTACAAACCTTATACATATTATCTTATACTTCAATTATTTATTATATTTTCTCCCAACATCTTCCCACTATCTCCCAACAATTTTCTCATTCTTCTCAATATTGCATTCTTCCATTCAACCCATACTTTGACCCCTTTCTTTATCTCCATACAAGAGACTATTTGTAAGACTTGAGAAAAATTCTTTCTCCCTCTCTTGTGTAGTGATCGGCCATTAGGCCTAAATTGTGCAAAAATTTCATTTTATTTCACAAGACAAGATTACTCCAAGTCTTGTATTCCTCTCCCTTCTCTCTAAGAAAAACCTCCAACTTCTCGCTACTATTCTTCTTCTTCTTCACTTCAACACTTAACAAAATACAAGAATTTTTTCCCCTACTTCTTCATAAAATTTGAACCCTCCTCCTATAAAGGTAAGAAATTTTCTTCTTCAATCTATTTTGATATCTCCTAGCTTATTCTCTTCACCTCCTAACTTAAGTTTAATTTTTGATTTGAGGTGTTATTAGAAGACCATTAGAAGATATTAAGAGACTTGGTGTCATCTTGAAGAGGAAATTATGAAGAAAATTGAACTACAAGGTAAGAATTGGATTTTTAGTACCTTTTCCTTCTTCTTCTTATTTTTTCAAAATTTGACTTCTCCATTCTTAATTTTGGAGGATTAGGAGCTGACCTTAAGAGTATTTTAAGAGTGAGCTAAGAGACTATTCTTTTTGAAGCTTCTACTTGACACACAATTTCCACTACACAAGGTAAGTGTAGTATTTGACCTCTTCTCCTTCTTTTTCTTCTTCTTGTCTTAATACTCCAATTTCTAACTCTTATTTTTTTTTGGTATTTCTTGACTTAGGGGCTGTCCTAAGTGAGTTGCATACTCAAGTTGTGAAATTTACCTTTTTATTTCACAACAATTCAATTTTTAAGGTGGGTGGAAAAATCCTTTCGACTTCTAGGTATTTTTCTTTAAATGCATGTAGTATTTATTTCTTGAGAGCTTGAGATATATATTATGTATTGCATGTTGATTTCAAGTATCAAGTTGTTAAAATTCCCAAATGTTGCTCAAAAATGCTATTTATTGCAATTTAAGTGCATGCATGTACATTTTAATGATTTATTGGATGAATTATTGTATGAGATGTATATGCATGTTTATGATTCTTGATATTCATGCTTTATTTGACTTATAACCTGGAAAAGTCGAGCATAATTGATTAAAATCGAATTTTTGGACTTAAAATGCAAAAATGGCAAATTGGTGGACTTAGTTGCAAGAAAATAAAACTTAAGAGACCCCTCTATAATATTCAAATTTTGGGACTGTACTCAGGTTCAAAAATGATATTTGGACATTTTAATAAAATTTTAAGAGTTTGGAGATAAATAAAATCAACCCTTAAAAGCCCAATGACTTAATTGTAAAATTTTAGAAGTTTAAGGGTTAATTTGCAAGTTTTGAAACTATACCAGCCCCACTTTTTAAAATTTGAAATTTTAATTCTTAAGGGACTGGAAATAACATATTTTAAAAGTATTCCAAAAATCCAAGTATTTAGAGCTTGGAAAGTAATTTTACAAAATTGAGGGACCAAATTGTAAAAGATTAAACTTGAGGACCAAAATGAAATTTCTAGGACTTATACAGTCCATGTACCTGGAAATACACTTTTAACTATAAACTTATGATATTTTGAATCCAAGGTTCAAATTTCATAATAATCGGCCCTCTAAAAGCCTTAAAGGCAATTATTTAAAAATGGGGCAAAAATCAGATTTTCAAACCTGTACTTATTCCTTTTTAAAACTAATTTTGTCCCAATATCCCACTTACCTTAATGACATTTTACAATTGGAATTACATTAAAATCCCTTCCGGTTTGTGAGATCAGATTATTTTAAACTTGGGGCCCGAAATAACAATTTTAACAACTTTAGGGCCAAAATGAAAATTTTATAAAAACTCGACCCCAAAACTTTAAAAACCTGAATTTCTGAACCATTTAGAAAATTTAGGAACTGACCTTATAATTTTTCATGGTCAGGACATTTACTTATTCAAATTTTAACCCCAAAAGTACTAGTTTTTATAAAACGGGGCTAATTGTAAATTTTTCTTTTAACAAGAACCTAACTCAAATTATTTTCTTTTAAGAACAGCCCTAAAACCTCTGACTTATAATAATTATTTATAATATTTTATTTTCTTAAAAATTCCTTGACTTATCGAATCGTTTTGACCAATTAATACGCGTTCGCGGGGCGACTTCCTTGTCTCGCGATTCCGAATCTACACCGGGACTTATGTCCCACCTAATTCTTCAAGAAATCGAAAATTACTTATCCTCTCGGTAATTATCTTCATCCAAATTACTCCACCATCGCCAATAAATGCCATACGTAATTTCGAGAACTTTCCTGAGCTGTTTCCCTGAATCAATATACTCGACTGCCTGGTTGACATCCTGTACTTGTAATTATTTACTGCTTGAGTCAACCTGGTGTGTCGAGCTCACAGTCAAAATGGATACGTCAGGGATGGAACCAGGCATCTCGGCTGCTATTCCACTCTCCGGTCCCATTGTCCTAATCCAGCAACTGAGGGATGGTGTTTGTCCAAGGGAAGCGGGTCATAGTACTTGAGGTATAATCATGATTATGACAATCCGGGCCTAACTAGCTCTACTGTGGATTTGTCTTTGCCTATAGAGCGATAAGGTGACAGGTCTTGGACCATCTTGCTCGGGAAGTTATAAGGAAGAACGAAGGAATCGCTGTCTGATCCACACGATTCTGGAGTTAATCGGACCCATTTGGTTGGTGCTACAAATTCGTACACAACCGCTACTTGTATTTCTTGGGTTGGCGTTACATTCTGTACGCAACCACTACATGTCTTGCTTGAATCACATAGTGCTTGTATGATCATGAACTATTTCATCAAAACTGTATAAGTATATTATTTTAAGTATATATATCACGATGCTTGTGAACTGTGTGTGAACCACGCACGCATTTTTCATACAACAGTTTTCTTGCATTTAACTATGTATATCGCCACACTCGCACACGATCACCCCATCCACTGAGAATTTTTGTCTCATCCCCTCATGTTTTCTAACGGCTAGATGAAGAGTACGTTGAAGATGCCGAACCTGCCACGGACTAATTTCCCGTGTTCCACCTGTTGGATTTGTTTCCTTCTTTATCTGCTATTGTTGGACTTTCTTTTATTCTGTTTTCCATTTAAGTTGTAACTTAAGGGCGTATGACCCTTTGACATTTAAGTTATGATTTTATGCGTACTTTGTTTTTTTTCGTTGGACTGTAAGAGGATTTGGTTGGTTTTGGACTGAAAGCTTATTTGGAATTTCTGTTGGGATGTAATTGTAATCCGTACTAGTACTTGTAGTTTTTCGCTGCTTTAGACTCTGTTTTCATTTGGGGTTATGTTATCATTGGTCTAGAACGTTTGGTTTATTTCTGTTTAAGTTGTGGATCGTCATCGTGTCCCCGTCTGGGGCGTGACAGGTTAGAGTGGTATTAGAGTTGGGCTAGTAAGATGGAAACTTACACCAGGCTGACCCAGGATAGGAACATCGGTCTGTGTTGGGTAGTACCACGACTTGACTAATTAAGTGTGAAATCGATTTCAAAATGACATAGAACCGTATTATTGATGTCTAGACTGGGTTAAGAATTTTATACTTGGAGATTCCATAGTTATACTTGTCTTGACTTAGTTGACTCTGGACTGACTTTCTTTATTCTTCCTTATCCTTCTTTTTATATTCATCTAATCCATCTTAGTTGTGTTTGACCAATATGTAGCCAGCGCCCCTGACCTGGTGGGAAGTGTTTGAGGCTTGCGCGGAGCGAGACTACTATAAAGCGCTGCAGAACCACTGGCACCAGGAGTGTATCTGGGCCACTACCGGGCTGACAGAGGAACGTCACCGCACACGCGAGCTAGAGCACCTCCTGGCGAAGAGCTAAGAGGAGAAGAACAACTTGACTCTCCTTGTCAAGGATCGCGAGAGCACCATTCGCGCTCACGAGGACCAGATCCAATTAATCCAGGAGCGCTTGGACAGTACGCGAGAGAAGATGAAGTGAGCCAGTGACGGCCGCACCAAGTGGGAGATGGACGCCCACATGTCGAGGGACACCATTGACCGCCTAGAGGAGACCATTATCAAATAGATGACGGTGATCGAGGACCTCACATAGGCCTTGTCTCAGCGGGACACCACCATGGAAGCTGCTTTAGCAGCTAATGCGTCAG
This sequence comes from Rehmannia glutinosa, assembly GCA_016081115.2. Taxonomy (NCBI): domain Eukaryota; kingdom Viridiplantae; phylum Streptophyta; class Magnoliopsida; order Lamiales; family Orobanchaceae; genus Rehmannia; species Rehmannia glutinosa. Next base: position 34,538,537 of record CM071935.1, on the reverse strand, counting down.
CACTGCCATCGCCCGAGACAGAACCATTAGTCGACCCCGAGACGAATGACGAAGAGGATCTCGAGGAGGATCCTGAGGAGGATCCCGAAGAGGATCCAGCTGAGGCTCGGGAGCCTGAGGCATTTGAGGCCGCCCCTCTCGATGATGCTCAGGCACTCGATCAGTGGCTTGAGTTCGTCGATTGGTCGGACGCTGAGGCACTACCTGAGCCTGATCAGGTCCAGGTCGTGGACGTGGGTGACAGCAAGGATGATGGCGCCCTTACTGAGTAGATAGTTTTTATTTCCTGGATTGTACCTGATGTTGTAGTGGATGCTTATTTCTATTCCGTTGTACCTTAGATTTCTGTACTGTTGTTGTATGAACTTCATTTGGTGTACTCCAAATTTTACATTAATGGATATGCCTTTTCCTTAGTATTTATTATGTGTCTTGTGTATTGCTATTATTTTTGTTATGTTATGACTTGTTTTACGCGAACATTTAATGGGATCATTTATTATGGATTGAAACTAACACTTTGAGATGCAGAATGGCAGAATATAGAGGACGCGGAAGACCCCGCCAAGTTCCCCGCGGGAACGCCGATGTACCTAGGGAACGTGTACCTTCGCCAGAGTTGCCACCACCTCCTCCACCAGCTGCAGGAGAGAATTTAACTGCACAGGCCCTGCAACAGATCTTGGTTTTCATGAGGCAACAAGCAGAGCCCAATCAGCATGCACCTGAACCCACCCGAGAGGCGAACGATCGAGTTCTAGAATGCTTTTTGCGGTTTGACCCGCCGGCTTTCTTGGGAGAGCCAGACGATTTGAAAGCAGAAGACTGGGTTGAGAAATTTGGAAACATATTTAACACTCTTCAATACTCTGACGAGCAGAAAGTGACACTCGCTGTATTTTGATTGGAATCGGCAGCTAGGGATAGGTGGAGATCCGTCGAAAGGAAATGGGACTAGGACGGGGTAGCCAGAACTTGGGAGAATTTCTTGGCTGAGTTTACTGAACAGTATATCCCACAAGTGGTAAAGGAAACACGTCAGGATGAATTCCACAGACTGAGACAGGGAAACATGTCAGTGGCCTAATATGAGTCAGAATTCCATCGATTGTCCAAGTACACTCTGGGGACAATCAGTACAGAGGAAGATAAGCTGTATAAGTTCACGAGGGATCAAATCGAACTTGAAAACAAGATTCGATCGTTGAATCGCCACATATTCAGCCGCGGTGAAGGCAGCTCTCCGCATTGAGTCGGGACTGAACCGCATTGGGCAGATCCAACAGAACAGGCCATCGAACAGTCTAAAAATAGCAGCTGCAGGACAGCCATCTAAGCAGCCTGTCAAGTTTTAGAAGGGACCAGTTGCCAGAACGGATAAGGGGAAAGGACCAGTTCAAGGAAAGCTGGGACAAACGTGCACACACTGCCAGAAATGGGGACATACTGCCAATGAGTGTTGGCGCAAACAAGGAAGGTACTTGTACTGTGGCAGTAATCAGCATCAGCTGAAGGATTGCCCGAAATATGAGGACAGAAACAAGCAGGTGCATCCACAGAGGTCGGGCAATGGCCAGGGTAGTCGGGCGAGGATGCCCGCTCGAGCGTTTGCACTAGCTGGGCATGAGGCTCCGGAGGCAACAAACGTGGTGGAAGGTACACTTCTAGTATCTGACCACTATGCTAAAGTACTGTTTGACCCTGGATCATCGCATTCATTTGTCGCACCGCATTTTGTACACAAGTTGCATGCATGCATAGAACATATGCCTATATGTATAGAAGTATCAACTCCTATGGCGCAAGCCAAATAACTGATATTATCTATAATGCATGTGAAGTTAAGATTGACGAGATAAATTTCCCTGCTGATCTGATCTTATTACCTATATCCAAATATGACGTGATACTGGGAAAGAACTGGTTATATGCACACCATGCACAGATGGACTGCCATCGCAAGTCCATCAAACTATGCGAACCTGGAAAGCCCAAAGTGGAAATTTTGGGAAAGGCACGAGTTAAGATTGCCCCAATCATTTCTGCAATGAAAGCGAGGAAGACGATCGCTAGAGGGGCACCAGGGTACTTGGCATTTGTAATCAACAAACCCAAGGTAGAGACACAAATTCACCAAGTGCCCATAGTATCCGAATACATAGATGTATTTCCACAAGAACTCACCACTGTTCCTCCAGATAGGAAAGTCGAGTTCACCATCAAGGTATTACCAGGAACCACCCCGATTGCTATAACGCCGTATCAAATGGCTCCTATTGAGTTACAAGAGTTGAAAACTCAATTACAGAAGTTGATGGATGTAGGATTTATCCGACCGAGTATGTCTCCATGGGGAGCACCCGTACTGTTCATCAAGAAGAAGGATGACACATTAAGACTGTGTATAGATTACCGTGGTCTTAATAGTGTGGCCACCAAGAACAAATATCCCCTCCCAAGGATAGATGAACTGTTCGATCAACTTCAAGGAGCGACAGTGTACTCGAAGTTTGACTTACAACAAGGATACTACCAACTGAAGATCCGTGAAGAAGATATCTCTAAAACCGCATTCCAGACTAGATATGGACACTAACAGTTTGTCATAATGCCTTTCAGTCTGACGAACGCGCCTGCAATGTTTATGGATCTGATGCATCGAGTCTTTTGACCCTATTTGGATCAGTTCGTAGTGATATTTATTAATGACATACTCGTGTACTCTAAGTCTAGAGAAGAGCACGAATGTCATCTGAAAATCGTTCTAGAGACACTACGAGAGCATAAGCTATATGCCAAGTTCAACAAGTGTGAATTTTGGCTTAGCGAAGTCGCATTCTTGGGACACATAGTATCTGGCAATGGGATCGCAGTAGATCCTTCGAAGGTACAAACAGTGGTTGAATGGAAACAACCCAATTCAGTAACAGAGATCATGAGTTTCTTAGGATTGGCTGGATATTATTGAAGATTTATTAAGGATTTCTCCAAGATAGCCGGACCACTCACTCGACTGACCCAGAAGCAAGTCAAGTTTGAGTGAAACGACAAGTGCGAGGCTAGTTTCCAAGAACTGAAGAAATGACTTACTACAGCTCAAGTGTTGGCCCTTCCGAAAGGAACATAAAGCTTTGTCGTTTACAGTGATGCATCAAAAGAAGGACTAGGAGCAGTGCTTATGCATCACGGAAACTCAAACCATACGAGGCCAATTACCCAACGCATGACTTGGAATTGGCACCGTTAGTATTCGCGTTAAAGAAGTGGAGACACTATCTCTATGGAGCAACCTTCACAGTTTTCACAGATCACAAGAGCCTAAAGTATCTATTCTCTTAGAAAGATCTCAATCTGAGGCAACGGAGATGGATGGAGTTAATTGAGGACTATCACTTTGATATTCAATACCATCCCAGGAAGGCTAATGTAGTAGCCGACGCCTTGAGCAGAAAGGCGAGTTTAGCCAGACTAATGATTCGAGAGTGAAAATCATTAGAAGAACTGAGTGATTGGAATCCGACGAGAACCAATACTCAGATTACCTGTTCTAACATTTCGGTTAAACACGACCTACTCGATGAGATCAAAATCGCCCTGGAGAAGGACATACATCTTCAAAAGCTGAAAAGAGAATGTACTTAAAGGAGAGAGACCAGAATTTTTGGTACCCGAAGATGGGATTATTAGATTCTGAAATCGAATGTGTGTACCGAACGACGAGGAAATGAGGAATAGAATTCTGGCAGAGGCACACCGCTCGAAGTACACAATACATCCTGGAGGAAACAAGATGTATAAGGATTTGAAATGAAATTATTGGTGGGTAAACATGAAGAACCAAGTAGCGGAGTTCGTTGCGAGATGTTTAACTTGTCAACGAGTAAAAGCAGAACACCAACGACCATCTGGTCTACTACAGCCATTGAGGATTCCCAAGTGGAAATGGGAACACATAATGATGGACTTCGTGACGGACCTACCAAGGACCAGAGGAGGTTATGATGCTATATGGGTAGTTGTAGACCGACTCACGAAATCTACACACTTCTTACCAATCAAGAAGACTGACAACTTGCAGAAACTCGTGCAGACTTATATCCAAGAGATCATTTGACTGCATGGGGTACCAGTCGACATAGTATCAGACAGAGACTTGAGGTTTGTCTCCAGATTTTGGAAGTGCTTGCACAAGGAGCTGGGTACCTCGCTAAGTTTCAGCACAACAGCACACCCACAAACTGATGGATAATCTGAGCGAACAATTCAAACTCTAGAAGATATGTTGCGAGCCTGCACATTGGATTTCCAGGGAAGTTGGGACTTGCACATACCATTGGCCGAGTTCGCCTATAATAACAACTATCAGACCACGATTGGGATGGCACCCTACGAGGCACTATATGGGCGAAAGTATAGATCCCCACTACACTGGGAGATAGATGACCAATAGACTCCAAAAGGGAAATGAAAGTCACCCTCGATTCCAAAGGTGGACATAGTTCAGGAGGCCACGGAGAAGGTCAAATTGATCAAAGAACGGATCCGCATAGCCTAGAGCCGCCAAAAGAGTTACGCGGATAAGAGAAGAAATGATTTGGATTTTGAAGTCGGAGATGAAATGTTTCTCAGACTCTCACCACGGAAAGAATTGATCAATCCGAAGAAAGGAGTCAAGTTGAGTCCGAGATATGTCGGACCTTACAAGATTTTACAAAGGATCGGGAAGTTAGCTTACTGACTCGAGTTACCAATGCAGTATGTAGGAATGCATGACGTATTCCACGTCTCGAGATTGAAGAAGTACTGACTGGATCCCGAGCATATCATCGCTCGTGATGCTCCTCCTCTGATGGAGAACTTGTCCTACACTGAGAAGCCGATTCGGATCATTGACCAGCAGATACGTCAATTGAGTAAGAGAGAGATCCCGATTGTTAAAATGGTGTGGCAGAACCATAACCGAGATGAAGACGCAATGTGGGAGATGGAAGAAGATATGAGGAATCAATATCCAGAGCTATTCTAAAGGGAATTTGGGGACCAAATACTTTTAAGGAGGGGAGGATGTGAAGCCCTCGATTTTTCGAGCGTGTGTTTATTTCATCTATCTTCTATGTACTATTTTGACTATTCTACCGCATCACTTTGACGGGTAAATATTAATAATAAATATATTTTCGCATTTAATTTTATTTTATTTATTACTTGTGATTATGATCATTTATTAATTCTACTTCACATTAATGATCATTTGATTGATCATTATTATTAATTGTGCATTTATTAGTCACCTTAGAATTTTAAGAGACTATTTATTTTAGAGACTTATACCTTATAGAATTAAGAATTTGATTTAGAATAAGTGATCTTGAGACTTATAAGTGATCAAGGAAATAGCTATTTATTTTGGAGATTGATATTATTCATCTATTATCATCAATTTTGGGACAAAAAAAATATGGATACCACAATAATACCTATAGTGGACGGCCAACATGGGATTTTTGGTGTAGAAATATCTCCCAACTCTTGTACACTTACACCTTATATTATACATTTTGTGTATAATTATACCATATTAGAAACCTTATACACATTATCTTATACCACAATTCTTTATTATATTTTCTCCCAACATCTTCCCACTATCTCCCAACATTCTTCTCACTCTTCTCAATATTTCATTCTTCCATTCAACCCATACTTTGACCCCTTTCTTTGTCTCCATGCAAGAGACCATTTGCTAAGACTTGAGAAAAATTCTCTCTCCCTCTCTTGTGTAGTGATTGGCCATTAGTTCTAAATTGTGCAAAAATTTCATTTCATTTCACAAGACAAGATTACTCCAAGTCTTGTATCCCTCCCCCTTCTCTCTAAGAAAAACCTCCAACTTATCTCTACTATTCTTCTTCTTATTCACTTCAACATTTAACAAAATACAAGAATTTCTTCCCCTACTTCTTCATAAAATTCGAACCCTCCTCCTACAAAGGTAAGAAATTTTCTTCTTCAATCTATTTTGATATCTCCTAGCTTATTCTCTTCACATCTTAACTTAAGTTTAATTTTTAGTTTGAGGTACTCTTAGAAGACAATTAGAAGATATTAAGAGACTTGGTGTCATCTTGAAGAAGAAATTGTGAAGAAAATTGAACTACAAGGTAAGAATTGGATTTTTAGTACCTTTTCCTTCTTCTTCTTATTTTTTCAAATTTTGACTTCTCCATTCTTAATTTTGGAGGATTAGGGGCTGACCTTAAGAGTATTTTAAGAGTGAGCTAAGAGACCTTTCTTTTTGAAGCTTCTACTTGACACACAATTTCCACTACACAAGGTAAGTGTAGTATTTGACTTCTTCTTCTTCTTTCTTCTTTTTCTTCTTCTTGTCTGAATACTCCAATTTCTAACTCTTATTTTTTTTTTGGTATTTCTTGACTTAGGGGCTGTCCTAAGTGAGTTCATACTCAAGTTGTGAAATTTACCCTTTTATTTCACAACAATTAAATTTTTAGGGTGGGTGGAAAAATCCTTTCAACTTCTAGGTATTTTTCTTTAAATGCATGTAGTATTTGTTTCTTGAGAGCTTGAGATATATATATTATGTATTGCATGTTGATTTCAAGTATCAAGTTGTGAAAATTCTCAAGTGTTGCTCAAAAATGCTATTTATTACTATTTAGGTGCATGCATGTACATTTTAATGATTTATTGGATGAATTATTGTATGAGATGTATATGCATGTTTATGATTCTTGATATCCATGCTTTATTTGACTTATAACCTGGAAAAGTCAAGCATAATTGATTAAAATCGAATTTTTGGACTTAAAATGCAAAAATGGCAAATTGGTCGACTTAGTTGCAAGAAAATAAAACTTAAGGGACCCCTCTATAATTTTCAAATTTTGGGACTGTACTCAGGTTCAAAAATGATATTTGGATATTTTAATAAAGTTTTAAGAGTTTGACGATAAATAAAATCAACCCTTAAAAGCCCAAGAAGTTAATTGTAAAATTTTAGAAGTTTAAGGGCTAATTTGTAATTTTCAAAACTGTACCAGCCCCACTTTTTAAAATTTGAAATTTTAATTTTTAAGGGACTGGAAATAATATATCTTAAAAGTATTCAAAAAATCCAAGTGTTTAGAGCTTGGAAAGTAATTTTACAAAATTGAGGGACCAAATTGTAAAAGATTAAACTTGAGGACCAAAATGAAATTTTTAACTATACTTTGAACCCTAGGTTCAAATTTCATAATAATCGGACCCCTAAAAGCCTTAAAGGCAATTATTTAAAAATGAGGCATAAACGAAATTTTTAAAAGTTAAGGGACCTATACTCATTCCTTTTTAAAACTGATTTTGTCCCAATATCCCACTGACCTTAGTGATAATTTACAATTGGAATCACATTAAAAGCCATTCCGGTTTGTGAGATTTGATTATTTTAAACTTGGGGCCTAAAATAACAATTTTAACAACTTTAGGGCCAAAATGAGAATTTTATAAAACTTCGACCCCAAAACTTTAAAAACCTGAATCTTTGAACAATTTAGAGAATCTAGGAACTGACCTTATAATTTTTTGAGGTCGGGACATTTACTTATTCAATTTTTAACACCAAAAGTACTAGTTTTTACAAAACGGGGCTAATTGTAAAATTTTCTTTTAACAAGGACCTAACTCAAATTATTTTCTTTTAAGGACAACCATGAAACCTCTGACTTATAATAATTATTTATAATATTTTATTTTCTTAAAAATCCATTGACTTATCGGATCGTCTTGACCGATTAATACGCGTTCCCGGGGCGACTTCCTCGCCTCGCGATTCCGAATCTACAACGGGACTTATGTCACACCTAATTCTTAAAGACATCGAAGATTACTTATCCTCTCGATAATTATCTTCATCCACATTACTCCACCATCGCCAATAAATGCCACACGTAATTTCGAGAACTTTCCTGAACTGCTTTCCTGAATCAATATACTCGACTACCTGGTTGACATCCTGTACTTGTAATTATTTACTTCTTGAGTCAACTTGGTGTATCGAGCTCACAGTCGGAATGGATATGTTGGGGATAGAACCGGGCAGCTCGGCTGCTATTCCACTCTCCGGCCCCATCGTTCTAATCTTGCAACTGAGGGACGGAGTTTGTCCAAGAGAAGCGGGTCGTAGTACTTGAGGTATAATCATGATTATGACAATTTGGGCCTAGCTAGCTCTATTGTGGATTTGTCTTTGCCTATGGAGCGATAAGGTGACAGTTCTTAGACCCTCTTGCTCGAGGAAGTTACAAGGAAAAACAAAGGAATTGATGTCTGATCCACATGATTATGGAGTTAATCGGACCTGTTTGGTTGGCGCTACAAATCCGTACGCAACCGCTACTTGTATTGCTTGGTTGGCGTTACATTCCGTACACAACTACTACCTGTCTTTCTTGAATCACATAGTGCTCGTACGATCATGAACTATTTCATCAAAACTGTATAAGTATATTATTTTAAGTATATATATCACGATGCTTGTGAACTGTGTGTGAACCACGCATCATGACCCACACATTTTTCATACAACAGTTTTCTTGCATTTAACTATGTATATCGCCACACTCGCACACGATCACCCCATCCACTGAGAATTTGCATCTCATCCCTTCATGTTTTCTAACAGCTAGATGAGGAGTACGTTGAAGATGCCAAACCTGCCACGGACTGATTTCCCATGTTCCGCCTGTTGGATTTGTTTCCTTCTTTATCTGCTATTGTTGGACTTTGTTTTATTATGTTTTCCATTTAAGTTGTAACTTAAGGGCGTAGGACCCTTTGACATTTAAGTTATGATTTGATGCATACTTTGTTTCTTTTCGTTGGACTGTAAGAGGATTTGGTTAGTTTTTGGACTGAAAGCTTATTTGGATATTTCTGTTGGGATGTAATTGTAATCCATACTAGTACTTGTACTTTTCCGCTGCTTTAGACTTTGTTTTCATTTGGGGTTATGTTATCATTTGTCTAGACTGTTTGGTTTATTTCTGTTTAAGTTGTGGATCGTTGTCGTGTCCCCGTCTGGGGCGTGACATGATTTTCTATTTATTATGTTATATTCGAGTTCTCTCATATTTGATATTTTTCAGGATGGGAGATACACTAATTGTGTTTGTACAAAAATAATATTTAGTGATTGCAAATTTTTTAGAATTTTAATAAATAATTAAAATATAAATTGAATTAATTTGATTATAAATCATACATTTAAACAATATAAAAATAAATTATTATATTAAAAACCCTCTTTAAGGACAATAAATTTGGTTGATAATAAATTTTGTGAATGTGAATTGTATCTATTTATTGAAAGAAAATAAATTTGGTTGATAATAAACAATATAAAAATAAATTATTATATTAAAAACCCTCTTTATCTATAGAAAGTAAAAATTTGAAAGAAAACAAATACAATTTCCCAATGCTAAAATTTAATGTATTATATTTTCAATACAATCAACGAAAAAAGTCATTTCAAACTCCAACATTTTTTAGGGTTTAAAAAGTTAAACAATTGTTAGAATTATTAAAGGAATTAAAAAAAAATATTGTTTCATATTTAGCAACATAATTTTAAGGGAAAATGAAATATTTCAATTATTCTATTTTTATATATGTACATATATCATAAAAATATCAAACAAACAACTTCATATCTAACCGTCAATATGTACAACTTTAAAAGTTGAATATCAAAATACACTAAAAAAATTAAAAAAATCTATTAACATTAAAAGTATGTTAATAAATATAAGAAGTAGTTTCTATATACATTATTATGAATATAATTTCAAGGGTTTTTCTATCTCCTTTGTCCTCTCGTCCGTCCACCGGTTTTTGCGTCCTTTTTTCGGTGGCTCCACGGCGGAGCCACTTTGCCATGGACTGACGTCCAATTTCATCCCTCATACGCGATCACAAGCCTCATCTTCGAAGTCTACCAACCCCATGGTTCTCTCACCATCGCCCCCTAACACCGCTGCGTGCCCAGGCCTCGATCACGTGCCCGCTGGATTGATTCCACCGGAGCATTACCTGCTGCAACCCTCCTCGCAACCCGCTGCTGCAGCACCCTCTTCGCCACCCACTCGCAGCCTACAGCGCCCTCCACTGTTGCCACCCTCTGCGCAACCCACATCAAACTCCTCACAATCCACTGTTGCTGCTGCTTATTTGCATGGGAACACAACTAGGGGGGCGGCCTCCCCCAGCCCATGCAATGCACCACTATTGGGGGGCGCCCTCATTTCCCCCTATGGCAGCTGCATGCCATGGGGGGCCGACCCCCTTGTGGTGCCTTATGGGGGGGCAGTTGTTGTCCCTCCTTCCAAGGCCGCCCCCCCAGAGGGGTGATGACCCCTGGGCCTCCATCTGCCGTCTGCTTGGGATCCCATCCACAAGCCCCCGCCCGGATGCTGTTTCCAAGAATGCTCCTTAGATTGCTGGAAGCTCTCCCCCAATGACATCCATTTATGAATCGAACCCTAGACATTCGACTCATACTACTAATGCTTAATCGAATTTTGGACATACTTTTGCTAAAATTGTTTCAGGTACTACCCACCCTATGGATTCAACTCCGCAGGCCCCAGGTAATTTCGCTCCATTTTCCCATATAGTTTCTGGGAAATCTCATTCTATTCCTAAACCTGTTAGAAAGAGAGATTATTATTCCGTTACTATCGATGAAAACATTTATCAACAATGCATCGCCGAATTTTCTTATTCATTGATTGGAAAGGTGATTTTAGGAAAAGGTAGCAATCCATGGGCAACTATGCTTTTGCATAAACGCCTATTAGAGGTATGGATGATTAAAAATGATTGAAACTAATTCCCTTGGATAAGGGATTTTTTTGTGTCAAATTTTCCAATGCGCAGGATCGATCTCGCGCTCAGTTATGTTTTAGTTGGGTGCTTAATCCGGGTACTATACGGCTATCTCCCTGGGTCCCGGATTTCAACCCTTACAAAGTTCACACATCGGTAGCCAGTGTTTGGGTTCGCATATCTGAGCTCAGCTTGGAATACTGGGATCCCAACACGATTTTGGGTATTGCCAGTGCTATCAGCAATCCGATTCAGATTGATCAACGGTCGCTGGATGGGTCGCTGGGACATTTTATTCGGGTGTTGCTTGATATTGATCTTGCTAAACCACTGGAGGATCACATTATGGTAGAACGGGTGGGGCAGTGTTCCTTTGTGTCGGTGTCATATGAAAAACTGCCAGAGTTTTGTGTTAAATGTAACGTTACGGGACATGCGACTGCTTCTTGCCGCATTACTAATAAGGGTAACATGGATACGGATAGGCGTACTAGTCCCTCTCATGGACGATCTCATGGACGCTCTAGGGAACCGGAGGGGCGTTCACAGTCAGTTTAAAGGGGGCGCTCCATAGTTCGTAAAGTTTATCTTCCTGTGCAACAGGACAAGGGCAATGCCATTGACGACTCAATGAGAAAAACGGGTTCGACTATGCGAGCAGGATCCCCCACCTGTGCAATAGTCACTTGCCCTTCTGATATACATACGGGTAATACTTTTGAGGCTCTTGCTTCAGATGACACCCCCAACCAACCATCCGCAGATTCTCAGACAGATTATCCAGGGAGGGAACCGGTCCCCAAGGCCCCTACTTCCAACACCGGCTCCGTCTCCATTATTCTGCCTCTTACGGTTCAGCATCCGTTGGAGAAGCCTATCCGGGCTCTGAGTCGTCCTTTCGGGACAACTCCCTTGATTCGGCTAAATCCAAACTAATTCAGAGTGTTACTAAGGGTCCATCACAGCAATTCATGACATTACAATCGAAGCTGATCGCCCAGGGCTGAATGAGTTAGATTTTGCAGCTTCTAAGAGATGGGCAAATTATGCAGATGAAGTGGCTCACGTTCAATCATCGGACTTTGCACCACACCACGCTCCTATTTTTACCGTGAGATCATCACGGGCAGCATCCCCCCACCGTCTCAATGAATTGTATCTTCTGGAACATTCGGGGGATTGGGAACATTACTTCTCGTAATGTTCTTAAGGCTTTATGTCAGAAACATAAACCTTCTATTTTAGCTATCTGTGAGCCTAAGGTGGACATTTCATCGATTTTGGATTCTTTTTGGAGTAGTTTGGGGTTAAGCTTCATCGCTCAGAGCTTTCGGGCTAACGGCCGGGCTGATATTTGGGTATTCTGTGATGCGGGTATCTCTGTTCTAAAACAGGTTTGGTCTTCTTCTCAGTGTATTGTCCTGCAAGTTCAATTGGGTTCTTTGGTCTTTCATATTGGTTTTGCTCATGGTTTATGTGATCATATTGCTCGGCGTATGCTTTGGTTGGATTTGAGGAATTTGGGTCTTGATGATCTGATGCTTATTGGGGACTTTAATGCGGTGTTGGGTCATCACGAGCGTTCGGGCAACGGTATTATTTCCTGGGCCTCTTGTCAGGATTTCAGGGATTTTTTGGAGGACACTAGGTTGTTCCCTGTGCAGACTATGGGAAAGGCATTCACTTGGTTCTCCCTCGTACGCCTCTTTCCCTTCTTCAGGCGAAATTGGATCGAGCCTTAGCAACGTGTCAATTTTTCTCTCTTTGGCAAGTTGTTAAGGGTTTGGTTCTTCCTCGTATCGGTTCAGAACACCATTCCATTTTTAGCGCATGTGGATTCATCATGACACTTTACGGGATATTGTTACTGCCTTTTGGGTGCTCCCATGCGCGTCGCCCAACCATATGCTGTGTGTCATGTGGAAGCTCATGAGGCTGCGACAGACTATTAAGGTTTGGATTAAAGACGTCTATGGGGATGTTAATCGTCAGGTGGAAAATTAGATGGAGAAAGTTCGTCAGATTCAGGCAGATATTGAGTCCGAGGGTTTCACTGAGGTGCATCGTGACATGGAACTAGATGCTCAAAATACTTTGTCTCGCACATTGCTATTACAATCTGAATTCCTGAAGCAGAAAGCCCACTCGGCTTGGTTGAAGGATGGGAACCGTAACACGACATTTTTCCATCGCCGTTGTCCGATTCGTAGTGGACGCTTGGGGATCCAGGGTCTGATGATTGATGGTAATTATTCAGATGATCCGGTTGTTCTTGGAAATCATATTATTTCCTTCTACGGACCTCTTCGCAGACACATGACACACCAGTTCGGACTATACTTTAGTTGATCAAGTTATTTCTCCTATGGTTGGCACGACAGATAATGCTCTTTTGACGGCTATTCCTTCAGAGTAAGAGAATAAAGACGCGACTTTTGATATGTGTCTGGACATTTCTCCGGGACTGGACGATTTCAATGGGAGGTTTTATCAACACTTTTGGGATGTTATTTCTGAAGATGTGGTGGCGGCATTCCGTTCTTTTTTTGTTACTGCATCTTTTCCGTCGGGATTGAATGCTAGTTTTATGGCGCTCATTCCAAAGACTAAGGAGGCGAACGTTATTGAGAACTTTAGGCCGATTGTGATGAGTAATTTTCTTTTTAAGATCATCACCAAGATTTTGGCGACTCGACTGGGCTCTATCATTTCTACCTACTTGTCTCCTACTCAGTTTGAATTTATCCCGGGCAGGCAGATTCACGAATGTATAGCTTTGGTTTCGAAGGCTTTAACATTTTGCAGGATCAGAATGATGCCAATATGATGTTAAAAATTGATTTCTGCAAGGCTTTTGCTACTGTTAATTGGGGTTTTCTGATACACGTTTTACGTCACTTTGATTTTTCAGAAGTGTTCGTTCACTGGATTGAAGTTATCCTTCAATCTTCCAAAATTTCAGTCCTTTTGAATGGGTCGCCTGTGGGCTACTTCTCCTGTTTTCGAGGGGTTAGGTAGGGTGATCCGTTATCGCCATTACTGTTTTGCATCGCGTCAGCAAATTTATTGATGATGCAGTTACTCGGAATCAGCTTCAGCCATTCAGGGCGCCTAAGCAGATCGTTTTCCCCTCATCTATTATGTACGCGGATGATATTGTGATTATGTGCGAGGCCTCTTCGGCGAACGCACACTTATTTAGATTATCACGCTTTATGCAAATATCTCGGGTCAGGCCTTCAATCCTCATAAATCCAAAGTTTATTTCGCCGGGTCTTTAATTATGTGCGTGGCCGTATCCAGACAATTATAGGTATTCATATTAGGGCTTTCCCAATGGTCTACTTAGGCGACCCCATTTTCAAGGTCGCGCCTAAGGTGGCGGACTTACAACCCATTTTTGATAAGATAATTCTCAAGTTCAGAAGGTGGAAAGGGACATCTTTGTCTATTGCTGGTCGCGTCTGCTTGGTGAATTCGGTGATTACCAGCTCCTTTGGGCACACGATGATGGTTTACAAGTGGGCTCGAATATTGTTACGGCAAATGGAAAAGGCCATACGTAAGTTTATCTGGACTGGTGATGTCAACGCTAAGGGGTCGGTGGTGGTTAATTGGAACTGTTGTTGCATGCCCCGGGCTGAAGGTGGACTGGGCGTCCGCTCTGTTGTGGTTGCCAACAATGTGTTCCTAATGAAGCTGGGTTGGAAGGTTATGACTTCAAACTCTTTGATTTACAATACCCTCAGGAAATGTTTTTTGACCTCGGATGGTTCTCCCCATCGTTCGTTCATCCCCTCTTCCATCTGGACCAGGATTCGGCCTTGCATTACGGGTTTCTTGGAGAACTCTCGTTGGATCCTCGGGTGTAATTCTGTAGTCTTATTTTGGCTTGACAACTGGATGGGTTACACCATTGCCGATAGGATTGGTATCCCGCAGGAATACATGCATTTATTTCGGCATCGCATCTCGGATTACTTTTATGAGGGGTCTTGGCACTTCACCTTCTTGTTCATTGAGGCATACTTTGATCTGGTCCGGGATATTGTTAGAGTCCCCATCGCTCCAGCTTCGAAGGATACGCGCGTTTGGTTGCATTCTGAGGACGGGTTTATAACTTCAAAATTGGCTTACTCTCAACTGCGCCCCCACTCCCCAGTTGTCCAATTGGGTTCCTGGCTTTGGTCATCTCATATTCCAGAACGACGTTCGATTGTGGCATGGAGAGCCATCCACAATCGACTGTCGGTATTGGATTTACTGCGTCTTAGGGGTTCCTTTACTGGCCCCTCGCTTTGCGGTCTTTGTTGTGGAACTGCTGAATCTGTTGATCATTTGTTCGTCTCTTGTGTTTTTGCAGGGTCCCTTTGGCGGTGGATCTTTAAATCTTTTGAAGTTCGCAATTTTTTGGCTTATAGCTTTACTGAATTTCTAGTGCGTTTAATGAGTTTTCATTTCAGTGAGCATGTGGCTTTTTTATGGCGCATAGCAGTGGCTATCCTGTATTTGGCTCATCTCGCAGATCCGAAACGACTTGACTTTCAATGACAAAAATTGGACAGTGGATGTGGCCATCCTCCGACTTCGCATACTGATTTTGGAATCTTCTTCCTTAGACCGGGGTTGCATGCATAATGATCAACATGATCTCTTCATTCTCTGGAGACTTCGTGTTCCTGGGCGTCCCAGACAGGCCCCGAAGATTGTGTAGGTTAATTGGCAAAAACCTTTACTGGGCTGGATCAAAGTCAACACGGACGGCAGTGCTACGGGGGTGCCTAGACGCCTTACAGCCTCTGGGGGTTTCCGAAATTGCAGAGGCTTCTTTCGAGGTTACTTTGTGGAACATTGCGGTTTGGGCTTTGCTTTCAAGGCAGAATTGATAGCGGCTATGTGGGCAATTCATTACGCTTTTGCGAAGGGTTGGACTCAGCTTTTGCTGGAGTCAGATTCGGTTTATGTGGTGGCGTTGCTGCAGAAGAAATCCGAGGGGGTACCGTGGCGCCATCTTAGCAAGTGGCGTTACACTATGCACCTTCTTTCTCAGATGGATTTGGTGGTCTTGCACATCTATCGGGAGAGCAATCGGGTGGCAGACATTCTTAGCAAGATATCGCACACTGCAACTTGGTGGGGAGCGCCTCTAGCGGATATTGTTTCGTCTCTTACGCAGGATTATGTTGGCCAGTCCAACTATAGGTTTGTCGGCTAGTGCGTCCTGGCTTCTGGTTTCTTTTCCCATTTTGGACGCTTTTCCTTCCATGGGGAGTACTCTTTTTTCCTTCCAAGGGTTTTTCCCACAAGGGTGGATTTTACCTTGGGAGGTTTTAACGAGGCCCCAACCATTCAGCCATCTTGTCGGCTTGTGACCATTCCGATTTCATTTCTGACAATGTTTTCAGGCTTACTTTTGGTTACCTGATCAGCCTGTGATCAGGAAAACTCGTTTTTCATTTTTATATATATTTTCGCATTTATTCAAAAAAATTATGAATATAATTTCATATTAAATAAAAATTTTGTTTCTTCTTACATGAATATATATAATTATAATGCTATGTATGGATAAATATAATATATAAATAATATTTGGATACATATTGATATTTTCTTTAATTAAATATTTTTTTTGATTGAATTTTATCAACTTAAATACAATTTTATATAATTATGAAGAAATGAGATAAGCTCAAATACAAACTATACATGTTTATAGATAGTCAAAATACATGAATATAACAATAATGTCCAATAGCTCAAATGCATAATTTTTTCCTTACGATCGTATCTTAACTCATCATATACCAATCTATTCTGACATGTGTCAGTACTATCAACATCTGGAAAAGGCATAGTATCAAACTCACGTAGGCTCCTATCACGACTGCGCAGTAATTTTTCAATCTTCGATAGGACAAGATTTTTTATTTGGTCCTCACTCAATACCAATTCTATCAGAAAATAACAAAACATTTAAAAAAACATTAACAGATAAAACAATTATAAATAAAAATTACAAATAACGAATCTATATCTATATAAATTTAATAATTAATTAAGAAGTGTATATATAGTAGTAGTTTTTATACCTTGATGTTGCATAAGGAGTTGTCGTTTATATAAAATATCATCCGAAAGATATTCCCAATATTTCTCCCATACCACTTCAGGCATGCTCAAAGAATTTGATGACAATAATGATTCAAACAAACTCCTAAGTGTCTCTGCAGATGCCCAATGACTCGTTTCAGTGATTCCATCAATATACTCTCTATCATCTTCTAACAAACCCAAAGCAAAGCAAGCTTCATAATATGATGAGTATTGGACACCTTGCGTCTTCTTGTAATCATCAACATGGACTACATTGATAAGACACCTCAGATAGTATATGTCACCAGAACCAGGAGGGACGTAGTAAACACGTCCTATGGTATTTCCACACTTTCTTGGAACCCACTTCTTAATTTTTTCTTTCCATGTGAATTTTGTAGGAGCTTCAGCATAAGTCAGCTCTCGAGCTTCAGGATATACCTTATTGGCTTCCATCCAAGTAAGAAACATGATTTCTTTAATAGTGTTTCTCTGCAGAACATCATCTAGCTTTCGGAATCATGATAAATGATTGGTTGCTCGTTCTCAAGATGGAAAGTAAGACGTTCAATAGGAGGATACTTATATCGTATTTCATATCCTAATAACCTCCATGCTGCCTCACATGATGAAACATATCTACAATCATAATACATGATCACTTCATCAACAGGTCTTCCTAATTCATCATCGCTACTGCTTTGATAGAATGATGCGGTCACACGATCATGTCCTTTATTGACATATTTAAACAAATATTTAATCGATCTCGACTGATTACACCATTCTATGTTGATGTGTGCACCGTATTTAAGCAACAAACGACGATTGTGTGGCACAACAAACCTATTGTCAAGAGGGACACCGTTCTTCATAACAACTCTTCCATTATTTCTACGTCTATAGCGTGGGTAACCTTCTTCATCAACACAGGTTGCATAAACAAACGTTTTAGGAAAATGCTTTATGCAGCGACCATCAACCATGCACGGAGAATTTTTTCTCACATCACCATAAGGACCATGAATCATGAAGTCCCTTACCGCAACATAATAAAATGGATCCTCTGATTCTTCAGGTATCTCGGTTGATATAATTTTATCTATATCGTCTGCATTTGGGAATTTATCTTCTTTCGTTAGAAACAGCAGAATGTGAGCATATGGCAATCCACGTTTCTGGAATTCTATAGTGTATATTACTGTACAGTGAGAAACAAAGAAAAATAAAAAAACCATTAGCAAAAAATGCATGATGAACTATAGAAATAAATAAAACAAACTATTTAAAAATATATACAACCTGCTACGACTTTACCAAATATTTCATTCTGATGAAGATCCTTGATAAGCGCATCTAGCTTCACCTTGAAAATCCTGCAAACAATATCTGGACGGTCCTCGGGGTTCAAGTTCCTATTCTCAAGGATACGAACGATTTCTGGCCACTTTGGATTTGAGGTGAATGTTATAAATAAATCTGGATAACCCACCCATCGACATATAGCCATTGCATCTTGATAGTTTTGTATCATGAATCGAGCACCTCCAGTAAAACTCGAAGGCAATATAATTCGTTTTCCTTGAGTGTTGGGATCGGTGTCTCCATTCAACACAACATCTGCAAGACCCTTATATATATCACAACGTAACTGTGTTTGATGTAAATGAACATACTTTAATCTGGCTGATTCAACCATCATATAAGCATCGACAACAAATTGTTGGAACAATCTTCTTGATGTAAGAATAATAGAAGCTTCATGCTCCCTTTTGTGCATCCGATAAGCAAAAAAATCTCGAACGCTAACTGTTTTCCTTCCCCCTTGCGTTTTTTTCTTTAGGTCCGAAAATGGGATGTCTTCTTTGAAACCATCTTCACCATAAGGCAACAACAAAGGATATTGTAAAGCCAAGTACGAAGCATTTAATTCATTTATCTGTTGCAATTGCCCCGTTCTTGTTTCGATCAAAATATCTCAATCTCCTAAAGCCTGATCGAAATCACCAACAATCAAAGCGCATCTAAATGTCGACATTCTTCGATCTTCTCTCTCGCTGTTCTGAAGGTTTTTACCAATACATTATGTTCATCAAGCATTTTTTTTCAGCCCATCCACAATATCTCTGTGTAGATTATTATTTTCACTTCCCTACCTATATTGCAAAACATATCAATATTTCAAATTATAGCATGACATATATAAACAATAATAATAATTGTATTTACTTAATCAACATTAATTGAAATAACAACTAACCTGACAGCATTTAATCTGTGAGATACTTCATTTTCCGAGTCATATATGTAGAGCTATGCAAATTTAGGCGTTGAACCATCAGTCGACATTAAACTTCCGATTAGGTGATAGTTTTGCCGTACATCTTAAAGACTGGAGGTCCACAACCTTTGTTTATATCAGTGTCGATTTTACCTCCCATCGATGTAAAATAGAACATATTATTATATGACCGTATATTCTCTTGAAAGTGTTTGCTTTTATCAGTTGTTCCAAACACTAAATCATGAAGGAAAACAAGTTGTTGTTTTAGTTGAGGAAGTTGGATAATCCCATGACTGCAATATAAAGAATAATGAGGATTGCTGGATTTCACGTGGGACCATTTCCTTTCCTCATATCAAAACATGTTAGCGCAAAATCGACATATGTAAGT
This sequence comes from Rehmannia glutinosa, assembly GCA_016081115.2. NCBI lineage: Eukaryota > Viridiplantae > Streptophyta > Magnoliopsida > Lamiales > Orobanchaceae > Rehmannia > Rehmannia glutinosa. The sequence goes on along the minus strand of CM071935.1, from coordinate 34,518,879 downwards.
TGCATCACCAATATCCCAATACTCTATAAACAAACAAAGCAATCGATTAATTTTCATTTTGCTAAGTATTTGTCACGTAAAATACATTAATCAAATTCTAATTTTAATTAAATTTATACAAAATTACTATAAACGCACCATTGTTTATTAGTGTAGATGTATCATTCAGCTAATTGAGACTGTGATTTAAATCCAATATATCATCACTGCTTTCAATGTTATTCCTACTAATATTGGAATCAACTGATTCATCCATGTTTATGTCAGATACCATTCCTGCGTAAAAGTAATCGCATAAGGTATAAATGATGTACGACAATACTTCAATACACTTAAATGTATTAAATATCAATAAATAATCACTTTTTTAAAAACACTATTTTAACATATTAAAGTTAAAAAAATATACCATTTGGTATGTCACTAAGGGAGATGTTCGAAAGAGGATTAACACTCCTGCTCAATGGATTTATTGAATTCATTTTGTAGATAGCGTCGGACTTCTGCTCGCAGATATTCTACTATTTTCTGAAGTAAAAGAATAATTTAAATGTGTTAATTATCATAAATTATTAGCTTTTTCATAACAACACTATTTCACATACATTATAAAATTAAATATACCGTTTGTAATGTCACTGAGCAGAAAGTTCGAAATAGGAGTAACATAGATGCTCGACGAACTCGTGGGAAATTTATTCGTAGATGGTGTCTGAGTTCCGATACCAAATACCCTTCTCTGGTTTTTAAAAAAAAAAATAAAATAATATCGTTGAAAGTGTGACTAATATTAATTATTTACTTTATTCTAATACATTACAAAACTAAATATACCATTTGTAATATCACTGACTGGAAAGTTTGAAATAGCAGTAATATTGATGCTCGACGAACTCGTGGGAAATTTATTCGTAGGTGGTGTATGAGTTCCGATACCAAATACCCTTCTCTGGTCTGTTAAAAAAAGAATAAAATAATATCGTTGAAAGTGTGACTAACATTAATTATTTACTTTATTCCAATTACAATTAAATTACTATTAAAATAAACATCCACATCTATCTATAAATTATAAAAATAAAATATGTATACCGTTTGTGATGTCAGTAAAAGGGGAGTTTGAAAAAGGATAAACAATATTGCTCGACGAAGTATGATTGGCCATTCTTGTCGATGGTTTTGACGATGTATTCACGTACTTTTTCCCATCTTCTATAAAACAAATAAAAAGAATTAAAAAATTCAAAAGTCGTATAAATAAAAAATAGATTACACTAAACTAAAGATAAAAATATAATTAAAAAATCTCCAAAAAAACAATTACTAAATTAATTACAAAATGACATCAATAATAAATCATTTAAAGTGTAGTACAATTAATAAATTTTCGAACACTTTATGTTATATTTTGTACATTATTATTGTTAGAAAAATGAAAATTTAGTCATTTTTAATTTATATTTTTCTGCAAAATATCTATTTAATAGTGTAAAAATCAATTTATTTATATTTAAAATTTCTGTAAATTAACGTTTTTTTTATATTTAAATATATACAAAACCTTTTTTATATATAAAATGTTAATTACGTAAGTATATAATTTTTAAAATGTTAATTTAGTTAGTATACAATAAATGAATAGACACTAATTATATTATTATATAATTGTTAAAATGTTAATTACTTTAAAAAAATAAAGATTTAATCTGTAAATATATAATTAATTTACAATAAAAAATTAAAAAAAAGAAAGCCCATAAGCACATAGCAACCCCAAAAATAAGTTTAACTTGTTTCTAAAAAGCCCAATATGAAGCCCAATAAAATATATCTATTAACATCACATATTGGATTAAAAAAAACGAAAAACAAATACTGATGGCCTGGTTCGTACGCGTGGCATCGCGAACATTCCAGATCGGGACACGTCATCAATCCGTGTCAACTAACACAATCCCCTTAGGTGCTCCACAGATCGTGATACATGTACAAAATGAACGGTCCAGATTAAATAAAGAAAACACAAAAAACAAAGGGTACTGAAAACCCTAATTCACTTTGTTCACTCCGCCACTTCATTTCCTCTCATTTCTGAAAAAAAAGCAAGAAATCTCTCTCTCGTTTCTCTCTCTCATTTCTCAGAGAAATGAAGCATTTCTCTCTTGCTCTAACTTGCTCTGAAAAATTTTCATTTCTCTCGATTTCTCTACACATCTTCCTCATCTTAGATTAAAAATTTCCATTTCCGATTCTGTTAGATTAAAAATTTTCATTTCCGATTATGTTAGATTAATCTCTGTAAAAAAAAATTTCATTTGATTTGTCCGATTTAAGGTTTTCTAGTTTCAACATGAATCGGAAAAAAATTCTGAATATGCAATTTTTCATTTTTTTCATTCGGAAATTATTTCCGGATGTACAATTTTTATAATTTTTTCGTGCTTAGATGTTTGTTGGTGTTTTATAGTTTGTTTACTGTAATGTTTTCTTATTTTCTTCGTAAAGAAGCAGAAAATGATATGTATCTCTTTTAATCTTGTCCGATTTAGGGTTTTAGTGTTTCGATCTGCAAATCGAAAGTAGTCGTATCATTTTCATGTGTTTCGGAACCTATTTGTTTTAATTATCAGTTTTTGTATACAGATCTAAACATATTTTTGGTGTATTATTTTCACCAAAATATTTAATTTTTTTAGAAATACTTTTGTTTATTACTGGTATATTTTTCGTATTAGATAAAATTCGTTTCCAATGGATATACATGGAAACGTTGTTTCATATGGTGATAATTTTTTTCGAATTACTGCACCGAGATCTCAAATATGAAACTTTCAAGGTTCAGATCTGAAGAAAGTCCGAAAAAAGATAATTTTCTTATTTAAGTGTAATTTTTTCTGGTCAATTGTTATATTCTAATGTTTTTCTTTATGTTACAGGAAAATGATTTTGGATTTTAAATATCAAATATCGGACACAGAAAAAATACAGATCGAGAAGCACTTAAACCAACTAATAAGATAAGCCATATTTCACATTATCATATTCAGTAATCTTTCGTGTTTAATTATGTGTTTTTGTTTTAAAAATCATGATTTTTTTATTAGAATAGACAAAAAGGTTAACCTTATTTTTAGTAAGATTTTTTAAATTATGATTTTTTTTATCAAGAAACACGAAAAGTTTTAAATGATTTTTGTTTTATTTGTTTATTTATTTATTAATATTTCATTTTGAAATCTGTCCTACTTTTGCATGTGTTAGATATGTTATATATTTTCGGTTTGTATATATTCTGTCATTGTTTTGGGCTGTAATATATTTTTTGTTTTCATCATATGATTATATTTCTATTATTGTAAAATATTTTGAAAAACTTTCAAACATAGATTAGTCTGAAAATTGGGATGATCTTTTAATTTAATTCTTTTTTCTACTGCATATGTCATATCCCATTTTATATATTGGAAATGAAAATATGAAAGAACGTTAATAACACTAACTGGCAAAAGATAAATTAATCACAAAATGAAATTAATTTTTATAAACACATGTGATAGTTTCGGAGTTTAAACAATTTTTTATCTCTAATTTGCAGATGTCGGCAGAGTAATACAATACCTACGAAGAACAGATATATATGAGTAAGTTTAACACACTATTTCTTAATTTAATCTATACAATGAATATAATCTATATTGTTTAAACCAAAAAAAATAAAATACCATCTTCAAAAATCCCATCTCTGGTTTATTTGTTGCCCAAAATAGTATAACATGTCAATTGCCGAATGATTAAATGATATATTTGTTGCCTTGATGTGTTTCTCCTATGTACTTTTGTTATCCCGTTATCTGCTTTGGTATAAGATCATCCTGTGCTTTTTTTTTTTTTCTCTCATCGCTGTTGTCTACGAAAAATGAATTTGAAAGCTTTATGTGCATTTATATAGTTTTTTTGAGCGAGCTACATGGTAAGATTCGTAATTATAGAACTATGTTATGATGGAAAGAATATGATGCAATATTGGACAAATTTTTGTATGTTAATTCATGTTAAAAAAAGTATATAGAATCAATCTCATTAATTATTAATTCCAATTTTTTTTGGAATGAAATCAAATAAATTTTCTATCTTATTTTATATGTTTAGTCAATATATGGTATATATTATCTGAATTACAAAACAAAAATGGATATTCATTTGGTATATTTTTTTTTAAACACCGGATTCAGTTTACATGAATCACTTAGTTTATATGAATCACTAAAATAAATTTTATATGAACATTCTTTGTATATCATCTAGTTGTTTCTGGTAAACCAAAACATGACTAGTTTTTATAATATATGGCCATATTCATTATTTATGTCATATTCTGCTTGTAATGTATTAATTCTGGTATTTGATCTTATGTTTTTTTTATTACAGTCGATCTATGTAGTAGATATAAATGCTTCAATACAATTATTTGTGCGTATAAACTCATTGGTTCTCTTTATTGTTTCTGTGGCCGTTCAAATTTGTTAACTCTGGCACTATATAATTATGCTGCATTGAATGAAATCTACTTACATTCTTTTTTGATTATAGTTATATGTTTGAATGATTCATTGATGAATATTATTGTGTTTTTTTGGAATAGTTTTTCTATATACATATATAAAAAACCACTTGTGTCACGCCCCAGACGGGACGCGATGACGATCAACCACTTAAACAGAAATAAACCCAACAGTCTAGACAAATGATACAACAATCCCAAGTGAAACAGAGTCTAAAGCAGCGGAAATAAAATACAAGTACGAAATACAACTTAAAGTCTAACAACTATCCAAAGACAACCCATCAGAATATCTGAATTAACTTACAGTCCAAACTAAAATAGAGTACACAATATTCCAATCTTAAGTGTCAAAGGGTCCTACGCCCTTAAGTACAGTCCAACATGAAAACAGAATAAAAGAGTCCAACAACAACAAAAGTAAAATAAAGAAGTCCAACAACATCAACAGTAATAGAAAGAAAGTCCAACAGGCGGAGCAAGGGTAATCAGTCTGTGGCCGGTTCGACATCTTCAATATAGTCTTCATCTAAAGGTTAGAAAACATGAGGGGATTTGTAGCGCCAATCAATGCAATACAAGTAGCAGTTGCGTACGGATTTGTAGCGCCAACCAAACGGGTCCGATTAACTCCAGAATCGTGTGGATCAGACAGCGATTCCTTCGTTCTTCCTTGTAACTCCCCGATCAAGATGGTCCAAGACCTGTCACTTTATCGCTCCATAGGCAAAGAAAAAACACAGTAGAGCTAGCTAGGCCCGGATTGTCATAATCATGATTATACCTCAAGTACTATGACCCGCTTCCCTTGGACAAACCCCGTCCCTCAGTTGCGGGATTAGGACGATGGAGCCGGAGAGTGGAATAGCAGCCGAACTGCCCGGTTCCATCCCCAACATATCCATTCCGAATGTGAGCTCGACACACCAAGTTGACTCAGGCAGAAAAGTAAATACAAGTTCAGGTAGTCAACCAGGCAGTCGAGTATTATTGATTCAGGGAAGCAGTTTAGGAAATTTTTCGAAATTGCGAGTGGCAATTATGGCATTGGTGGAGTTATTTGGATGAAGATGATTATCGAGAGGATAAGCAATCTTCGATATCTTGAAAGATTAGGTGGAACATAAGTCCCGTTATAGATTCGAAATCGCAAGACGAGGAAATCGCCCCGCGATTGGGTATTAATCGGTCAAGACGATCCGATAAGTCAAGGGATTTTTGAGAAAATAAAATATTTTAATTAATTATTAAAGTCAGAGGGTCCAGGGCTGTTTCTGTAAAAGAAAAATAATTTGAGTTAGGTCCTTGTTAAAAAGAAAATTTACAATTAGCCCCGTTTTGTAAAAACCAATACTTTTGTGGTTAACAATTAAATAAATAAATGTCCTGACCTTGAAAAATTATGAGGTTAGTTCCTAAATTCTCTAAATTGTTCAGAGATTCAGGTTTTTAAAGTTTTGAGGTCGAGTTTTCATAACATTCCCACATTGGCCCCAAATTTGTTAAAATTGTCATTTCAGGCCCTAAGTTTAAAGTAATTGGAACTCACAAACCGGAAGGGCTTTTAATGTGATTCCAGTTGGAAAATGTCACTAAGGTCAGTGGGGTATTGGGACAAAAACAGTTTTTTAAAAAAATAAGTATAGGTCCCTTAACTTTTGAAAATCTCATTTTTGTCCCATTTCAAAATAATTGCCTTTAAGGCTTTCCAATTGTTATGAAATTTGAACCTTGGGTCCAAAATATAATTATGTTATAGTTAAATTAGTATTTCCAAGTACATGGACTGTATAAGTCCTGGAAATTTCATTTGGGTCCTCAAGTTTAATCTTTTACAATTTGGTCCCTCAATTTTTGTAAAATTACTTTCCAAGCTCTAAATACTTGGATTTTTGGAATACACTTAAAATATGTTATTTCCAGTCCCTTAAGAGTTAAAATTTTAAATTTCAAAATAAGGGGCTGGTACAGTTTCGAAAATTGCAATTTAGCCCTTACACTTCTAAAATTTTACAATGTAGTCCTTGGGCTTTTAAAGATTGATTTTATTTATCTTAAAACTCTTAAAACTTTATTAAAATGTCCAAATATCATTTTTGGACCTGAGTACAGTCCCAAATTCGAAAATTACAGAGGAGTCCCTTAAGTTTTATTTTCTTGCAATTAAGTCCACAAACTTATTTAAGTCCAAAAATTTAAATTTAATCAATTATGCTCGACTTGTCCAGGTTATAAGTCATACAAAACATGGATTTCAAGGATCATATACATGCATGTCCATTTCATACAAGAATTCATCAAATAGAACAATAAATTGTACATGCATGCACCTAAATTTCAATAAATAGCATTTTTGAGCAACACTTGAGAAATTTTCACAACTTGATACAAGAATTTAACATGCAATACATAATATATATATCTCAAGTGCTCAATAAAAAAATACTACATGCAATTGAGAAAAACACCTAGAAGTTGGAAAGATTTTTCCACCCACCTTAAATTGGATAGTTGTGAAATAAAAGGATAAATTTCACAACTTGATATGAAGTCACTTAGGTCAGCCCCTAAGTCAAGAAATATCAAAAATTAAGAGTTAGAAAAATGAGTGAAAAATTAAGGAGGAAAAAGAAGAAGGTGATAAAATTGGAAATACTACACTTTACCTTGTGTAGTGGATGAAATGGAACAAAGTTGGAATTTTTGACTCACCCTCAAAACCACTTAAGGTCAGCCCCTATTTCTCAAAAATGAAAAAGGGGTGTTAAAATTTGAAGAAAATAGGAAGAAGAAGAGAAAAGGGCTCTAGTGTCCAAATCTTACCTTGTAGTCCAAATTCTCCAAAAATTTCTCTTCAAGTCTTCTAAGGTGACCACAATGCATGCATGTCCTAATGTAGGCAGGATGTGTACCACCAAAAGTCAAAATTAAACTTAATGAAGTTCATACAACAACAGTACAAGAAATCGGGAAATACAACGGAACACAAATAAACATCCAGTACAATCATCAAGTACAATCCGGGAAATAAAATCTATCTACTCAGTGACTGCACCATCATCCTCACTGTCATCCACGTCAATGACCTGGACCTGACTAGGCTCGAGAAATGCCTCGATGTCTGGCCAATCGACGATCTCAAGCAACGCGTTGAGTGCTTGAGCATCACCAAGAGGGGCAGCCTCAAATGCCTCGGGCTCCCCTACTTCCGCGGGATCTTCCCCGGGATCCTCTTCGTTGTTCGCTTCAGGGTCGGCCTCTGGTTCCGCCTCGGGTGGTGGCAGTGCTAGTGCATTGGCTGCCAAAACAGTCTCTAACGCGGTATCCCTCTGAGACAAGGCGTGTGTGAGGTCCTCGATCACCGTCCTCTGTTTGATGATAGTCTCCTCGAGGCGTTCGATGGTGTCCCTGGGCATGTACGCGTCAATCTCCCACTTGGTGCGGCCATCACTGGCGCATTCCATCTTCCTGCGAGTATTGTCCAAGCGTTCCTGGATCAACTGAATTTGATCTTCACGAGCGCCAATGGTGTTTTCGCGATCCTTAGCGAGGAGAGTAAGACTATTCTTCTCCTCTTGGCTCTTCGCCAGGAGGTGTCCTAGCTCGCGAGTACGGTGACGTTCCCCGGTTAGCTTGGAATTGGCCGAAAAAAATGCCTGGTGCCAATATAGCTTCAATGCCTTATAGTAGTCCCGCTCAACACGGGCCTCAACTACTTACCACCAGGTCGGGGGCGCTGGATCCATCCTGGTCAAACACAACTAAGATGGATTAGATGAATGTAGATGGAAAGATAAGGAAGAATAAGGAAAGTCAGTCAAGAGTCAACTAAGTCAAGACAAGTATGACTATGGAATCTCCAAGTATAAAATTCTTAACTCAATCTAAACATCAATAAGACGGTTCTATGCCATTTTCAAATCGATTTCACACTTAATTAGTCAAGTCGCAGTACTACCCAACACAGACCGAGAGTCCTATCCTAGGTCAGCTCGGTGTAAGTTTCCATCTTACTAACCGAGCTCTGATACCACTCTAACTGTCACGCCCCAGATGGGATGCGACGACGATCAACCACTTAAACAGAAATAAACCCAACAGTCTAGACAAATGATACAACAATCCCAAGTGAAACAGAGTCTAAAGCAGCGGAAATAAAATACAAGTACGAAATACAACTTAAAGTCTAACAATTATCCAAATACAACCCATCAGAATATCTGAATTAACTTACACTCCAAACTAAAATAGAGTACACAATATTCCAATCTTAAGTGTCAAAGGGTCCTACGCCCTTAAGTACAGTCCAACATGAAAACAGAATAAAAGAGTCCATCAACAACAAAAGTAAAATAAAGAAGTCCAACAACATCAACAGTAATAGAAAGAAAGTCCAACAGGCGGAGCAAGGGTAATCAGTCTGTGGCCGGTTCGACATCTTCAATATAGTCTTCATCTAAAGGTTAGAAAACATGAGGGGATTTGTAGCGCCAATCAATGCAATACAAGTAGCAGTTGCGTACGGATTTGTAGCGCCAACCAAACGGGTCCGATTAACTCCAGAATCGTGTGGATCAGACATCGATTCCTTCGTTCTTCCTTGTAACTCCCCGATCAAGATGGTCCAAGACCTGTCACTTTATCGCTCCATAGGCAAAGACAAATCCACAGTAGAGCTAGCTAGGCCCGGATTGTCATAATCATGATTATACCTCAAGTACTACGACCCGCTTCCCTTGGACAAACTACGTCCCTCAGTTGCGGGATTAGGACGATGGGGCCGGAGAGTGGAATAGCAACCGAGCTGCCTGGTTCCATCCCCGACGTATCCATTCCGACTGTGAGCTCGACACACCAAGTTGACTCAGGCAAAAAAGTAAATACAAGTTCAGGTAGTCAACCAGGCAGTCGAGTATTATTGATTCAAGGAAGCAGTTCAGGAAAATTTTCGAAATTGCGAGTGGCAATTATGGCGTTGGTGGAGTTATTTGGATGAAGATGATCATCGAGAGGATAAGAAATCTTCGATATCTTGAAAGATTAGGTGGAACATAAGTCCCGTTATAGATTCGAAATCACAAGACGAGGAAGTCGTCCCGCGATCGGGTATTAATCGGTCAAGACGATCCGATAAGTCAAGGGATTTTTGTGAAAAATAAATATTTTAATTAATTATCATAGGGTCCAGGGCTGTTTCTTTAAAAGAAAAATAATTTGAGTTAGGTCCTGGTTAAAAGCAAATTTACAATTAGCCACGTTTTGTAAAAACCAATACTTTTGGGGTTAAAAATTGAATAAATAAATGTCCCGACCTTGAAAAATTATGAGATAAGTTCCTAAATTCTCTAAATTATTCAGATATTCAGGTTTTTAAAGTTTTGAGGTCGAGTTTTTATACAATTCTCACATTGGCCCCAAATTTGTTAAAATTGTCATTTCGGGCCCTAAGTTTAAAATAATTGGAACTCACAAACCGGAAGGGATTTTAATGTGATTCTAGTTGAAAAATGTCACTAAGGTTAGTGGTGTATTGGGACAAAAACAGTTTTAAAATGAATTAAGTATAGGTCCCTTAACTCTTAAAAATCTCATTTTTGTCCCATTTTAAAATAATTGCCTTTAAGGCTTTTAGGGGTCCAATTGTTATGAAATTTGAACCTTGGGTCCACAATATAATTATGTTATAGTTAAATTAGTATTTCCAGGTACATGAATTGTATAAGTCCTAGAAATTTCATTTGGGTCCTCAAGTTTAATCTTTTACAATTTGGTCCCTCAATTTTTGTAAAATTACTTTCCAAGCTCTAAATTACTTGGATTTTTGGAATACACTTAAAATATGTTATTTCAAGTCCCTTAAGAGTTAAAATTTTAAATTTCAAAATAAGGGGCTGGTACAGTTTCGAAAATTGCAACGTAGCCCTTACACTTCTAAAATTTTACAATCTAGTCCTTGGGCTTTTAAATGTTGATTTTATTTATCTTAAAACTCTTAGAACTTTATTAAAATGTCCAAACATCATTTTTGAACCTGAGTAAAGTCCCAAATTCGAAAATTACATAGGAGTCCCTTAAGTTTTATTTTCTTGCAATTAAGTCCACCAACTTTCTATTTGTTTTGCATTTTAAATCCAAAAATTGAAATTTAAATCAATTATCCTCGACTTGTCCAGGTTATAAGTCATGCAAAACATGGATTTCAAGGATCATACACATGCATGTCCATTTCATACAAGAATTCATCAAATAGAACAATAAATTGTACATGCATGCACCTAAATTTCAATAAATAGCATTTTTGAGCAACACTTGAGAAATTTTCACAACTTGATACAAGAATTTAACATGCAATACATAATAGATATATCTCAAGTGCTCAATAAAAAAATACTACATGCATTTGAGAAAAACACCTAGAAGTTGGAAAGATTTTTCCACCCACCTTAAATTGGATAGTTGTGAAATAAAAGGATAAATTTCACAACTTGATATGAAGTCACTTAGGTCAGCCCCTAAGTCAAGAAATATCAAAAATTAAGAGTTAGAAAAATGAGTGAAAAATTAAGGAGGAAAAAGAAGAAGGTGAGAAAATTAGAAATACTACACTTTACCTTGTGTAGTGGATGAAATGAAACTAGTTGAAGCTTCAAAGTTGGAATTTTTGGCTCACCCTCAAAACCACTTAAGGTCAGCCCCTATTTCTCAAAAATGAAAAAGGGGTGTTAAAATTTGAAGAAAATAGGAAGAAGAAGAGAAAAGGACTCTAGTGTCCAAATCTTACCATGTAGTCCAAATTCTCCAAAAATTTCTCTTCAAGTCTTCTAAGGTGACCACAATGCATGCATGTCCTTATGTAGGCTCCTATGTGTACCTCCAAAAGTCAAAATTAAACTTAAGCTATGAAGAGTAGGTGATGAGTTATAGGATGTCAAGTTGAATTGAAGAATAAAAATTTCTTACCTTTGAGAGAGGGGGTTCGAATTCTACGAATAAGTAGGAAGAATGTTTGTGTGTTTTTGTTAAGTGTTTGAAGAAAGAGGAGGTGTTTGATTATATGAAGAAGATGTTCTTGAAGATATGAAGGATGTTTGAAGATATGAAGAGTGTGTTCTTGAAGATATGAAGGAATATTTGAAGATGTGAAGGATGTGTTCTTGAAGATTTGAAGATGTGAAGAAATTGTTCTTGAAGGTTTGAAGATATGAAGGAATTGTTTTTGAAGATTTGAAGATATGAAGGAATTGTAGAGAGATGGAGGAGATTGTTAGAGAGAAGGAGGAGAATTTGCTTGAAGATTAAAATGTGTTGGATGAAAATTTTTAACAAAATTTTTGGTAAAATTGGCCTTGTGGCCGTCCACAATAGAGAGAGAGAGAGGGAATTTTCGTTCAATGTTTGTGTCTTGTAATTTGTCTCTTGCATGGAGACAAAAGGGAAGTCAAAGGTATGGGCAAAGGATGGGTAAGGAAGGAATGTTGGGTGAGTGGGAATAAGTTGGGGAAAATAGTAGTAAAGAATTGATGTATAAGATAATGTGTATAATGTTTGAATTAATGGTGTAATTATACACAAGATGACTACATAAGGTGTATATGTACAAGAGTTGGGTGGTATTTCTACACCAAATTAGTCCTCACTGTCGTCCACTTAAGGGGCATTTGTGGTATTTTCATATTTTTTTTTTGTCCCAAATTTGATGATAATAGATGAATAATATCAATCTCCAAAATAATTAGTGATTTCCTTGATCACTTATAAGTCTCATGATCACTTATTCTAAATCAAATTCTTAATTCTATAAGGTATAAGTCTCCAAAATAAATAGTCTCTTAAAATTCTAAGGTGATTAATAAATACACAAATAGTAATAATGATCAATCAAGTGATCATTAATGTGAAATAGAATTAATAAATGATTATGATCACAAGTAATAAATAAAATGAAATTAAATGAAAAAATATATTTATTATTAATATTTACCCATCAAAGTGACGTGGTAAAATAGTCGATAAAATACATAGACGATAAAATGATCAATTATACGCTCGGAAAAATCGGGGGCTTCACATCCTCCCCTTCTTAAAAGAATTTGGTCCCCAAATTCTCTTGAGAATAGCTCCGGATACTAATTCCTCATGTCTTCTTCCATTTCCCACGTTGCGTCTTCGTCTCGGTTGTGTTTCTGCCACACCACTTTAACCATCGGAATCTCTCTCTTATGTAACTGACGGATCTGCTGGTCGATAATCCGGATCGGCTTCTCAATGTAGGATAAATTTTCCATCAGAGGAGGAGTATCACGAGTGATGATATGTTCGGGATCTGGTTGATACTTCTTCAATCTCGATACGTGGAATACATCGTGCATTCCTGCATATTGTGCTTGTAACTCGAGTCGGTAGGCTAACTTCCCGATCCTCTGCAAAATCTTGTAAGGTCCAACATATCTCGGACTCAACTTGCCTCCTTTCTTCAGATTGATCAATCCTTTCCGTGGTGAGAGTCTGAGAAATACTTCATCTTCGGCTTCAAATTCCAAATCCTTTCTTCTCTTGTCCGAGTAACTCTTTTGGCAGCTCTGAGCTGTGCGGATCCATTCCTTGATCAACTTGACCTTCTCCATGGCCTCCTGAACTAAGTCGACCTTTGGAATCGAGGGCGACTTTCGTTTCTCTTTTGGAGTCCATTGGTCATCAATCTCCCAGTGTAGTGGGGATCTACATTTCTGCCCATATAGTGCCTCGTAGGGTGCCATCCCAATCGTAGCTTGATAGCTGTTATTGTAGGCGAACTAGGCCAATGGTAAGTGCGAATCCCAACTTCCATGGAAATCTAACGTGCAGGCTCGCAACATATCTTCCAGGGTTTGAATCGTTCGCTCAGACTGTCCATCAGTTTGTGGATGTGCTGTTGTGCTGAAACTTAGCGAGGTACCCAATTCCTCGTGCAAGCACTTCCAAAATCTGGAGACAAATCTTGGGTCTCTGTCTGATAAAATATCGACTGGTACTCCATGCAGTCGAATGATCTCTCGGATATAAATCTATGCACGTTTCTACAAGCTATCAGTCTTCTTGATGGGTAAAAAGTGTGCAGATTTCGTGAGTCGGTCTACGACTACCCATATGGCATCATGGCCTCCTCTGGTCCTTGGTAGATCCGTCACGAAGTCCATCGTTATGTGTTCCCATTTCCACTCGGGAATTCTCAATGGTTGTAGTAAACCAGATGGTCGTTGGTGTTCTGCTTTTACTCATTGACAAGTCAAACATCTCACAACAAACTCCGCTACCTGGTTCTTCATGTTTACCCACCAATAATTCCATTTCAAGTCCTTATACATCTTGTTTTCTCCAGGATGTATAGTGTATTTCGAACGGTGTGCCTCTGCTAGGATTCTATTCCTAATCTACTCGTCACTCGGTACACAAACTCGATTCTGGAATTTGATAATCCCATCTTCATGCACCGAGAATTCTGATCTCTCTCCTTTAAGTATATTCTCTTTCAGTTTTTGAAAATGCACATCAGTCCCCTGTGCTTTCTTGATCTCATTCAGCAGATCGGGTTTAACCAAAATGTTAGCATATGAAATTTGAGTATTGGTTCTCGCCGGATTCCAACTGCTCAGCTCTTCTAATGGTTCCCACTCTCGAATCATAAGTCTGGCTAAGCTCGCCTTTCTGCTCAAGGCGTTAGCTACTACGTTAGCTTTCCCAGGATGGTATTGAATATCAAAGTGATAGTCCTCAATCAACTCCATCCATCTCCGTTGCCTCTGATTGAGGTCTTTCTGAGAGAAGAGATACTTCAAGCTCTTGTGGTCTGTGAAAACCGTGAATGTTGCTCCGTAGAGATAGTGCCTCCATTTTTTTAACGCGAACACTATCGCTGCCAATTCCAAGTCATGCGTTGGGTAATTGGCTTCATACGGCTTGAGCTTTCGTGATGCATAAGCGATGACCTTTCCTTCCTGCATGAGCACTGCTCCTAGTCCTTCCTTTGATGCATCACTGTAGACGACAAAGTTTTCTGTTCCCCTTGGAAGGGCCAAGACTGGAGCTGTAGTAAGTCGTTTCTTCAGCTCTTAGAAACTAGCCTCGCACTTGTCATTCCACTCAAACTTGACTTGCTTCTAGGTTAGTCGAGTGAGTGGTCCGGCTATCTTGGAGAAATCCTGGATAAATCTTTGATAATATCCAGCTAGTCCTAAGAAACTCATGATCTCCATTACAGACTCAGGCTGTTTCCATTCAACCACTATATGTACCTTCGAAGGATCTACTGCGATCCCATTGTCGGATACTATGTGTCCCAAGAATGCGACTTCACTAAGCCAAAATTCACACTTGCTGAATTTGGCATACAACTTATGCTCTCGTAGTGTCTCCAAAACAATTTTTAGATGGCGTTCATGCTCTTCTCTAGACTTAGAGTATACGAGTATGTCATAAATGAATATCACTATGAATTGATCCAAATAGGGTTGAAAGACTCGATGCATCAGATCCATAAATGCTGTTGGTGTGTTCGTCAGACCGAAAGGCATCACTACAAACTCGTAGTGTCCATATCTAGTTTGATATGCAGTTTTGGAAATGTCTTCTTCGCGAATCTTCAGTTGGTAATAACCTTGTTGTAAATCAAACTCCGAGTACACCGTCGCTCCTTGAAGTTGATCAAATAGTTTGTCTATCCTCGGAAGGGGATATTTGTTCTTGACGGTCATGCTATTAAGACCGCGATAATCTATACACAGTCTTAATGTGCCATCCTTCTTTTGACAAACAGTACCGGTGCTCCCCATGGAGACGTACTTGGTCGGATAAATCCCACATCCATCAGCTTCTGCAATTGACTCTTCAACTCTTGCAACTCAAGAGGAGCCATTCTATATGGCGTTCTAGCAATCGGGGCGGTTCCCAGTAATACCTCGATGGTGAACTCGACTTCCCTATCTGGAGGGACAGTGGTGAGTTCTTGTGGAAATACCTCTGTGTATTCCGATACTATAGGTACTTGGTTAATTTGTGTCTCAACCTTGGTTTTGTTAATTACAAACGCCAAGTACCCTTGTGCCCCTCTAGCGATTTCCTTCCTTGCTTTCATGGTGGATATGATAACCAAGACGTAGATTTAACAGTAAGAGAAAAGACATATCCATTAATGTAAAATTTGGAGTACACCAAATGAAGTTCATACAACAACAGTACAAGAAATCAGGAAATACAACGGAACACGAATAAACATCCAGTACAATCATCAAGTACAATCCGGGAAATAAAATCTATCTACTCAGTGACTGCACCATCATCCTCACTGTCATCCACGTCAACAACCTGGACCTGATTAGGCTCGGGAAATGCCTCGATGTCTGGCCAATCGACGATCTCAAGCAACTCATTGAGTGCTTGAGCATCACCAAGAGGGGCGACCTCAAATGCCTCGGGCTCCCCTACTTCCACGGGATCTTCCCCGGGATCCTCTTTATTGTTCGCTTCATGGTCGGCCTCTGGTTCCGCCTCGGGTGGTGGCAATGCTAGTGCATTGGCTGCCAAAACAGTCTCAAATGCGGTATCCCGCTGAGACAAGGCGTGTGTGAGGTCCGCGATCACCGTCCTCTATTTGATGATAGTCTCCTCGAGGCGTTTGATGGTGTCCCTCGACATGTACGCATCCATCTCCTGTTAGATAAATGTTTTTATCATGATTTTGATGATTTTGTTCAAATGAGTTTTTATACCAAAACAATGTCCCTAAATGTTGTCCCAACACTTCCGATCGATCTAAAATGTTTTTACTATTTTTCGGAATATTTCTTGAAGTTTATTTTCAATAAAACATTGGACAACACATTTGTTTCAGGCTCGACCGGTCGCCCTATAGGGCAACCTGTACCTGAGTTGAGCTAAGAAACAGAAAATGGGACATAAGAAAAAAAAGGCGGCGACCGGCCGACTGTGGTGGGCGACCGGTGTGGTCGACCGGTCGGCCGGCGGCGACCTGCACTGCAAGTTGGATTTTTGTTCCGACTTCTCTGTTTCGTAAAAACGCTGGCAAGGGCAACCGTCACACTAAGCTAAGGGCGACCGGCCGCACTCCCCTTCGACCGGTCCCCCTGTAAAAAAATTCGCAGAATTCAATTTCAATCTTATCTCTGCGCGACGACGGTCGAACCCCCCGTTTATCAAAAAACTATCCGCTTGCGTTTTGAATGACTTTTCCCTATTTTGTGGGATTGATTTCTAAACTATATTGATGATTTTAAATGATTTCTTTTGCAGAAATCACTCCCCAAGGAGGAGCCAATGTCCGAAATCAAGCCAAGACCTCTCCTATAAATAGAGGCTTCATTCAAGCAACAAGATACAACACTCTACACAAGCAAAGAGCAAACAAAGCAAACACTTTCATATATCTTGTTGTATTAGCCTTAGCACTTTCACTTGCACAAATTTGAGGTCTAGGCTTTCAATTCTTGATTACACTTGTACTCATATTGTATCAATCATTATTGAGTTGTAATCTTGATTTTGGTCATCATTCAACACAAGACATCCTTGTGAGTATTCTTGTGGTAAGAATATACTTGGGTGATCTAGGTGATAGGTGTTTGAAGGTTGTGGTAATCTTCAAAGGTGTTGTAAGAGGATTGTGGTAATCCTCAAGGTGGTGTAAGAGGGTTGTGGTAATCCTCAAGGTGTTGTATTAATTTTTGGTAAATTAATAAAACCTTTTTTTCTTTTGAAATCCATCCCGGATATACTGGGGTGGTAGAGGATTAGGCCCTAGGTGGGTTGAACCTCTTTAAATCGACGAGTGTTGTTTTATTTTCGCATTTTCATTCTCGTCTTTGTTTGATTATTCGAAAAAGAGGGCAAAATCTGAAAAACCGAGATAATCTATTCACCCCCCCTCTAGATTATCGTAGCCACTTGGATTAACAAGTGGTATCAAAGCCAAACTCTTTGGCTAGCTCGTTCCAAAGAGAGGAAAGATCCATGGCTACAAATGATGCTCATCTCACCACCGGCGCCTCTACCAATAAGCCACCACTATTCGACGCCAACAACTACGCTTTTTGGAAAGACCGTATGGAGTGCTTCCTACAAGGGTGCGGGTTCGACATTTGGAATGTGGTCATTGAAGGAGTTGATCAACCAACAAAGAAATCGGAGGATGGCACCTTGGCTCCTAAACCTTTCAAGGAGTTTGATGAAAACGACAAGAAGGCTTTTTCTCTAAACGGTAAGGCCTTAAATATTTTGCATTGTTCTCTTACCGCCACCGAGTACAATCGCATAAGAGGCATAAGGTCGGCACATGAGGTTTGGGAAAAATTGGAGACAATCTATGAAGGGACTAAGAAAGTCAAGCAAGCAAGAAAGACCATGCTTGTTAAAGACTTCAAAACTTTAACATGTATGATGGCGAAAGCATCTCCAAAATGGTGGAAAGGCTTGACAATATTGTCAATCCTCTTGTGGCCCTTGGCAAAGTCATCTCCGAAGAAGACAAGGTGACCAAGGTACTAAATGCACTTCCCGCTCATGGTCCGAAAAAGTAACGGCAATCACGGAGGCACAAAATCTTGAGACACTCAAGTTTGATGAGCTTATTGGAAACCTACTCATCTATGAAGTCTATCTCAAGGAGAGGAAAAATTCCAAACCATCCACAAATCAATCGGGTATGCAAATTATTCCTAAAGGTCTTGCTTCTTCTTCTAATGCATACTATGATAATGATGATGATGATGATGATGAAAACGGCCGCACTTGTTCGAAAATTTGCAAAATTTGTGAATAAAAATAAAGCAAGAAAACCAAGAGATAATGCTTGCTTTAAATGCGGAAAACCCGGCACTTCATTGCCGATTGCCCAAAGCTCGATGAAGAGGAGCAAAAGAAAAGGAAGCCTTTCACAAAAAAGAAGGCTCTAAATGCGGAAGTCAAAACATGGGATGAACTACTCGAAACAACCGATGAGGAAGGAGAAACCGAACACGGTCTCATGGCTATAGACGATGAAAACAATGAGGTACACTCAAATTCTTCTACTTCCTCCATAGTTGATGACTTGCAATGTGATTTTGATGAATTGCAAATTGAGTTTCAAAATTTAATCGTTAAATACAAAAATTTGAAAAAGGAGCATAAGGAGATTAAGGTTGAAAAGGAAAAATTATTTACCTCTTATGAATCCTTAGACAAAGCTCATGCTCTTACTCTTACTAGAATTCATTCTCTTGAAACCGAAAAGGAATCGCTCACAAAAGATATTGAATGTTTGAAAAATGACGTGCATCGTTTCAACATAAGTACGGATAAAGTCACAAAAATTTTAGATGCACAAAGAGGTGAGCATTCAAAACAAGGACTTGGTTACAAACCATTTCAAAAAGTCTTTAAGAAAAATAACCAAGGTCCGACTTTCATACGTGCTAGTAGCTCTCATACTCCTACTTGTTTTTATTGTGGCAAAATTGGACATTATGCTAA
The DNA here is from genome assembly GCA_016081115.2 of Rehmannia glutinosa. NCBI lineage: Eukaryota > Viridiplantae > Streptophyta > Magnoliopsida > Lamiales > Orobanchaceae > Rehmannia > Rehmannia glutinosa. The sequence goes on along the minus strand of CM071935.1, from coordinate 34,499,816 downwards.
TAATTGCAAATTGAGAAATAGCTCTAGTTATGTTTGGAGACCCAAAGGTCTCAAAACTAACCCTCATGGACCCCAAAATTATAGGGTACCTAAAAGAAATGCTTTTGTAGGTAATAGGGGCTATAACAACCATGGAGGATTCGAAATGGCTCGTGGACAGTGGATGTTCACGCCATATGACCGGGAGGAGAGAGCTTTTTACCAACATCAAGCTCCAAGAAGAGGGTATGGTCATGTTCGGCAATGGCAAAGGAAAAATTCTTGGAAATGGAGAAATTGGTAACTCTTCTTTCTCTCTTTGTAATGTTCTTTTAGTAGAAGGGCTTAAGTTTAATTTGATAAGTGTTAGCCAACTTTGTGATTCAAATTATGATGTTTCTTTTAATAAAGAAAAATGCCTTATTCTTAAAAATGGTAATATTATTTGTGAAGCAAATAGAAAAGGCAATCTTTACAAAATTTGTACTAGTGATTTGGTTAGTCAAAATGTTTCTTGTCTTGTCGCCAATAATGATTTAACGAGTTTATGGCATAGGCGACTCGGACATGTTGGATACAAGAATTTGAAAAATATTTACAAAAACCAACATGTAAAAGGACTACCCAAATTGAATTTTGAAAATCTTGGCTTATGTGACACTTGTCAAAAGAACAAATTAGTTAAGAGTAGTTTTAAGCCCAAAATGAAATTTCCACTACCAAACCCCTACAATTGCTTCACCTTGATTTGTATGGGGATATTGGTACGGCTAGTTTAAGTGGAAAACATTACACTTTCGTTATTGTCGATGATTTTTCTAGATACACTTGGGCTCTTTTTCTTGCAAATAAAAGCGATGCCGTTAATGAGTTTGTTAAGTTGTGTAGACGCATTGAGAATGAAAAGGAAGATACTATTAAAACTATTCAAGTGATCGAGGCGGAGAATTTGACGGTGAGTTTAGAGTCTTTTGTGAAACCAAGGGATATACACACAATTTTTCGGCTCCAAGGACACCTCAACAAAATGGTGTAGCCGAAAGGAAGAATCGGACGCTACAAGAAATGAGTCGGTCCATGCTCAATGAATTTTCTCTTCCAAAATATTTTTGGGCCGAAGCCGTAAGTACCGCTTGCTATGTCATTAATCGAGTTTATATTCGTCCTAAAATGAATAAAACTCCATATGAGCTTTGGAAAGGAAGAACTCCAAATATTAGTTATTTCAAAATATTTGGATGTAAGTGCTTTATTTTGAATACTAAGGATCAATTGGACAAACTTGATCCTAAGGCCGATGAAGGAATATTTATGGGGTATTCAACCAAGAGCAAAGCATATCGGGTTTACAACAAGACTAGCATGGTTGTTGAAGAATCTATTCATGTCAAATTTAATGAAGCCTCGGTGTTGAAAGAATACCCAATGACGATAGTGATGAAGAGGATATTGTTGAACCTATTGTTCAAAGTGATGCTCATAATGATAAACCTTCTATTTCATATGATCAACCTTCAAGTTCAAATGTTCCTCAAGAAGATAGGGGTGATACTTGAATCTTCCCGTAGCATTGAAATTTAAGGAGATCACCCAAAAGATCTTATTATTGGTGATCCCCTTGATAAAGTAATGACTCAAGGAATTTTGCCGAAAGCTCTTATATCTCAAAAAGAGCCTAAAAATGCTAAGGAAGCTATTGAGGATGAAGATTGGTTTTTGGAAATGCAAGAGGAGTTGAATCAATTTGAAAGAAGTGATGTATGGGAATTAGTACCTTGTCCTCCATCTCAAACAATTATTGGTACAAAATGGGTATTCCGGAACAAACTTGATGATCAAGGCAACATTGTTCGAAATAAGGCAAGGTTAGTAGCTCAAGGGTATTTTCAAGAAGAAGGTATTGACTATGATGAAACTTTTGCACCCGTAGCACGTTTAGAAGCTATTCGTATTTTACTTGCCTATTCTTGTTTCAAAAATTTCAAACTTTACCAAATGGATGTTAAATCCGCTTTCTTAAATGATATTATTCAAGAAGAAGTCTATGTAAAACAACCTCCGGGGTTTGAAAATTTTTCTAGGCCTAATGATGTTTATAAACTTAAAAAGGCTTTGTATGGTTTAAAACAAGAACCCCGTGCATGGTATGATAGACTTAGCTCTTTTCTTTTGCAAAATGGTTTTACAAGAGGTAAAGTTGATACTACACTCTTTGTTTTTGAAAAAGGGCAAGATTGTTTACTTGTGCAAATTTATGTTGATGATATTATCTTTGGTGCTACTAATGAATCTTTGTGCAAGAAATTCTCCAAGTTAATGCAAGGTGAATTCGAGATGAGTATGATGGGGGAGCTAAACTTCTTCCTTGACTTCAAATTAAGCAATGCCAAGAAGGTATTTATATTTCGCAATCAAAGTATACAAAAGAACTTTTGAAGAAGTTCGGCATTGAAGAAGGAAGAACCGCTCGACTCTATGGCAACCAATGTCAAAATTGACAAAGATGAAAAAGGCAAGACGGTTGATGAATCCAAGTATCGAGGTATGATTGGTAGTTTACTTTATTTAACCGCTAGTAGACCGGGACATTCTTCATGCCGTATGCCTATGTGCTCGTTTTCAAAGCAATCCAAAAGAATCTCATATGAGTGCCGTTAAACGGATTTTTCGATATTTGAAAGGCACTATTCAATATGGTTTATTTTATCCAAAGAATGAAAATTTTTCTCTTAAAGGTTATAGTGATTCTGACTATGCGGGTAATATTGATGATCGGAAAAGTACTTCCGGATCATGTCAATTTTTAGGCGATTGCCTAGTTTCTTGGTTTTCAAAGAAGCAAAACGTGTTTTCTCTTTCAACGGCCGGCCGAATATATTTCCGCCGCATTTTGTTGTACTCAACTTCTTTGGATGAAACAAACCTTAGCGGATTACAAATGCTCTTTTGAAAACGTGCCTATCTTTTGTGATAATATATCCGCTATAAATATTGCTCAAAACCCGGTTCATCATAACCGTACTAAACATATTGAGATTCAACATCATTTTCTAAGGGATTGTGTTTCAAAACGAAAAATTGAGATATCGTTTGTGCCATCTCAAGATCAATTAGCGGACATTTTTACAAAACCGCTAACTTCCGAGACTTTTTGCGTCAATACGAGCTCGGTTAGGCATAATGCATATTGAATGAGGTCTACGTTTGCATTTTGCATGTTTTTAAAACTTAGGGGCGAAAAATCGGATTTTTGGTTGAAAATTCGGATTTTGAAAAATTTGACAGAAACAAATGGTCTGAAGAGATTGAGGGCAACCTGTCGCCCTCAACGCCGACCGGCGCCCTCAACCACGACCGGTCGCCCTAGGCTAAATTTTGGTTTAAGTTCGTTCTGTCTTCAGCATTTGATAGTTTCACTTCTTTTTGCCATTTTTCGTCCCCTTTGCCAAATGCACACTATTGTCACTCAAAATTGATTTTCATGCATTCATTTCATATCTTGGACCTTATATAGCATGTTTATCATCATCATTGCTCATCTTTTCCGATCAAATGGTAAGAATTTTCCTTACTTTGCTCAATTGGGTTGAACCCTTGAGTTTATGGCTTTCTTGTATATTTCTTGATAACTTTTGCTTATGATCTTGATGAGATTAGTTATTATGTTGTATTGTATGATGTTTGATGTGAATTGGTGATGAAATTTTTTGGCTTGGATCATTTACAAGGGCTATATACAACTCTTTTTATTTTTCACGCCCACAATGTGTTCGATGAAATGTTTCAATGAAAATTTCAACTTCTACATATTTCTCTCGCTTCCAAAAGTCTTCTATACTCATTGAGATCATGTTTTGGGAAATAAAACGAGCGTATGAACTCTTCATGATACATTTCTCCCATTTTCCTTGGTTTTTAAGCCTAAATTGCTCAATGGTTGATAAACCATTTCTTTGGCGCACTTTGATATACTTCTATGATGTTTCTATCATCCTAACATTCTTTTTGATGATTCCAAAGGGGGAGAAACAGGAAATTGGATCGTTAGCTCAAAGAAGCTAATAAAAGCTCATGATAGAAGCTACAAGCTATGGCTTATTAAGGCCATAAGTTGTGAAGAAAACTCAGTCCAATGAGTGTTTTATGAACTTGTTTGCATGGATAATAAGTATTTGTGACAGGGGGAGCTTCTAAGCTCATGGAGTTGTTGTTTATTTTGTAAAAGCTTGTGCTTCTAGCTTATGCAATATTTCTTCTTAATGTGCTTGTTGATAGGGAGAGTTTTTGTAAAATGTTTTTAAACGGATAGTTTACTCATAAACCGGAAAATTATTTTGTTTTTCGAAATCGTCCTCTTGAAAATTGTTTTGGTTTGTAATCATCAAAAATGGGGAGTTTGTTAGATAAATGTTTTTATCATGATTTTGATGATTTTGTTCAAATGAGTTTTTATACCAAAACAATGTCCCTAAATGTTGTCCCAACACTTCCGATCGATCTAAAATGTTTTTACTATTTTTCGGAATATTTCTTGAAGTTTATTTTCAATAAAACATTGGACAACACATTTGTTTCAGAACTCGACCGGGCGCCCTATAGGGCAACTCCGTACCTAAGTTGAGCTAAGAAACAAAAATGGGACGTAAAAAAAAAAAGGCAGCGGCGACGGCCGACCACTGTGGGCGACGGTGTGGTCGGCCGATCGGCCGACCTGGGCGACACTTGCACCTGCAAGTTGGATTTTTGTTCCGACTTCTTCTTTTCGTAAAAACGCTCAAGGGCAACCGTCACACAATAAGAGGCGACCGTCGCACCCCCTTCGACCGGTCCCCCGTGTAAAAATTCGCAGAATTCAATTTCAATCTTATCTCTGCGCGACCGGTCGAACCCCCTGCTTATCGAAGAAACTATCCGCTTGCGTTTTTGACATGACTTTTCCCTATTTTGTGGGATTGATTTCTAACAGCTATATTGATGATTTTAAATGATTTCTTTTGCAGCAAATCACTCCCCAAGGAGGAGCCAATGTCTGGAAATCAAGCCAAGACCTCTCCTATAAATAGAGGCTTCATTCAAGCAACAAGATACAACACTCTACACAAGCAAAGAGCAAACAAAGCAAACACTTTCATATATCTTGTTGTATTAGCCTTAGCACTTTCACTTGCACAAATTTGAGGTCTAGGCTTTCAATTCTTGATTACACTTGTACTCATATTGTATCAATCATTATTGAGTTGTAATCTTGATTTTGGTCATCATTCAACACAAGACATCCTTGTGAGTATTCTTGTGGTAAGAATATACTTGGGTGATCTAGGTGATAGGTGTTTGAAGGTTGTGGTAATCTTGAAAGGTGTTGTAAGAGGATTGTGGTAATCCTCAAGGTGGTGTAAGAGGGTTGTGGTAATCCTCAAGGTGTTGTATTAATTTTTGGTAAATTAATAAAACCTTTTTTTCTTTTGAAATCCATCCCGGATATACTGGGGTGGTAGAGGATTAGGCCCTAGGTGGGTTGAACCTCTTTAAATCGACGAGTGTTGTTTTATTTTCGCATTTTCATTCTCGTCTTTGTTTGATTATTCGAAAAAGAGGGCAAAATCTGAAAAACCGAGATAATCTATTCACCCCCCCTCTAGATTATCGTAGCCACTTGGACTAACATCTCCCACTTGGTGCGGCCGTCACTGGCGCATTCCATCTTTTTGCGAGTATTGTCCAAGCGTTCCTGGATCAACTAAATTTGATCTTCACGAGCGCGGATGGTGTTTTCGCGATCCTTAGCGAGGAGAGTAAGGCTATTCTTCTCCTCTTAGCTCTTCGCCAGTAGGTGTCCTAGCTCGCGAGTGCGATGACGTTCCCCGATTAGCTCGGAATTGGCCGGAAAAAATGCTTGGTGCCAATATAGCTTCAATGCCTTATAGTAGTCCCGCTCAACACGGGCCTGAACTACTTCCCACCAGGTCGGGGGCGCTGGATCCATCCTGGTCAAACACAACTAAGATGGATTAGATGAATATAGATGGAAAGATAAGGAAGAATAAGGAAAGTCAGTCAAGAGTCAACTAAGTTAAGACAAGTATGACTATGGAATCTCCAAGTATAAAATTCTTAACTCAATCTAAACAACAACAAGACGGTTCTATGCCATTTTCAAATCGATTTCACACTTAATTAGTCAAGTCGCGGTACTACCCAACACAGACCGAGGGTCCTATCCTAGGTCAGCTCGGTGTAAGTTTCCATCTTACTAGCCGAGCTCTGATACCACTCTAACTGTCACGCCCCAGATGAGACGCGACGACGATCAACCACTTAAATAGAAATAAACCCAACAGTCTAGACAAATGATACACAATCCCAAGTAAAACAGAGTCTAAAGCAGCGGAAATAAAATACAAGTACGAAATACAACTTAAAGTCTAACAATTATCCAAATACAACCCATCAGAATATCTGAATCAACTTACAGTCCAAACTAAAATAGAGTACACAACATTCCAATCTTAAGTGTCAAAAGGTCCTACGCCCTTAAGTACAGTCCAACATGAAAACGGAATAAAAGAGTCCAACAACAACAAAAGTAAAAGAAAGAAGTCCAACAACATCAATAGTAATAAAGAGCAAGTCCAACAGGCGGAGCAAGGGTAATCAGTCTGTGGCCGGTTCGACATCTTCAACATAGTCCTCATCTAAAGGTTAGAAAACATGAGGGGATGAGACAGAAATCCCAGTGGATGGGGTGATCATGTGCAAGTGTGGCGATATATATAGTTAATGCGAGAAAACAGTTGTATGAAAACGCGTGAGATATGATGTGTGATTCCACACACAGTCCACAAGCGTCGTGATAAATATATTTAAGTAATATACTTATACAGTTTAAGAAAATAGTTCGTGGTCACACATGCACTATGTGATTCAGGCAAGACATGTTGGATTGCGTACGGAACGTAACGCCAATCCTATGCAAGACAAGTAATGATTGCGTACGGATTTGTAGCGCCAACCAATGCAATACAAGTAGCAGTTGTGTACGGATTTGTAGCGCCAACCAAATGGGTCCGATTAACTCCAGAATTGTGTGAATCAAACAACGATTCCTTCGTTTTTCCTTGTAACTCCCCGAGCATGATGGTCCAAGACCTGTCACCTTATCGCTCCATAGGCAAAGACAAATCCACAGTAGAGCTAGCTAGGCCCGGATTGTTATAATCATGATTATACCTCAAGTACTACGACCCGCTTCCCTTGAGACAAACTACGTCCCTCAGTTGCGGGATTAAGACGATGGGGCCAGAGAGTGGAATAGCAGTCGAGCTGCCCGGTTCCATCCCCGACGTATCCATTCCGACTGTGAGCTCGACACACCAAGTTTATGTTTGATATATGTTTTTATCTTAATTTTGATGATTTTGTTTTTACACCAAAACAATGTTTTTAATTGTTGTCCAAATACTCCTAATTGATTTAAAATGGTTTTAATATTTTTCGGAGTATTTCTTCAAGTTTTACTTTAGATAAAATTGGACAACACTTCTAATGATTTTATGTTTATAAATTTTCACTTCAAAACAAGGTTCCTAAATATTGTCTAAATACTCCCAATTGGTTTAAAATGTTACTAACATATTTTCGAAGAATTTCTTGAGTTTCATTTTCGATTAAAATTGGACAACATTTATGTCTCGAGGTCGACCTCCGCCTCCTATAGGGCAACCCGTCAAGATGATTTTGGAACAAAAATGAGACAAAAGTGAAAAATGGTCGGTCGACCGTCGCTTCTGGCGTCGACCGGTCGGTCGGCCGCCGCCCGCAGGTCGACCGGTCAACGTTCTTCTAAAACAGAACATTTTTTTTCACTAAACACTTAGGGGGACCGGTTGAGACAAGGGTCGACCGGTGGAAGCCTATGTCGACCGGTCGCCCTGATGTAATTTTCAATGTGTTCTTCAAATCTCTTATTTGTGCGCGACCGGTCGCCCTGTGGTTTGACAGCAAAAATAAGACCGTTTGACAGCAGACATATTTCCTTAAAATGTGGGATTGATTTCTAACAACTATATTCTTGATTTTAATTGTATTTTTCTGTAGATTTTCAATCCCCAAGAGGAGCCTATGCTTGATCAATCATCTCCTATAAATAGAGGAAGTTTTGGAGCAACAATTACAATAATTGAGACACAGCACAACAAGATACACTCAAGAATACACTTGTTCTTACATTGTCCTATTTCTTGTTGTAATTTGCCTAGCTATTCACTTTCACATTCTTGAGGTCTAGGCTTTTCTTGATTACACTTGCACTCTATTGTATTATCAACTATCGAGTTGTAATCTTGAATTTGGGTAATCATTCAACACAAGATATCCTTGTGAGTGTTCTTGTGGTAAGAACACACTTGGGTGATCTAGGTGTTAGGTGTAAGAAGATTGTGGTAATCTTCTTGTTGAGGTGTTGAAGAATTTGGTATTCTTCAAGGTTGAAGATTGTGGTAATCTTCACAAGGTGTCGTTGGAGATTGTGGTAATCTTCAAGTGAGATTGTGGTAATCACAAAGGTGGTGTTGAAGAAGAGTGTGGTGCTCTTCAAGGTGTTGTTGTAAGTTGGTGTTGTATTAATTTGTGGTAAATTAATAAAATCTTTTTTCTTTTTGAAATCCATCCCGGATATACTAGGGTGGTAGAGGATTAGGATACGAGTTCTCATGTTGTAAACGCTATAGGCCCTGCTATTTACAGAATATCCCAGAAAAATTCCCACATCACTCTTAGAATCAAACTTCCCAAGATGATGTCTTTCATTAAGAATGTACCAAACACATCCAAACACATGGAAGTAACTGAGATTATGTTTCTTACCTTTCCAGATCTCATAGGGTGTCATATTATTACCAGGACGTAAATGAACCCTATTGATGATATAACAGGCAGTACTCACAGCCTCAGCCCACAGCTTGGGTGAGATTCTCTTGGAGTTAATCATAATTCAATGTAACCTTGACATTGCCTAAACACTTGAAACTCACACTTTTGGATGTTTGCACTTGAGAATATCTATGAAGACTGAATTTTGCTAGAGTACATATTTGGTCAAGATAGTTCAACTATCAGATTATTGCTGCATCCATGAATATTAATTTGAATTCTTATGCCTCACATAATTTGAATATTTCAATGGTAGTTGCCTTGTAGGCAAATCTTTCAGGAAGCATCTTGCTTTCACCGCCTTAAAGTTTTAGAACAAAGAAGTTTATAATTATTTATTGACAACTAATCTCAATCCAGTTATTCAGAATTCAGTGTAACCTTGACATTGCCTAAACACTTGAAACTCACACTTTTGGATGTTTGCACTTGAGAATATCTATGAAGACTGAATCTTGCTAGAGTACATATTTGGTCAAGACAGTTCATATATCAGATTATTGCTGCATCCATGAATATTAATTTGAATTCTTATGCCTCACATAATTTGAATATTTCAATGGTAGTTGCCTTGTAGGCAAATATTTCAGGAAGGGACCTTAAAACCTTTTTAAAAAGTTTGAAATTGGAGTATTTCTTTCCCAAAGCAAAAGATTCGTTTGAGATATCACAGAGTTTATAGTTAAAATCACTTATAGTTTCAATTTCACTCATGCGAAGATTCTCAAATTTAGAAGTGAGCATTTGGAGTTTAGACATTCTTACAGCTTCAGTTCCTTCATAGGCAACTTGTAGGATATCACAAGCTTCCTTTGAGGTCTCACACGTAGATATCAGTTTGAACTAATTCTCATCGACTGCACTGAAGATCGCATTGAGAGCCTTTGAGTTCGAATTTGCCAGTTGGTCCTCAACAGTTGTCCTTTGAGTTTCATTTTTTGGAACACTTTTTCCATCAACAACTTCAGAAGGTGGTGTCCAACCAGTCAGGACGGATTTCCAAGCACGTTCATCTACAATATGAATGCTCTCATTTTGGCTTTCCAATAGGAGAAATTTGTTCCAATGAAAAGAGGTGGTCGAGAAATAGAGCTTCCCTCACGATAGCTGTCCATGTTAGCAATAGATATAAAAATAACAGGATCACATTAATAAGGATTAGTGGAAGGCCTCTTGATACCCATTGATAGGATCTGATGCCTTAAAACTTTAAATAAATCAGATTCTTACGGTGTTGTATGTTAATGTTGTAACACTGAACCAAACAACACAAGTACACAACGGAATAAAAATAACACGGGGATTTTTTTACGTGCTTAGATTTCTCAATCTTAATGCACGAGGCCACGCCCAGAGAAGAAACAATATAATATTAGAAAACAAATAGTTATTACAAATACGACTGGGTTTACGTAAAGCATAAAGACTCCCTCTTTATCTTATACACCAACACTCGTATAAAACTAATATTCTTGATCGATTCTTCCAAAACCTCAACCTTGTTGAAACCTCTCCAACTTCAAATCCCTTGAATGTTGAGTCGATCCACACCGTATATCTTCACCTTCTTCTCCCGAAGAAAAGAATTATAACACAAAGATTTCTTGAAGAAGAACAATATAGCTCAAATAGTGTTTTTCTCGATGATCGTCTTCAAAGGCTAAGCTCCCTTTATATAGTGAATGAAACCGATCCTCACATGGCTGGACCGATCCTCTCTTGGCTGGAATCAAGTGACATGCAGATTTCTAGCTGGAGTTACAAAAACTATAAAAGGAAAACAACAAAAAATAAAACCTTTCCTTATGGGCAAGAACAAAGACACAAGGAAATAGTTTAAATGTCAATTAATTAGGCTGAATAATTCTAGATATGGAATCCAAGATAATCAGCAAGCTAATCGAAATAGATCATTTGCCATAAAACAGAATCAAGGAATCTGGCAAGATATCAGCCGAGATTCTGTGCAGATGGTGTTGCAATGCAGAGTTACAACACTGGATTTTGCACTGTGCAGAAAAACAAAATTGTCAATAATCATAACATTAACAATAAATGCATGCAAACATCATTAAGTCATTTATCACAGCCTCAAGTCTATAAATGTATAAAATATGTGTTCTCCACTTACTTAAATTGATCAACAGGTAGACATACAAATTCTGATAAGCATCTTGCTTTCACCGCCTTAAAGGTTTAGAACAAAGAAGTTTATAATTATTTATTGACAACTAATCTCAATCCAGTTATTCAGAATTCAATGTAACCTTGACATTGCCTAAACACTTGAAACTCACAATTTTGGATGTTTGCACTTGAGAATATCTATGAAGACTGAATTTTGCTAGAGTACATATTTGGTCAAGATAGTTCATCTATCAGATTATTGCTGCATCCATGAATATTAATTTGAATTCTTATGTCTCACATAATTTGAATATTTCAATGGTAGTTGCCTTGTAGGCAAATCTTTCGGGAAGCATCTTGCTTTCACCGCCTTAAAGGTTTAGAACAAAGAAGTTTATAATTATTTATTGACAACTAATCTCAATCCAGTTATTCAGAATTCAGTGTAACATTGACATTGCCTAAACACTTGAAACTCACACTTTTGGATGTTTGCACTTGAGAATATCTATGAAGACTGAATTTTGCTAGAGTACATATTTGGTCAAGACAGTTCATATATCAGATTATTGCTGCATCCATGAATATTAATTTGAATTCTTATGCCTCACATAATTTGAATATTTCAATGGTAGTTGCCTTGTAGGCAAATCTTTCAGGAAGGGACCTTAAAACCTTTTTAACAAGTTTGAAATTGGAGTATTTCTTTCCCAAAGCAAAAGATTCGTTTGAGATATCACAGAGTTTAGAGTTAAAATAACTTATGGTTTCAATTTCACTCATGCGAATATTCTCAAATTTAGATGTGAGCATTTGGAGTTTAGACATTCTTATAGCTTCAGTTCCTTCATAGGCAACTTGTAGGATATCCCAAGCTTCCTTTGAGGTCTCACACGTAGATATCAGTTTGAACTGATTCACATCGACTGCACTGAAGATCGCATTGAAGGCCTTTGAGTTCGAATTTGCCAGTTGGTCCTCAACAGTTGTCCATTGAGTTTCATTTTTTGGAACACCTTTTCCATCAACAACTTCAGAAGGTGGTGTCCAACCAGTCAGGACGGATTTCCAAGCACGTTCATCTACAAATTTGATGAATGCTCTCATTTTGGCTTTCCAATAGGAGAAATTTGTTCCAATGAAAAGAGGTGGTCGAGAAATAGAGCTTCCCTCACGATAGCTGTCCATGTTAGCAATAGATATAAAAATAACAGGATCACATTAATAAGGATTAGTGGAAGGCCTCTTGATACCCATTGATAGGATATGATGCCTTAAAACTTTAAATAAATCAGATTCTTACGGTGTTGTATGTTAATGTTGTAACACTGAACCAAACAACACAAGTACACAACGAAATAAAAATAACACGGGGATTTTTTTACGTGCTTAGATTCCTCAATCTTAATGCACGAGGCCACACCCAGAGAAGAAACAATCCAATATTAGAAAACAAATAGATATTACAAATACGACTGGGTTTACGTAAAGCATAAAGACTCCCTCTTTATCTTATACACCAACACTCGTATAAAACTAATATTCTTGATCGATTCTTCCAAAACCTCAACCTTGTTGAAAAGAATTATAACACAAAGATTTCTTGGAGAAGAACAATATAGCTCAAATAGTGTTTTTCTCGATGATCGTCTTCAAAGGCTAAGCTCCCTTTATATAGTGAATGAAACCGATCCTCACATGACTGGACCGATCCTCTCTTGGCTGGAATCAAGTGACATGCAGATTTCTAGCTAGAGTTACAAAAACTATAAAAGGAAAACAACAAAAAATAAAACCTTTCCTTATGGGTATGAACAAAGACACAAGGAAATAGTTCAAATGTCAATTAATTAGGCTGAATAATTCTAGATAAGAAATCCAAGATAATCAGAAAGCTAATCGAAATAGATCATTTGCCATAAAAAAAACGAAACAAGGAATCGGCAAGATATCACCGAGATTCTCAGCGGATGGTGTTGCAATGCGAGTTACAACACCGGATTTTGCCTTTGTGCGAGACAAAACAAAATTGTCAATAATCATAACATTAACAATAAATGCATGCAAACATCATTAAGTCATTTATCACAACCTCAAGTCTATAAATGTATAAAATATGTGTTCTCCACTTACTTAAATTGATCAACAGGTAGACATACAAATTCGATAAGCATCTTGCTTTCACCGCCTTAAAGGTTTAGAACAAAGAAGTTTATAATTATTTATTGACAACTAATCTCAATCCAGATTATTCGAATTCAATGTAACCTTTACATTGCCTAAACACTTGAAACTCACACTTTTGGATGTTTGCACTTGAGAATATCTATGAAGACCGAATTTTGCTAGAGTACATATTTGGTCAAGACAGGTTCATCTATCGATTATTCTTTGCATCCATGAATATTAATTTGAATTCTTATGCCTCACATAATTTGAATATTTCAATGGTAGTTGCCTTGTAGGCAAATCTTTCAGAAGGGACCTTAAAACTTTTTTAACAAGTTTGAAATTGGAGTATTTCTTTCCCAAAGCAAAAGATTCTTTTGAGATATCACAGAGTTTAGAGTTAAAATCACTTATGGTTTCATTTTCACTCATGCGAAGATTCTCAAATTTAGAAGTGAGCATTTGGAGTTTAGACATTCCTACAGCTTCAGTTCCTTCATAGGCAACTTGTAGGATATCCCAAGCTTCCTTTGAGGTCTCATACGTAGATATTATTTTGAACTGATTCTCATCGACTGCACTGAAGATCACATTGAGAGCCTTTGAGTTCGAATTTGCCGCTGGTCCTCAACAGCTTGTCCATTGAGTTTCATTTTTGGAACACTTTTGCCATCAACAACTTCGAAAGGTGGTGTACAACCAAATCGACGGATTTCCAAGCACGTTCAACTACAAATTTGATGAATGCTCTCATTTTGGCTTTCCAATAGGAGAAATTTATTCCAATGAAAAGAGGTGGTCGAGAAATAGAGCTTCCCTCACGATAGCTGTCCATGTTAGCAATAGATATAAAAATAACAGGATCACACTAATAAGGATTAGTGGAAGGCCTCTTGATACAAATTGATAGGATCTGATGCCTTAAAACTTTAAATAAATCGATTCTTACGGTGTTGTTGTATGTTAATGTTGTAACACCAACCAAACAACACAAGTACACAACGGAATAAAAATAACATGGAGATTTTTTTACGTGCTTAGATTTCTCAATCTTAATGCACGAGGCCACGCCCGCAGAAAGAAACAATATAATATTAGAAAACAAATAGTTATTATAAATACGATTTGGGTTTACGTAAAGCATAAAGACTCCTCTTTATGTTATACACCAACACTCGTATAAAACTAATATTCTTGATCGATTCTTCCAAAACCTCAACCTTGTTGAAAAGAATTATAACACAAAGATTTCTTGAAGAATAACAATATAACTCAAATAGTGTTTTTCTCGATGATCGTCTTTCAAAGGCTAAGCTCCCTTTATATAGTGAATGAAACCGATCCTCACATGGCTGGACCGATCCTCTCTTGGCCGGAATCAAGTGACATGCGATTTCTAGTGAGTTACAAAAACTATAAAAGGAAAACAACAAAAATAAAACCTTTCCTTATGGGTAAGAACAAAGACACAAGGAAATAGTTCAAATGTCAATTAATTAGGCTGAATAATTATAGATAAGGAATCCAAGATAATCGAGCAAGCTAATCGAAATAGATCATTTGCCATAAAATGAAAAACAAGGAATCGCAAGATATCACCGAGATTCTCGTGCGGATGGTGTTGCAATGCGAGTTACAACACCGGATTTTGACCTTTGTGCGAGACAAAACAAAATTGTCAATAATCATAACATTAACAATAAATGCATGCAAACATCATTAAGTCATTTATCACAACCTCAAGTCAAGTCTATAAATGTATAAAATATGTGTTCTCCACTTACTTAAATTGATCAACAGGTAGACATACAAATTCGATAAGCATCTTGCTTTCACCGCCTTAAAGGTTTAGAACAAAGAAGTTTATAATTATTTATTGACAACTAATCTCAATCCGATTATTCAAAATTCAATGTAACCTTTACATTGCCTAAACACTTGAAACTCACACTTTTGGATGTTTGCACTTGAGAATATCTATGAAGACTGAATTTTGCTAGAGTACATATTTGGTCAAGACAGTTCATCTATCAGATTATTGTTGCATCCATGAATATTAATTTGAATTCTTATGCCTCACATAATTTGAATATTTCAATGGTAGTTGCCTTGTAGGCAAATCTTTCGAAAGGGACCTTAAAACTTTTTTAACAAGTTTGAAATTGGAGTATTTCTTTCCCAAAGCAAAAGATTCTTTTGAGATATCACAGAGTTTAGAGTTAAAATCACTTATGGTTTCATTTTCACTCATGCGAAGATTCTCAAATTTAGAAGTGAGCATTTGGAGTTTGGACATTCCTACAGCTTCAGTTCCTTCATAGGCAACTTGTAGGATATCCCAAGCTTCCTTTGAGGTCTCATACGTAGATATTATTTTGAACTGATTCTCATCGACTGCACTGAAGATCACATTGAGAGCCTTTGAGTTCGAATTTGCCAGTTGGTCCTCAACAGTTGTCCATTGAGTTTCATTTTTTGGAACACTTTTGCCATCAACAACTTCATAAGGTGGTGTCCAACCATCAGGACGGATTTCCAAGCACGTTCAACTACAAATTTGATGAATGCTCTCATTTTGGCTTTCCAATAGGAGAAATTTATTCCAATGAAAAGAGGTGGTCGAGAAATAGAGCTTCCCTCACGATAGCTGTCCATGTTAGCAATAGATATAAAAATAACAGGATCACACTAATAAGGATTAGTGGAAGGCCTCTTGATACAAATTGATAGGATCTGATGCCTTAAAACTTTAAATAAATCAGATTCTTACGGTGTTGTATGTTAATGTTGTAACACTGAACCAAACAACACAAGTACAAAAATGGAATAAAAATAACATGGAGATTTTTTTACGTGCTTAGATTTCTCAATCTTAATGCACGAGGCCACGCCTGAGAAGAAACAACAATATAATATTAGAAAACAAATAGTTATTATAAATACGATTGGGTTTACGTAAAGCATAAAGACTCCTCTTTATGTTATACACCAACACTCGTATAAAACTAATATTCTTGATCGATTCTTCCAAAACCTCAACCTTGTTGAAAAGAATTATAACACAAAGATTTCTTGAAGAAGAACAATATAGCTCAAATAGTGTTTTTCTCGATGATCGTCTTCAAAGGCTAAGCTCCTTTATATAGTGAATGAAACCGATCCTCACATGGTGGACCGATCCTCTCTTGGCCGGAATCAAGTGACATGCAGATTTCTAGCTGGAGTTACAAAAACTATAAAAGGAAAACAACAAAAAATAAAACCTTTCCTTATGGGTAAGAACAAAGACACAAGGAAATAGTTCAAATGTCAATTAATTAGGCTGAATAATTATAGATAAGGAATCCAAGATAATCAACAAGCTAATCGAAATAGATCATTTGCCATAAAAACAAAACAAGGAATCGCAAGATATCGCCGAGATTCTCAATGCGGATGGTGTTGCAATGCGAGTTACAACACCGGATTTTGCACCTTTGTCGCACAAAACAAAATTGTCAATAATCATAACATTAACAATAAATGCATGCAAACATCATTAAGTCATTTATCACAACCTCAAGTCTATAAATGTATAAAATATGTGTTCTCCACTTACTTAAATTGATCAACAGGTAGACATACAAATTCTGATAAGCATCTTGCTTTCACCGCCTTAAAGGTTTAGAACAAAGAAGTTTATAATTATTTATTGACAACTAATCTCAATCCAGTTATTCAGAATTCAATGTAACCTTTACATTGCCTAAACACTTGAAACTCACACTTTTGGATGTTTGCACTTGAGAATATCTATGAAGACTGAATTTTGCTAGAGTACATATTTGGTCAAGACAGTTCATCTATCAGATTATTGTTGCATCCATGAATATTAATTTGAATTCTTATGCCTCACATAATTTGAATATTTCAATGGTAGTTGCCTTGTAGGCAAATCTTTCAGGAAGGGACCTTAAAACTTTTTTAACAAGTTTGAAATTGGAGTATTTCTTTCCCAAAGCAAAAGATTCTTTTGAGATATCACAGAGTTTAGAGTTAAAATCACTTATGGTTTCATTTTCACTCATGCGAAGATTCTCAAATTTAGAAGTGAGCATTTGGAGTTTAGACATTCCTACAGCCTTCCTTCCTTCCTTCATAGGCAACTTGTAGGATATCCCAAGCTTCCTTTGAGGTCTCATACGTAGATATTATTTTGAACTGATTCTCATCGACTGCACTGAAGATCACATTGAGAGCCTTTGAGTTCGAATTTGCCAGTTGGTCCTCAACAGTTGTCCATTGAGTTTCATTTTTTGGAACACTTTTGCCATCAACAACTTCAGAAGGTGGTGTCCAACCAGTCAGGACGGATTTCCAAGCACGTTCAACTACAAATTTGATGAATGCTCTCATTTTGGCTTTCCAATAGGAGAAATTTATTCCAATGAAAAGAGGTGGTCGAGAAATAGAGCTTCCCTCACGATAGCTGTCCATGTTAGCAATAGATATAAAAATAACAGGATCACACTAATAAGGATTAGGGGAAGGCCTCTTGATACAAATTGATAGGATCTGATGCCTTAAAACTTTAAATAAATCAGATTCTTACGGTGTTGTATGTTAATGTTGTAACACTGAACCAAACAACACAAGTACACAACGGAATAAAAATAACATGGAGATTTTTTTACGTGCTTAGATTTCTCAATCTTAATGCACGAGGCCACGCCCAGAGAAGAAACAATATAATATTAGAAAACAAATAGTTATTATAAATACGACTGGGTTTACGTAAAGCATAAAGACTCCCTCTTTATGTTATACACCAACACTCGTATAAAACTAATATTCTTGATCGATTCTTCCAAAACCTCAACCTTGTTGAAAAGAATTATAACACAAAGATTTCTTGAAGAAGAACAATATAGCTCAAATAGTGTTTTTCTCGATGATCGTCTTCAAAGGCTAAGCTCCCTTTATATAGTGAATGAAACCGATCCTCACATGGCTGGACCGATCCTCTCTTGGCTGGAATCAAGTGACATGCAGATTTCTAGCTGGAGTTACAAAAACTATAAAAGGAAAACAACAAAAAATAAAACCTTTCCTTATGGGTAAGAACAAAGACACAAGGAAATAGTTCAAATGTCAATTAATTAGGCTGAATAATTCTAGATAAGGAATCCAAGATAATCAGCAAGCTAATCGAAATAGATCATTTGCCATAAAACAGAAACAAGGAATCTGGCAAGATATCAGCCGAGATTCTGTGCAGATGGTGTTGCAATGCAGAGTTACAACACTGGATTTTGCACTGTGCAGACAAAACAAAATTGTCAATAATCATAACATTAACAATAAATGCATGCAAACATCATTAAGTCATTTATCACAACCTCAAGTCTATAAATGTATAAAATATGTGTTCTCCACTTACTTAAATTGATCAACAGGTAGACATACAAATTCTGATAAGCATCTTGCTTTCACCGCCTTAATGGTTTAGAACAAAGAAGTTTATAATTATTTATTGACAACTAATCTCAATCCAGTTATTCAGAATTCAATGTAACCTTTACATTGCCTAAACACTTGAAACTCACACTTTTGGATGTTTGCACTTGAGAATATCTATGAAGACTGAATTTTGCTAGAGTACATATTTGGTCAAGACAGTTCATCTATCAGATTATTGCTGCATCCATGAATATTAATTTGAATTCTTATGCCTCACATAATTTGAATATTTCAATGGTAGTTGCCTTGTAGGCAAATCTTTCAGGAAGGGACCTTAAAACTTTTTTAACAAGTTTGAAATTGGAGTATTTCTTTCCCAAAGCAAAAGATTCTTTTGAGATATCACAGAGTTTAGAGTTAAAATCACTTATGGTTTCATTTTCACTCATGCGAAGATTCTCAAATTTAGAAGTGAGCATTTGGAGTTTAGACATTCCTACAGCTTCAGTTCCTTCATAGGCAACTTGTAGGATATCCCAAGCTTCCTTTGAGGTCTCATACGTAGATATTATTTTGAACTGATTCTCATCGACTGCACTGAAGATCACATTGAGAGCCTTTGAGTTCGAATTTGCCAGTTGGTCCTCAACAGTTGTCCATTGAGTTTCATTTTTTGGAACACTTTTGCCATCAACAACTTCAGAAGGTGGTGTCCAACCAGTCAGGACGGATTTCCAAGCACGTTCAACTACAAATTTGATGAATGCTCTCATTTTGGCTTTCCAATAGGAGAAATTTATTCCAATGAAAAGAGGTGGTCGAGAAATAGAGCTTCCCTCACGATAGCTGTCCATGTTAGCAATAGATATAAAAATAACAGGATCACACTAATAAGGATTAGTGGAAGGCCTCTTGATACAAATTGATAGGATCTGATGCCTTAAAACTTTAAATAAATCAGATTCTTACGGTGTTGTATGTTAATGTTGTAACACTGAACCAAACAACACAAGTACACAACGGAATAAAAATAACATGGAGATTTTTTTACGTGCTTAGATTTCTCAATCTTAATGCACGAGGCCACGCCCAGAGAAGAAACAATATAATATTAGAAAACAAATAGTTATTATAAATACGACTGGGTTTACGTAAAGCATAAAGACTCCCTCTTTATGTTATACACCAACACTCGTATAAAACTAATATTCTTGATCGATTCTTCCAAAACCTCAACCTTGTTGAAAAGAATTATAACACAAAGATTTCTTGAAGAAGAACAATATAGCTCAAATAGTGTTTTTCTCGATGATCGTCTTCAAAGGCTAAGCTCCCTTTATATAGTGAATGAAACCGATCCTCACATGGCTGGACCGATCCTCTCTTGGCTGGAATCAAGTGACATGCAGATTTCTAGCTGGAGTTACAAAAACTATAAAAGGAAAACAACAAAAAATAAAACCTTTCCTTATGGGTAAGAACAAAGACACAAGGAAATAGTTCAAATGTCAATTAATTAGGCTGAATAATTATAGATAAGGAATCCAAGATAATCAGCAAGCTAATCGAAATAGATCATTTGCCATAAAATAGAAACAAGGAATCTGGCAAGATATCAGCCGAGATTCTGTGCAGATGGTGTTGCAATGCAGAGTTACAACACTGGATTTTGCACTGTGCAGACAAAACAAAATTGTCAATAATCATAACATTAACAATAAATGCATGCAAACATCATTAAGTCATTTATCACAAATTTCAAGTCTATAAATGTATAAAATATGTGTTCTCCACTTACTTAAATTGATCAACAGGTAGACATACAAATTCTGATAAGCATCTTGCTTTCACCGCCTTAAAGGTTTAGAACAAAGAAGTTTATAATTATTTATTGACAACTAATCTCAATCCAGTTATTCAAAATTCAATGTAACCTTTACATTGCCTAAACACTTGAAACTCACACTTTTGGATGTTTGCACTTGAGAATATCTATGAAGACTGAATTTTGCTAGAGTACATATTTGGTCAAGATTTCATCTATCGATTATTCTTTGCATCCATGAATATTAATTTGAATTCTTATGCCTCACATAATTTGAATATTTCAATGGTAGTTGCCTTGTAGGCAAATCTTTCAGGAAGGGACCTTAAAACTTTTTTAACAAGTTTGAAATTGGAGTATTTCTTTCCCAAAGCAAAAGATTCTTTTGAGATATCACAGAGTTTAGAGTTAAAATCACTTATGGTTTCATTTTCACTCATGCGAAGATTCTCAAATTTAGAAGTGAGCATTTGGAGTTTGACATTCCTACGGCTTTTCAGCTTCCTTCATAGGCAACTTGTAGGATATCCCAAGCTTCCTTTGAGGTCTCATACGTAGATATTATTTTGAACCGATTCTCATCGATCGCATCAAGATCACATTGAGAGCCTTTGAGTTCGAATTTGCCGCTGGTCCTCAACATTGTCCATTGAGTTTCATTTTTTGGAACACTTTTGCCATCAACAACTTCGAGGTGGTGGTGTCCAACCACTCGGACGGATTTCCAAGCACGTTCAACTACAAATTTGATGAATGCTCTCATTTTGGCTTTCCAATAGGAGAAATTTATTCCAATGAAAAGAGGTGGTCGAGAAATAGAGCTTCCTCACGATAGCTGTCCATGTTAGCAATAGATATAAAAATAACAGGATCACACTAATAAGGATTAGTGGAAGGCCTCTTGATACAAATTGATAGGATCGATGCCTTAAAACTTTAAATAAATCGATTCTTACGGTGTTGTATGTTAATGTTGTAACACCGAACCAAACAACACAAGTACACAACGGAATAAAAAATAACATGGAGATTTTTTTACGTGCTTAGATTTCTCAATCTTAATGCACGAGGCCACGCCCGAGAAGAAGAAATATAATATTAGAAAACAAATAGTTATTATAAATACGATCCGGGTTTACGTAAAGCATAAAGACTCCTCTTTATGTTATACACCAACACTGTATAAAACTAATATTCTTGATCGATTCTTCCAAAACCTCAACCTTGTTGAAAAGAATTATAACACAAAGATTTCTTGAAGAAGAACAATATAGCTCAAATAGTGTTTTTCTCGATGATCGTCTTCAAAGGCTAAGCTCCCTTTATATAGTGAATGAAACCGATCCTCACATGGCTGGACCGATCCTCTCTTGGCTGGAATCAAGTGACATGCAGATTTCTAGCTGGAGTTACAAAAACTATAAAAGGAAAACAACAAAAAATAAAACCTTTCCTTATGGGTAAGAACAAAGACACAAGGAAATAGTTCAAATGTCAATTAATTAGGATGAATAATTATAGATAAGGAATCCAAGATAATCAGCAAGCTAATCGAAATAGATCATTTGCCATAAAATAGAAACAAGGAATCTGGCAAGATATCAGCCGAGATTCTGTGCAGATGGTGTTGCAATGCAGAGTTACAACACTGGATTTTGCACTGTGTAGACAAAACAAAATTGTCAATAATCATAACATTAACAATAAATGCATGCAAACATCATTAAGTCATTTATCACAGCCTCAAGTCTATAAATGTATAAAATATGTGTTCTCCACTTACTTAAATTGATCAACAGGTAGACATACAAATTCTGATAAGCATCTTGCTTTCACCGCCTTAAAGGTTTAGAACAAAGAAGTTTATAATTATTTATTGACAACTAATCTCAATCCAGTTATTCAGAATTCAATGTAACCTTTACATTGCCTAAACACTTGAAACTCACACTTTTGGATGTTTGCACTTGAGAATATCTATGAAGACTGAATTTTGCTAGAGTACATATTTGGTCAAGACAGTTCATCTATCAGATTATTGCTGCATCCATGAATATTAATTTGAATTCTTATGCCTCACATAATTTGAATATTTCAATGGTAGTTGCCTTGTAGGCAAATCTTTCAGGAAGGGACCTTAAAACTTTTTTAACAAGTTTGAAATTGGAGTATTTCTTTCCCAAAGCAAAAGATTCTTTTGAGATATCACAGAGTTTAGAGTTAAAATCACTTATGGTTTCATTTTCACTCATGCGAAGATTCTCAAATTTAGAAGTGAGCATTTGGAGTTTAGACATTCCTACAGCTTCAGTTCCTTCATAGGCAACTTGTAGGATATCCCAAGCTTCCTTTGAGGTCTCATACGTAGATATTATTTTGAACTGATTCTCATCGACTGCACTGAAGATCACATTGAGAGCCTTTGAGTTCGAATTTGCCGTTGGTCCTCAACAGCTTGTCCATTGAGTTTCATTTTTTGGAACACTTTTGCCATCAACAACTTCGAAGGTGGTGTCCAACCCAGACGGGATTTCCAAGCACGTTCAACTACAAATTTGATGAATGCTCTCATTTTGGCTTTCCAATAGGAGAAATTTATTCCAATGAAAAGAGGTGGTCGAGAAATAGAGCTTCCCTCACGATAGTTGTCCATGTTAGCAATAGATATAAAAATAACAGATCACACTAATAAGGATTAGTGGAAGGCCTCTTGATACAAATTGATAGGATCGATGCCTTAAAACTTTAAATAAATCGATTCTTACGGTGTTGTATGTTAATGTTGTAACACCGAACCAAACAACACAAGTACACAACGAAATAAAAATAACATGGAGATTTTTTTACGTGCTTAGATTTCTCAATCTTAATGCACGAGGCCACGCCCCTGAGAAGAAAAACAATATAATATTAGAAAACAAATAGTTATTATAAATACGACTGGGTTTACGTAAAGCATAAAGACTCCTCTTTATGTTATACACCAACACTCGTATAAAACTAATATTCTTGATCGATTCTTCCAAAACCTCAACCTTGTTGAAAAGAATTATAACACAAAGATTTCTTGAAGAAGAACAATATAACTCAAATAGTGTTTTTCTCGATGATCGTCTTCAAAGGCTAAGCTCCCTTTATATAGTGAATGAAACCGATCCTCACATGGCTGGACCGATCCTCTCTTGGCTGGAATCAAGTGACATGCAGATTTCTAGCTGGAGTTACAAAAACTATAAAAGGAAAACAACAAAAAATAAAACCTTTCCTTATGGGTAAGAACAAAGACACAAGGAAATAGTTCAAATGTCAATTAATTAGGCTGAATAATTCTAGATAAGGAATCCAAGATAATCAACAAGCTAATCGAAATAGATCATTTGCCATAAAACAGAAACAAGGAATCTGGCAAGATATCAGCCGAGATTCTGTGCAGATGGTGTTGCAATGCAGAGTTACAACACTGGATTTTGCACTGTGCAGACAAAACAAAATTGTCAATAATCATAACATTAACAATAAATGCATGCAAACATCATTAAGTCATTTATCACAGCCTCAAGTCTATAAATGTATAAAATATGTGTTCTCCACTTACTTAAATTGATCAACAGGTAGACATACAAATTCTGATAAGCATCTTGCTTTCACCGCCTTAAAGGTTTAGAACAAAGAAGTTTATAATTATTTATTGACAACTAATCTCAATCCAGTTATTCAGAATTCAATGTAACCTTTACATTGCCTAAACACTTGAAACTAACACTTTTGGATGTTTGCACTTGAGAATATCTATGAAGACTGAATTTTGCTAGAGTACATATTTGGTCAAGACAGTTCATCTATCAGATTATTGCTGCATCCATGAATATTAATTTGAATTCTTATGCCTCACATAATTTGAATATTTCAATGGTAGTTGCCTTGTAGGCAAATCTTTCAGGAAGGGACCTTAAAACTTTTTTAACAAGTTTGAAATTGGAGTATTTCTTTCCCAAAGCAAAAGATTCTTTTGAGATATCACAGAGTTTAGAGTTAAAATCACTTATGGTTTCATTTTCACTCATGCGAAGATTCTCAAATTTAGAAGTGAGCATTTGGAGTTTAGACATTCCTACGACTTCAGCCTTCCTTCATAGGCAACTTGTAGGATATCCCAAGCTTCCTTTGAGGTCTCATACGTAGATATTATTTTGAACCGATTCTCATCGACCGCATCAAGATCACATTGAGAGCCTTTGAGTTCGAATTTGCCGCTTGGTCCTCAACAGCTTGTCCATTGAGTTTCATTTTTGGAACACTTTTGCCATCAACAACTTCGTAAGGTGGTGTCCAACCAACAGACGGACGGATTTCCAAGCACGTTCAACTACAAATTTGATGAATGCTCTCATTTTGGCTTTCCAATAGGAGAAATTTATTCCAATGAAAAGAGGTGGTCGAGAAATAGAGCTTCCCTCACGATAGCTGTCCATGTTAGCAATAGATATAAAAATAACAGGATCACACTAATAAGGATTAGTGGAAGGCCTCTTGATACAAATTGATAGGATCTGATGCCTTAAAACTTTAAATAAATCAGATTCTTACGGTGTTGTATGTTAATGTTGTAACACTGAACCAAACAACACAAGTACACAACGAAATAAAAATAACATGGAGATTTTTTTACGTGCTTAGATTTCTCAATCTTAATGCACGAGGCCACGCCCAGAGAAGAAACAATATAATATTAGAAAACAAATAGTTATTATAAATACGACTGGGTTTACGTAAAGCATAAAGACTCCCTCTTTATGTTATACACCAACACTCGTATAAAACTAATATTCTTGATCGATTCTTCCAAAACCTCAACCTTGTTGAAAAGAATTATAACACAAAGATTTCTTGAAGAAGAACAATATAGCTCAAATAGTGTTTTTCTCGATGATCGTCTTCAAAGGCTAAGCTCCCTTTATATAGTGAATGAAACCGATCCTCACATGGCTAGACCGATCCTCTCTTGGCCGGAATCAAGTGACATGCATTTCTAGTGAGTTACAAAAACTATAAAAGGAAAACAACAAAAAATAAAACCTTTCCTTATGGGTAAGAACAAAGACACAAGGAAATAGTTCAAATGTCAATTAATTAGGCTGAATAATTCTAGATAAGGAATCCAAGATAATCAGCAAGCTAATCGAAATAGATCATTTGCCATAAAACAGAAACAAGGAATCTGGCAAGATATCAGCCGAGATTCTGTGCAGATGGTGTTGCAATGCGAGTTACAACAATGGATTTTGCACTTGTGCGCGACAAAACAAAATTGTCAATAATCATAACATTAACAATAAATGCATGCAAACATCATTAAGTCATTTATCACAAACCTCAAGTCTATAAATGTATAAAATATGTGTTCTCCACTTACTTAAATTGATCAACAGTAGACATACAAATTCGATAAGCATCTTGCTTTCACCGCCTTAAAGGTTTAGAACAAAGAAGTTTATAATTATTTATTGACAACTAATCTCAATCCAGATTATTCGAATTCAATGTAACCTTTACATTGCCTAAACACTTGAAACTCACACTTTTGGATGTTTGCACTTGAGAATATCTATGAAGACCGAATTTTGCTAGAGTACATATTTGGTCAAGACAGTTCATCTATCGATTATTCTTTGCATCCATGAATATTAATTTGAATTCTTATGCCTCACATAATTTGAATATTTCAATGGTAGTTGCCTTGTAGGCAAATCTTTCAGAAGGGACCTTAAAACGTTTTTAACAAGTTTGAAATTGGAGTATTTCTTTCCCAAAGCAAAAGATTCTTTTGAGATATCACAGAGTTTAGAGTTAAAATCACTTATGGTTTCATTTTCACTCATGCGAAGATTCTCAAATTTAGAAGTGAGCATTTGGAGTTTAGACATTCCTCCAGCCTTCCCTTCATAGGCAACTTGTAGGATATCCCAAGCTTCCTTTGAGGTCTCATACGTAGATATTATTTTGAACCGATTCTCATCGATCGCATCAAGATCACATTGAGAGCCTTTGAGTTCGAATTTGCCATTGGTCCTCAACATTTGTCCATTGAGTTTCATTTTTGGAACACTTTTGCCATCAACAACTTCAGAAGGTGGTGTCCAACCAGTCAGGACGGATTTCCAAGCACGTTCAACTACAAATTTGATGAATGCTCTCATTTTGGCTTTCCAATAGGAGAAATTTATTCCAATGAAAAGAGGTGGTCGAGAAATAGAGCTTCCCTCACGATAGCTGTCCATGTTAGCAATAGATATAAAAATAACAGGATCACACTAATAAGGATTAGTGGAAGGCCTCTTGATACAAATTGATAGGATCTGATTCCTTAAAACTTTAAATAAATCAGATTCTTACGGTGTTGTATGTTAATGTTGTAACACTGAACCAAACAACACAAGTACACAACGAAATAAAAATAACACGGGGATTTTATTACGTGCTTAGATTCCTCAATCTTAATGCACGAGGCCACACCCAGAGAAGAAACAATCCAATATTAGAAAACAAATAGATATAACAAATACGACTGGGTTTACGTAAAGCATAAAGACTCCCTCTTTATCTTATACACCAACACTCGTATAAAACTAATATTCTTGATCGATTCTTCCAAAACCTCAACCTTGTTGAAAAGAATTATAACACAAAGATTTCTTGAAGAAGAACAATATAGCTCAAATAGTGTTTTTCTCGATGATCGTCTTCAAAGGCTAAGCTCCCTTTATATAGTGAATGAAACCGATCCTCACATGGCTGGACCGATCCTCTTTTGGCTGGAATCAAGTGACATGCAGATTTCTAGCTGGAGTTACAAAAACTATAAAAGGAAAACAACAAAAAATAAAACTTTTCCTTATGGGTAAGAACAAAGACACAAGGAAATAGTTCAAATGTCAATTAATTAGGCTGAATAATTCTAGATAAGGAATCCAAGATAATCAGCAAGCTAATCGAAATAGATCATTTGCCATAAAAATGAAAACAAGGAATCTGGCAAGATATCAGCCGAGATTCTGTGCAGATGGTGTTGCAATGCGAGTTACAACACCGGATTTTGCATCGCGTGCGCAAAAACAAAATTGTCAATAATCATAACATTAACAATAAATGCATGCAAACATCATTAAGTCATTTATCACACCTCAAGTCTATAAATGTATAAAATATGTGTTCTCCACTTACTTAAATTGATCAACAGTAGACATACAAATTCGATAAGCATCTTGCTTTCACCGCCTTAAAGGTTTAGAACAAAGAAGTTTATAATTATTTATTGACAACTAATCTCAATCCAATTATTCGTAATTCAATGTAACCTTTACATTGCCTAAACACTTGAAACTCACACTTTTGGATGTTTGCACTTGAGAATATCTATGAAGACTGAATTTTGCTAGAGTACATATTTGGTCAAGACAGTTCATCTATCAGATTATTGCTGCATCCATGAATATTAATTTGAATTCTTATGCCTCACATAATTTGAATATTTCAATGGTAGTTGCCTTGTAGGCAAATCTTTCAGGAAGGGACCTTAAAACTTTTTTAACAAGTTTGAAATTGGAGTATTTCTTTCCCAAAGCAAAAGATTCTTTTGAGATATCACAGAGTTTAGAGTTAAAATCACTTATGGTTTCATTTTCACTCATGCGAAGATTCTCAAATTTAGAAGTGAGCATTTGGAGTTTAGACATTCCTCCAGCTTCAGTTCCTTCATAGGCAACTTGTAGGATATCCCAAGCTTCCTTTGAGGTCTCATACATAGATATTATTTTGAACTGATTCTCATCGACTGCACTGAAGATCACATTGAGAGCCTTTGAGTTCGAATTTGCCATTGGTCCTCAACAGATTGTCCATTGAGTTTCATTTTTTGGAACACTTTTGCCATCAACAACTTCAGAAGGTGGTGTCCAACCGATCGGGGCGGATTTCGAAGCACGTTCAACTACAAATTTGATGAATGCTCTCATTTTGGCTTTCCAATAGGAGAAATTTATTCCAATGAAAAGAGGTGGTCGAGAAATAGAGCTTCCCTCACGATAGCTGTCCATGTTAGCAATAGATATAAAAATAACAGGATCACACTAATAAGGATTAGTGGAAGGCCTCTTGATACAAATTGATAGGATCTGATGCCTTAAAACTTTAAATAAATCAGATTCTTACGGTGTTGTATGTTAATGTTGTAACACTGAACCAAACAACACAAGTACACAATGAAATAAAAATAACACGGGGATTTTTTTACGTGCTTAGATTCCTCAATCGTAATGCACGAGGCCACACCCAGAGAAGAAACAATCCAATATTAGAAAACAAATAGATATTACAAATACGACTGGGTTTACGTAAAGCATAAAGACTCCCTCTTTATCTTATACACCAACACTCGTATAAAACTAATATTCTTGATCGATTCTTCCAAAACCTCAACCTTGTTGGAATCCCTCCAACTTCAAATCCCTTGAATGGTTGAGTCGATCCACACCGTATATCTTCACCTTCTTCTCCCGAAGAAAAGAATTATAACACAAAGATTTCTTGAAGAAGAACAATATAGCTCAAATAGTGTTTTTCTCGATGACATAAACAAGGAATCTGGCAAGATATCAGCCGAGATTCTGTGCAGATGGTGTTGCAATGCAGAGTTACAACACAGGATTTTGCACTGTGCAGACAAAACAAAATTGTCAATAATCATAACATTAACAATATATGCATGCAAACATCATTAAGTCATTTATCACAGCCTCAAGTCTATAAATGTATAAAATATGTGTCCTCCACTTACTAAAATTGATCAACAGGTAGACATACAAATTCTGATAAGCATATTGCTTTCACCGCCTTAAAGGTTTAGAACAAAGAAGTTTATAATTATTTATTGACGACTAATCTCAATCCAGTTATTCAGAATTCAATGTAACCTTGACATTGCCTAAACACTTGAAATTCACAATTTTGGATGTTTGCACTTGAGAATATCTATGAAGACTGAATTTTGCTAGAGTACATATTTGGTCAAGACAGTTCATCTATGAGATTATTGCTGCATCCATGAATATCAATTTGAATTCTTATGCCTCACATAATTTGAATATTTCAATGGTAGTTGCCTTGTAGGCAAATCTTTCAGGAAGGGACCTTAAAATTTTTTTAACAAGTTTGAAATTGGAGTATTTCTTTCACAAAGCAAAAGAGTCTTTTGAGATATCACAAAGTTTAGAGTTAAAATCACTTATGGTTTCATTTTCACTCATGCGAAGATTCTCAAATTTAGAAGTGAGCATTTGGAGTTTAGACATTCTTATAGCTTCAGTTCCTTCATAGGCAACTTGTAGGATATCCCAAGCTTCCTTTGAGGTCTCACACGTAGATATTATTTTGAACTGATTCTCATCGACTGCACTGAAGATCACATTGAGAGCCTTTGAGTTCGAATTTGCCAGTTGGTCCTCAACAGTTGTCCAATGAGTTTCATTTTTTGGAACACTTTTGCCATCAACAACTTCAGAAGGTGGTGTCCGACCAGTCAGGACGGATTTCCAAGCATGTTCAACTACAAATTTGATGAATGCTCTCATTTTGGCTTTCCAATAGGAGAAATTTGTTCCAATGAAAAGAGGTGGTCGAGAAATAGAGCTTCCCTCACGATAGCTGTCCATGTTAGCAATAGATATAAAAATAACAGGATCACACTAATAAGGATTAGTGGAAGGCCTCTTGATACAAATTGATAGGATCTAATGCCTTAAAACTTTAAATAAATCAGATTCTTACAGTGTTGTATGTTAATGTTGTAACACTGAACCAAACAACACAAGTACACAACAGAATAAAAATAACACGGGGATTTTTTTACGTGCTTAGATTCCTCAATCTTAATGCACGAGGCCACACCCAGAGAAGAAACAATCCAATATTAGAAAACAAATAGATATTACAAATACAACTGGGTTTACGTATAACATAAAGACTCCCTCTTTATCTTATACACCAACACTCGTATAAAACTAATATTCTTGATCGATTCTTCCAAAACCTCAACCTTGTTGGAATCCCTCCAACTTCAAATCCCTTGAATGGTTGAGTCGATCCACACCGTATATCTTCACCTTCTTCTCCCGAAGAAAAGAATTATAACACAAAGATTTCTTGAAGAAGAACAATATAGCTCAAATAGTGTTTTTCTCGATGATCGTCTTCAAAGGCTAAGCTCCCTTTATATAGTGAATGAAACCGATCCTCACATGGCTGGACCGATCCTCTCTTGGCTGGAATCAAGTGACATGCAAATTTCTAGCTGGAGTTACAAAAACTATAAAAGGAAAACAACAAAAAATAAAACCTTTCCTTATGGGTAAGAACAAAGACACAAGGAAATAGTTTAAATGTCAATTAAATAGGCTGAATAATTCTAGATAAGGAATCCAAGATAATCAGCAAGCTAATCAAAATAGATCATTTGCCATAAAACATAAACAAGGAATCTGGCAAGATATCAGCCGAGATTCTGTGCAGATGGTGTTGCAATGCAGAGTTACAATACTGGATTTTGCACTGTGCAGACAAAACAAAATTGTCAATAATCATAACATTAACAATATATGCATGCAAACATCATTAAGTCATTTATCACAGCCTCAAGTCTATAAATGTATAAAATATGTGTCCTCCACTTACTTAAATTGAGCAACAGGTAGACATACAAATTCTGATAAGCATCTTGGTTTCACCGCCTTAAAGGTTTAGAACAAAGAAGTTTATAATTATTTATTGACAACTAATCTCAATCCAGTTATTCAGAATTCAATGTAACCTTTGTTTGATACATGTTTTTATCTTACTTTTGATAATTTTATTTTATCACCAAAACAATGTTTTTTAAAGGTTGTCCAAATACTCCTAAATGTTTTAAAATGGTTTTAATATTTTCCGGAGTATTTCCTCAAGTTTATTTTTGTTAATAATGGACAACACTTTTATTGATTTTATATCAATGAGTTTTTACTCCTATAACAGGTTCCTAAATGTTGTCTAAATACTCTCGATCGGTTTAAAATGTTTTTACTAAATTTTCGGAGTATTTCTTGAGTTTTATTTTCGACAAAAATTGGACAACATTTAAATCTCGTGGTCGACCTAAATGCCGCCCTATAGGGCAACCAACCCGCACACAAAGATGATTTTTGAAACAGAAAAAATGAGACGGAAGAAAAATCAAGCGGTCGACCGTCGCCGGGCGTCGGCCGATCGTCCGGTCGACCGTCGCCTGTGGGTCGACCGTACTGCAAGTGTGCAAAATCTCCCCTGTTCTATTTTTGGAGAGCTCGACCGGCTAGGGGTGATGTTGACCGGTCGAGCACCCCCTCGACCGGTCGCCCCGTGTAATTTTTCAGTACAATTTCAAACGTCCTTTCGCCCTGTGTATTGACAGCAAAAATATGACCGTTTGACAACAGACACATTTCCTTAAATTGTGGGATTGATTTCTAACAGCTATATTCTTGTTTTTAGTTGTATTTTTCTGTAGATTTTCAATCCCCAAGAGGAGCCTATGCTTGATCTATCATCTCCTATAAATAGAGGAAGTTTTGGAGCAACCAATACAACAATTGAGATACAACACAACAAGATACACTTCAAGCAAATACTTGGTCTTTCATTGTTATTATTCTTGTTGTAAAACTTGCCTAGCTTATCACTTTCACATCCTTGAGGT
Organism: Rehmannia glutinosa; assembly: GCA_016081115.2. Classification (NCBI taxonomy): domain Eukaryota; kingdom Viridiplantae; phylum Streptophyta; class Magnoliopsida; order Lamiales; family Orobanchaceae; genus Rehmannia; species Rehmannia glutinosa. The sequence goes on along the minus strand of CM071935.1, from coordinate 34,467,585 downwards.
CTAGGCTATTCTTGATTACACCTTGCACTCAAATTGTATTATTCATTATTGAGTTGTAATCTTGATTTTTGGTTATCATTCAAACACAAGACATCCTTGTGAGTGTTCTTGTGGTAAGAACACACTTGGATGATCTAGGTGATAGGTGAAGAAGATTGAGGTGATCTTCTTATTGAGGTGTTGAAGAATTTGGTATTCGTCAAGGTTGAAGATTGTGGTAATCTTCACAAGGTGCCGTTGGAGATTGTGGTAATCTTCAAGTGAGATTGTGGTAATCTCCAAAGGTTGTGTTGAAGAAGAGTGTGGTGCTCTTCAAGGTGTTGTAAGTTGAATTTGTATTAATTTTGGTAATTAATAAAATTCTTTTTCTTTTTGAAATCCATCCCGGATATACTGGGGTGGTAGAGGATTAGGCCCTAAGTGGGTTGAACCTCTTTAAATCGACGTGTGTTGTTTACATTCCACACCTTTATTATTGTGTTTGAGCATTCGGTTATAAAAAGAGGGCGAAATCGAAAAGATGGAGATAATCTATTCACCCCTAGATTATCGTAGCCGCTGGACTTACAAGTGGTATCGAGCCAAACTCTTTGGCAAGCTCGTTTCACATCGCGAGTGAAGAGAAACGATCGACGGCTACAAACGAAGCTCATCTTTCCGGCACCTCCACCACCAAGCCACCACTATTTGATTCCAAAAATTTTAATTTTTGGAAAGAAAGAATGGAATGCTACTTACAAGGTTGCGGGTTCGACATTTGGAACACCGTCATAAACGGAGAATCCATTCCGATGAAAGATACACCACACACCTCAAAAGGCTTCTATAAGCTCAATAATGAGGAGAAGAAAATCATCTCCTTAAACGGTAAGGCTTTAAATATTTTGTATTGTTCATTTACTAATTTAGAATATGAACATATTGTAGGAATAAAGTCGGCACATGAAGTATGGCAAAAATTAGAAGCCATCTATGGAGTATTTGCAAATGAAAGGAGTCAAACAAAAGCATCTAATTCTCAAGGTCATACAAGCTCAAATCTAAGGAACAAGCCTCCTACAACTTCCAACTATGAAGAAGTTGAATATTGTTTTATGGGCATCAATGAAGAAAATGAGGTACATCTTAAACCCTCTACTTCCTATGATATTGCCATTCAAATTGATTATAGTGATTTGCAAAATGATTATGATGAACTTCAAAATGAATTCCAAAGCTTACTTGTTAGATACAAAAATTTGAAAAAGGAATTCAATATTTTGAAAAATGATAATGATAGTTTATTTACTTCCTATGAATCACTATCATGTGCTCACACCACCACTCGTGACAAGGTTAGAAACCTTGAAAAGTAAATAATACTCTTGTTGAGAATATTGATTGCATGAAAAAGGATTTATTAAAATCCAACTTGAGTACCAATAAAATGTCCAATATTGTTGATATTCATAATTGTGATAAAGGACTTGATCATAAGCCTAATGTTGTTAATCATATGAAAAAGGATCAAGTCACTATGCATATTGGTCATTATGCTCCTAGATTTATTACTTGTTTTTATTGTGGCAAAAAGGGTCATACGGCTAATTCTTGTCGGGCTAGAAATAACTCTAATTATTGTTGGAGACCTAAAAGTCTCAAAGCTAATCCTAAAGGACCCAAACATATGAGGGTACCACAAAATAATGTGTTATTAGGTACCCGGCGAAGTAATAATCGGAGAAAATTCATGCCACCAAGAAAACATCAAATGAACGTTTCATTTGATCAAAGAAGGAGAAACTATTCTCAACAAAGCCAATTTCCAAGAAGAGCGTATAATCTAAAATGGGAAGAACACAATCCTTGGAAATGGCAAATACATCATCAACAAGATGATTTTCAAAGAAGAAGAAAACATCAACAATGGGAAGGTAACCATCCTTGGAAATGGAGTAATCAAAGAAGTCATCATCAACAAAGTGACTTCTCAAGGGGAAGATATCATCAAGAATGGGAAAGACACAACCCATGGAAACGGCGCAATTGGTAAACCGTATCTCTCCATTTATATATGCATTTTATTTTTGTTTTTATTTGTGTCTCAATTGCAAAATGAGTTTTCAAGTTTTTTTTTAAAAGGTCTTTAATATATATTTGTGCTTTTAAAATATTTTTGAAAAAAGAAGACCTTATATGATGTTTTTAAAACTTTTGTGCATTTTAATTAGACTTATGTGGCTTATTATCTCTTATGAAATCTTATAGCATAAGCTCTTTTTGATATCTCCTATTACTTGCCTACACTTGTATTTTCTATGCAAACGTTGTCTAAGAATTGTGTAGGATACATATTTCATACTCATTGGCTATTACGTCATCCAGTTTCTTAAACTATCGAGGTATGTCTAATCGTAATTTCCTTTAAACTCGATATTATGCTTATGCACATATCTTTTAAGATATTTCACTTTAACCCCTTAAGTGCCCCTAAATGATTTTGCAAATATTTTTTTTAAAAAGGCAAGACTCGGTAAGTCCTGATTTTATCGAATATATGTTTTCCCGAAATCCATATTTGTTGGATATAGTCCAAAATTATGTTTTTGCAAAGTTTTAAAACTTTTGGGGTAAAAAATCGAATTTTGGAAAATTCTGGGAAAGAAAAATTGCACTGGGACGGTCAAAGCAAGGGCGACCGGTCGCCCAGGGCAATTTCACAACTTAAAAACATTCTGTTCTTAATTTTAAAACAGACGAAGCAAAATCCCTAAAACCCTATAACATCGTTCTTCATTCCCTTCCTTTAAAATCTTCAATTCTTCATCATTTTTCACGATTCTTGTTGCTAATCTTCTTATTTTCACAAGAATCTTACACATATGGCACCTCTAAGAAATTCTACCGAACGAAATCCTCAAAAGAGGAGAAGGAGGCAAAGGGGAGAATCTTCTTCCAATCCCCAACAAGATGATATTCTACAAAGAGACCATCAAAATCGGCTTACGGAAGAGGAGATTGTCGAATTAAGAGCCAGGGTTTCAAAATCGAGCATTCATTGGGACTCTAGTAATTTATCACTCCTCTACGAGCCTCCCTCTAGAGCTAATAGATTTCGATTTTTAAATAAACTTGCGAAGGAACATTATGAGAATATTGGATTGAATGATAAGAAAATTGCGTGCACTCGTATGGTTCGTTTTCAAGCATTTCATGATGAATTTCCGGATATTAGAGCTTATTTTGAAATTCAAGGATGGGTTTCTTTTTGGGATAATCCGTGTTTGCATTATGATGACGAGCTTATAAAACTTTTTTATGCAAATATGTGGATTGTTGATGCTACGGTAGATAATCCGTTGGAACTTCACACTTTTGTTAATGGTAGGCATTTTTCATGGACATTGGCCGATATTTGTAATCACTTTAACGTGCCAAATGATGGAGTGGTCAATGTGGATTGCGCTCATTGGGATGATAACATTTTAGGTGTTTCACTAGATGATGTGAAAACCTTTTTAGGAGTATATCCCGAAGTGACATATTCGGCAATGCCGCCAAATTATCGGATTATATCTATCATTTGCTCCTATTGTGTTTGTGGAAAGGAAGTAAAACTTCCAAGTAATCTCGAACTATTTCTCACCTATAAGATTGTTCGAGGAGAAAAAGTAAATTATGGGTCAATTTTTGTATATTGCTTGTTGGAATCTAGAAAGCTTACCAAGAAAAAATATACCTTGGGTAATTTGATTTGCCGACTCTTATACTTATCGGGATACCCGGAAAATGAAATGAATACCGAAATTCGTCACAATGATTTTGATAATGCCAACATACTACAAATGGTAAGAATGCGACGACATTTACCACGGGTTCCTACCAAAGCCGCTAGGGGACGTGCCCGACATCAACAACAACCTCGGGATGATTTCTTTAATGACAATGAGGTTGAAAATATTGGAAGAGGTGAGTTTGACGAACAAAGAGATGATGTGGGGAATGAAGAGGAAAATGAAGAAGAGAATGTGGGAAATGAACAAGAAATTAGGGAGGAAGGAGATGAAGACGAGTCGGATGTTGAAGATCTAAATCTCAAAGAGAGAATGGCCAAAGTGGAAAGAGAAACATTTAGAGATGTGGCCTCTCTTAGAAAAGAGCTCCGGGTTGTGAAAAAGGAAAATTCTAGTTTGAAAAAGTCAATCGGCAAATTGAAGAAATTTATCAAAGATCTCATTCCCGGAACTTGCTTCTCTTCGGACGAAGATTGATGTCCCTTCCTTCCTTTACTTTCTAGCATTTTCATTAATGTTGCTTTGTATTTTGATAAACTTTTGTAAAACTCATTTGTACTAATGATATTTGCTTGTCTTTCTTAAAAGGGTTAAAATTGCAAGTTGATAATGACTTGTGGATGATCATGACTTTGATGGAGTATTTGATGGTAAAAATACTCTAAAGCATTGTTTGATAATTGGTATGAAGTACTTGATGGTAAAAGTGCTTCTCTTAATGCTTTGATCATTATGCTTAGTTGGATATGTTGGGACATTTGACATTTGATACATATATTGTTTAAGGCATGACTTATTACTTGATAGATGTTCTAATTTTTGGCATTTGTAATGCCTTGATCATTCTTAGCTTATCTCAATTGGGTTGAACCCTTGAGAATCCACTTTGAGCTTCTTATTTGATGAACAAATGTTGCATATGTTGCATATGATCTTATTGAGCTTTGGAATGAGGTTGATTGATGATATGTAAATTTTTTGGCTTGAAACCTTTACAAGGACTATTTGCAACCTCTTCTATTTTTCACGCACACAAGGTGTTTGTTGAAATGTCGCAATGAAACTTTCAACTTCTACATGATTCTCTTGCTTCAAAATGTCTTAAAATCTTTTTGAAATCATGTTTTTAGCTAAACTAATGAGCTTATGGATCTCTTATGTTTCAATTCTCCCATTTTCCTTGGATTATTATGCTTTAATTGCTCAAACGGTTATTAAATCGTCCCTTTGGCGTGCTTTGATATTATTGTATGGTGTTTCCACCATCCTAACATTCTTTTTGATGATTCCAAAGGGGGAGAAACCGGATATTGGCTCATTAGCTCAGAAAAGCTAATAAAAGCTTGTCATAAAAGCTATAAGCTATGGCTCATAAAAGCCATAAGTTGTGATTTGTTTTTAGTCCAATTGTTGCTTGATGAACTTATATAATTGTTTAATGATGTTTTGTGACAGGGGGAGCTTATAAGCTCTTGAACAAATTGTAAAAGCTAAAACTTTTAGCTTATGGATAATTGCTTTTACATTACTCTTGATGTGCTTGTTGATAGGGGGAGCTTGTGCTTATTATTGAAAATATTTACTCCCTACTTGGTTGCTTTAATATTTTTGGAAATTTTGGTTGCTTCCAAACGGTCAAATGTTTTTACCGGAAAATCATTTCTAAATTTGCTCTCTTAGTTTGTGTAAAAATTGTTTTGGTTTGTAATCATCAAAAAGGGGGAGATTGTTTGATACATGTTTTTATCTTAATTTTGATGATTTTATTTTATCACCAAAACAATGTTTTTTTAAAGGTTGTCCAAATACTCCTAAATGTTTTAAAATGGTTTTAATATTTTCCTGAGTATTTCCTCAAGTTTATTTTTGTTAATAATGGACAACACTTTTATTGATTTTATATCAATGAGTTTTTACTCCTATAACAGGTTCCTAAATGTTGTCTAAATACTCTCGATCGGTTTAAAATGTTTTTACTAAATTTTCGGAGTATTTCTTGAGTTTTATTTTCGACAAAAATTGGACAACATTTCTGTCTCGTGGTCGACCGGTCACCCTATAGGGCAACCCGTACCTGAAGATGATTTTCGAAACAGAAAATGAGATGGAAGAAAAATCAAGCAGGTCGACCGGTCGCCCTGGGCGTCGACCGGTCCGGTTAGGGGTGATGTCGACCGGTCGAGCACCCCCTCGACCGGTCGCCCCGTGTAATTTTTTAGTACAATTTCAAACGTCCTTTTGTGCGCAACCGGTCGCCCTGTGTATTGACAGCAAAAGTATGACCGTTTGACAGCAGACACATTTCCTTAAATTGTGGGATTGATTTTTAACAGCTATATTCTTGTTTTTAGTTGTATTTTTCTGTAGATTTTCAATCCCCAAGAGGGGCCTATGCTTGATCAATCATCTCCTATAAATAGAGGAAGTTTTGGAGCAACCAATACAACAATTGAGATACAACACAACAAGATACACTTCAAGCAAATACTTGGTCTTTCATTGTTATTATTCTTGTTGTAAAACTTGCCTAGCTTATCACTTTCACATCCTTGAGGTCTAGGCTATTCTTGATTACACCTTGCACTCAAATTGTATTATTCATTATTGAGTTGTAATCTTGATTTTTGGTTATCATTCAAACACAAGACATCCTTGTGAGTGTTCTTGTGGTAAGAACACACTTGGATGATCTAGGTGATAGGTGAAGAAGATTGAGGTGATCTTCTTATTGAGGTGTTGAAGAATTTGGTATTCGTCAAGGTTGAAGATTGTGGTAATCTTCACAAGGTGCCGTTGGAGATTGTGGTAATCTTCAAGTGAGATTGTGGTAATCTCCAAAGGTGGTGTTGAAGAAGAGTGTGGTGCTCTTCAAGGTGTTGTAAGTTGAATTTGTATTAATTTTGGTAATTAATAAAATTCTTTTTCTTTTTGAAATCCATCCCGGATATACTGGGGTGGTAGAGGATTAGGCCCTAGGTGGGTTGAACCTCTTTAAATCGACGTGTGTTGTTTACATTCCACATCTTTATTATTGTGTTTGAGCATTCGGTTATAAAAAGAGGGCGAAATCGAAAAGATGGAGATAATCTATTCACCCCCCTCTAGATTATCGTAGCCGCTTGGACTTACAACCTTGACATTGCCTAAACACTTGAAACTCACATTGTGGCATCTTGTTGAATATGTGGATATTATGTGATGCATGTTGGCATGCATGATGATGCAATATGGCGTTTGGTGAACCATTGAACATGTCATTCAAAGCATTTGCATATGCATGCATATTGCAAGAGGATGTTCGCATCCACGAAAATATTTTCTTGAAGAAAATATGTATTTGCTGACCACTGCTAGTGCACCGAGGCATGCTGGACGGGCTTAATTTATGATATATGTTTAGGTATAGCAAGTGAGGTACTCCTGGTGAACACAGAACTAGATGGGAGATGGGCTTTCGGTGGGTCACATGAGGATGGACCATTTGTGGGTACCTATGTTATGACTCTACGGGGTGGGATACTTCTTGGCGGACACATGGAACGCAAGTAGGGAACCCTTGGCTGGGGCCGGGAGGATGGTCCACACGTAACAACATGTTGGAAAAACATTGATATTCCTTTGACATGCATGATTTTTACTTGCTGAGATTTAGCTCACGTAGTTCATGCATTGCAGCTGGAGCTTCTTCAAGTTTTGAGGATCATGGATATGGCTGACGACCTATCGGGCTTGTTTTTGGGTTCATTTTGGTTTTGCATCTGTTATACTATATGTAGGAATTCGTACTGTTTATAACTTTTAAAACTCTATTGAAAACATACATAAATAGTGTACTAGTTTGAGTACTGGGTTAGTATATATAGTTATCGTGTTTATGTACAGATAGGGTTGACTGCCCTTTTGCTTCTAGACGTGGTCTGATCGTTATTGATGCATACATGGTTTATTTCGTTGTTGTCTGTTTTTAAATTTACATAGGAAAAAAAATTATACGTTCTTACAACTGGAGTCTATATTGTGGAGTTGTACAATATATATATTTTCTAGTAGTAGTAGTAGTAGGGTGGGTGTGACAGAGTGGTATCAGAGCCCGGCTATAAATTCTGTAGACAGTCCATATACATGAACTCAAAACTTGCGGAGCTCAGCCATGCGAGTAAGTTTTACAATATTGTAAGATATATTATATGTCATGAATAATTTTGGTCATGTCATTAGGATTATTAGCTAGGAGTTAATGAAAGTCTCGTGTATCATCGTAATTCTATTATTGTATGTTATGATTTGAGGATTTTACTTAGTTGCAGGTGGCAAATCCCTGAAATGATTGAAATAAATGGTTTAACTTTAAGATGCTTTAAAACAATAATCTCTTGTGTTGACATTAATTTAGCAATGGTTATCTTAGTGTTTTATGTTCGACGGATTATTATGACATCAAGAAAGAGGAAAATATTTGAGTTGGTGGTACAGATTAGGCCTAGTGAACGGGTTTATATCATTAACATTTACAATGTTGATCTAAATGAGTGAAATGTCTATATAAGACAAGAGGAGTTTCACTTAAGAATATAACTGAGAAGTAAGTTTAAATATATTAGCCTAAGAACAATCTTTGTCATCACAAGTCAGCTTAGTCCTTGATGGACACCTTAGTTTGACCTTCACAGTAGAGTTAGCCACTTAATAGACTCGACTGAGCTGTTGATAAGATAACTCAACTGATTTAGTTAACCTTTTATAAAAATAGCAGACTTGGTTTTCCAGCGGAAGTCTTTCATCCTTTGATTAAAATATGTTTTCAACACTTGTTTTTAGGCTTAGTTATTATAAGTTGACTTAGCAAATATAACAAACATCAAATAAGATATGCAAGAATTAAAATGCTGGATGTAAAATACACAAAGCAATTTTTATAGTGGTTCGAGGATCGCGTAATCCCTCTAATCCACTCTTCTCCAACTCTTGGAGGTAATCCACTAAATACCAGTGACTTTGTTAAAAAAAGGATGGCAGTCTGAGACTTGATCACACAACTGGCTTCTCCTGGGACTCAACTCTCCACAAGATGGTTGTCCTACTACTTCAGCTTCGTCAAACTTTTGGATTTGATCATGTAGCCTGCAACACGTCTAAAGCTTCTGGTTCGATCTGGAATCTCACTACACTTCCTTCAACCTTGGATGTGTAGACCCCTTGTCTTTAAACAAAGATTTCCTCTTGAAAAGTTTGAAATTGTCTTTCTTTTAGTTAGTGTGTTGGATAGATTTCCTTCGAGTTTGAGGCTTGAGGATAGTATGAATGCTTGAGAATATTCTGCTCTTGTTTGCAGGTTAGTGTCTATTACTTTGCTTGCATTCATAACCTTCTCTCAAATGAATTTCTCAGCCTTTTATAGTGCTTGTTTGAAAAATATATCCGTTGAAGAGATAGATGTATTTTTCAAACTACACTTTGAGGTTGTTGGCTTATCTTGTCTTGCAGCATTAATGTGGGCTAATCCTCAAATTAATGCTTTGCAGCCTTTCTTGAATCTCTGCAGATTTCCAGGAGCATCCCATTGGTTTCTTGATTTCTGCACTCTTTCAGCAAAACAACTTTATCGTACTCAGTCTGACTTGTTTCTACTTTCAGCAAACATTTGACTTTGCTTAACAACGGATCTCTTCAACTTTCTTGAGTCCATTTTGCTGCTCAACCCCTTAGACAGTCATCTCCACTCATCTGGGAGTGACTCAGCTGTCAGTCTGCTGACTGAGACAACTTTTGTGGTACTTGATTGATACTTCAATGCACTTCTCAGCTGACCCACAACAGAGTCTTCTCTTTGATCTTCAGTCAACTTCTGCAATCTTCAACTTGGCTACTTCCACTCAGCTAATAAAATTCTATCTATTGCACAGTTGACTTTACAACAGAATTGGGGTGCCAACTTCCTAATCTGAATTTTACATGGTATCATCAAAATCTAATACATAAATTTCCCAACAATTTCCCCCTTTTTGATGATACAAAAACTTAGATAAAATAACAAAGTAAATAGTGCATAAAAAGAATGGTTGTATGAATATGTCATTTTATTGAACATATCATTCTTGTACCTTACAATGTATCACAATGAACAATGAAAAAAATACAAAGTAATTACAATTTTTTTGTGTATTTACAGTTAAGTAATGATACAACAGGAAGGTGTCTTTAGCAGCCTTCATCGCCTCTCTGTTTCCTTCTTCTCTATTCATCCTCTCTTCTTTTGTCTTCTTCTGGTCTTCTTCTTTTAAAATCTTCCTCTCCTCTTCTTCTCATAAGCTCTCATTGCAGCATCGTCTCTCCTTTTTCTTTCTTCCCATTCTTGAACTTGCCTTTTATTGTCCTCCTCTTGATGCTAAGCAGCCTCTTCGTTCCTTCTGGTAACTTCTCTATTTTCAAGTTCATTTAGTCCAACCCAGTATAGTAGGTCGTTCTTTTGGGGATTTAGGCATGTGACAATCTTAGGCCTTTGTGGTGGAGTACCTTTGCCTCTTCCACCACTTCTTCCCCTTCCTCTTACAGAGTCAGATCCTCCCCTTTTAGTGTACTGTACAGGCTGAGCCCTTGAAGTCTTCTAACCGCTTCTTTAAGTCTGCTGCTTCTCGGCTGATTGACAAATTTCTAAGCCTTTTTTCCCAGTACAGATCCCATGCTTCTTTGAGAGTCATTCCTTCGAAAAATCCTTCTGCCTTGAAAGTTTGGAACTCCTCAAGCACTTGGCTCAGATCCTGCATTGGGAGCGGTTTTTTTTTGGGAGTTTCACTACTGGAGTGTCATGAAGTAACCCTACTGGGGGACCATGGAACTTTGATTTTAGATCTTAAATACGGTCATGCTGCCTTCGATTGAATTCTATAAGTTTAGCTTTCATTGCAACTTTAGTCTTCTGAAAGCAATGTCAGCTTTCTCATCAGCTGATAACTCTTTTGGCAGCTGGGAATAGAGAGAGCTGGTTGATGAGCTAAGTTGGAATTTGTCTAACACAATCTTAAACGGAGTCTTCTTAGAGGACCTTCCTCCTTACTTCCACTACCTTCCCCTTTTCTTTCATCTTCCCCTTTTTTGGCATCATCACCAAGCAAGGAGTACTGCTCCTCGAATATCTCCTGAAATCATTGCATCATGGTTGTCCAACCTTTGATTGAGTGCAACAAAGCTTCTTTCCATAGCTTCCATCTCAGAACACAGAGCCTTGAAGGATTTTTTGAAGTTTGCTGCCTAAGTTGATTGATCTTCTGGAAATACAGCCTTGAAGTCAAAGCCAAATGCAACAACCCTTAAATCATCTGGAGCAACAAACTCTGCGGGATCTATGTTGACAGTGTAATTTGCTCGTTCTTCAGCAGACTCTATTTCCAGCGGAACCTCCTCTAAAAATGGAAAGTAATTCAAAAATAGGTCACTAGGGACTTCAAGAACATCTCCCACTCCTCCTTCAGGAGCATTTCCTTTGTTCCTCTGAATTCCTTCAGCTCTTTGTGCCTCAACTGTGGGACTTCATTGGCAATAACAGATGTGTCAGCCTGCAGAGCTGACTGATCCTCAGCTATCTCAATAGCTTCGTTGGATTCAGCAGGTGCTTCCTTTTGAGTGTTCATGACCTTAGCTGTCTCAACAACATCTCGGTCTGGTGATGGCATCATTGGGAGTTGGCCATCAACCAATGTGAATTTGGACTTGGCAGCTTCCTTGTGTGACTTTTTCATCTCAGTTGCTAGTTCCTCGACAGCTGGGTCCTCTTCAGCTTTTTCTTTTGGGGTGGACTCAGCTACGTTGTTGGTGTCAAGAAATTCCACTGACACATTTTCATCAGAGTCACGTAAAGCACTGATTTCCTCCATTTCTGGGGACTCTGATACAGGAACTAGTAACTTTCCTATCTCCATAGCAGTAACACCACCCAAGCAAGTCTCAACCTACTTTGGGCTTTTAGTAACCATAACAACAGTCTCAACCGATGTAAGGCCTTCAGCTATCCCTTCTACAGACTAAGTTGCATTAGAGTCTTCAGCAACTTCCCTTCTGCAGACAGAGCGGCATTGGGGTCTTGGACACTAGAATCCTTCGAGGTTTTAACCTCTTGGATTGCACTTTCATGACCAACAGTCTCAACTTCCATGGTCTGTTGTCCATCCTTCGCCTCGGCTGACTCAGCAGCATCTTTGGCCTGCAATGCAGTTGGAATTTCAGATGAGACAGTCTCAACCATCTGAGCGTTGTCAATCCCATTATGATGTTTTTTATTTCAGTCTTAGTGAGGTCTCCCACAGCTTCCTCCAACCCCTGTTGTGGTGTGTTTAGTTTCCCCCTTAGCTGGCGCACTTGCTAAATCATGATCAGTGGGGTCAACAAACACATGAGACTCGGCTGTTACCTTTGAGTTTTCAGCTATCTGGGCAGTTATCTCAACAACTTTCTTTGCCCACTACATCTTCATCGCCAGCTTCCTTGGTGAGTCATTTAGAGTGTGCTAGTGACATAGAGGAGTCGATGTTCCTAACCATTTCAAGGATGTCAGGGGTAGGAGAGATTTGAATAGACGATGACTCTCTAGGGCCCCTGAGCAAAGATTGCCCATGCAACATCTTGGACCTTTTCAGTGCTTGCTGCAGCTCAACCTTCTCGATTGGGTCAACTGTATCCACCACTTCCACATCACTATCGCTACTGCTGCTCGAGGGTTGTACGGCACTCTCGGGAGCTTCAGTGAAAAGGCAAGAGTGAGGTTTTGGGGTTTCTCAACTACCTTGGCCTTCTATATCTCCTTCACCTTCTCGACATCCTTCTTCTCATACAGGATTGTAGTGCAAAAATCTACATCGAGAGAAGAGCGAATATCAATATTCCCCGAAAATCCCATAAGGAACTCTTTCTCCTCAATGAATTTGGAACTTTCAAATTGAGATCGGGTTGCACTCAGCTTCCAGGCTCTCCATCTGCGCAGCCTGTCTTCGATTTCTGGGTATGCAGGAGATAGGATTTGATGATCATCACCATCCTGCCGCATAGGCTCTTCAGCAGCCTTGCCTTCCTCAGCAACAATTGCATCAGTCTTATGGGATGTCACTACTAACTCTTCATGTCGTGTGTCAGATGTGTCTCTTTTTGATTTCTCAACTGTTTTCTTGGCAACTGTCTCTTGTTCAGATGTATGTGGCTGAACAGCTACCTGAGATTCTTACTGAGTCTCTTCCACATCATCTTCATCCTTAGATATCTGCTGCTCATCAACAACACCCTTCTCAACCTCCTCAGTTGTAGCGGACTCGGCTGGCTCAGCAGCTAAGTTAGAATTCTTCACCAGTCTCCTCCAGTTTTTTCTTTCCAGAGGAACATCAGCCTCCATATTTTCTGGCTCCACAGCCATGAAAGCTGTCTCTCCTTGCTTCTGTTTCTTGGCAGCAACTGGCTTGCGAGGCACAACTGTTCTCTTCTTTCGGACTAATGGAGAGGGAGCTGGAGCAGGCTTACGTGAGGGAGCTTTGGCAGAAGAAACTGTGTCCATGGGGACATGTTCAACTGATTCCCCCTTGGATGTTGTGGACTTCTTTAAATGGGCCTGCTTCTGGGCACCGGAGAGGTTGGCTTTAAACATCTTCTTGTTCAGGTGAAAGGTTTTCCCATTTCGGAGAGGAACACCTTTCTTTTCCATGACATGGCTTAGAATCAGGCCATATCCCAGTGAGCTGGCAAACTTCCCATCTTCGCCAACCTTCATGTTCATCACATTCTGGTACAGTTTGCTGAAAACAAACTCTGCCTAGTTGACTCCCTTCTCCTCCATGATGGCCACCATTATAATCAACTTAGTCTGAGAGAGATGATTGAATAAGCCAAACTTCATGTCTATACATTTAACTACCACATCTATAAGCTTGTGGTAGTCTACTTTAATAAGTTTTTTCAAAACTGAGTAGTTTGTTTCGAAGCAGCCGCAGGCTTGGATATCTCTTTCCAGCAGCAACCAAATCCACGTCCTTACCAGTTAACTCCTTCAAACCACTGGTAGGGAGAAAACAACGTTCAACTAGGTCATCAACAGTCAACTTCAATGTCTTGTGGTTGACAGATGAGCGAATCTCATCATCGTGAACCTCAGCATTCACGTAGTACAAGGCAACTTCCTCAAGGTAGGTATGAGAAAACTCCATAGTTAGGAACTTTGTGAGACCAACGTTCTCAAGTTTCTTAGCAATTTTCTTGGCCAAATCCATGTCAACACCCTCTTTGACAATGTCTTCGAAATCAACGGTCGCACTGATATGGATCATCTTAGCAAGCTTAGCGAAATTGTATGTTTGTGCCATTTTAAGTCTTGATCTTGAGAAATGAAAACTAAGGTTTGAACTTCTTGGCTGAGAGAAAAACTTGGATTCCTTTGATAGCAAGAGTGTAAGTGTGAGGAGAGAGAAAATAAAAATTCTCTATATAAGGGACTTGAAAGGACGGGTTTTAGAATTTGAAAAGATTAAAACTGATCAACGGTTGAGATAACGTTTGCAAACCGTATTAATTTCCCCACATTAAATGTATTAGCTTTTATATCCAATCATGGATAAATAGTTGCAAGCTTTTGCTGACATCATTCAATGATCCTGACGTCAAACCTAAAAATATTCTCGCTTGCAGAAAATGATTGTGTTTTGTCACTTAGCTTATAAATGACTCAGCTTTCTTCATTTATGACTCAACTCTGCTTCACTTTCATCGATTTGACTGAACGATAACTTGGCTGTGCAATTGACTCGATACAGCTGACTAGCCATATAAGCTGTTTCACTTGGCTGATAAGTGAAACTCTTCGGAAATGCAATTCTCTCATCTTCAACCATGCTGAATGAGTCTTCTGAGCTTCCTACCATAGCTGAATCAATCCAAGCTCATTCTTAAGCTCTTCAGTTGATATGTATTCCAATGTGACGTTTTCTTTTCAACATGATCTCTTATAAAATGATATCTGACATCAATGTGCTTAGTTCTTGAATGCAATACTAGATACCGAGTAATTGCAATGGCACTTGTGTTATCACACATTATTGGAATCTCTTTTTCTTCAATGTCATAATCTCTCAGCTATTGCCTCATCCATAAGACTTGGGCACAACAGCTGCCTGCATCAATATACTCTGTTTCAGCTGTGGGTGTAGCTATTGAATTTTGTTTCTTGTTGAACCAAGAAACCAACCTATTACCAAGCATTTAACAAGTACCAGATGTACTCTTCCTGTCAACTCTACATCCAGCATTGTCAGAATATGAATATCCAACTAGCTTGAATCCTCATTTCTTTGGATACCATAAGCCAACTTCTTGGCATCCCTTCAAATATCTTAGGATTCTCTTGAAATCTAGCACATACACCTACAACAAATGTGATGTCTGGCCTGCTAGCTGTCAAATATAGCAATGATCCATTGAGGGCTCTATATCTAGTTTGATCAACAGCTTTTCCTTCTGCATCCATATCCATCTTCACTGATGTATTCATGGGAATCTTCACAAATGACTTCTCTTCCATATCAAATTTCTTCATTAAATCTCTGGTATATTTGTTTGACTTATGAAGGTTCTATCCTTCATTTGCTTGACTTTAAGTCAAAGTACTATCCTTCATTTACTCGACTTGAAGACCTATGAAGAAAGTCAGCTCTCCCATCATACTCATCTCAAACTTTCCTTGCATAAGGTTTTAGAATTTGTCACACAACTCTTTTTTTGTGGATCCAAAGATGATGTCATCCACATATATTTGAACAAGCAGTATACTCTCTCCATCTTGAATTCTGAAGAGTGTTCTATCAACCTTGCGTTTGGTGAATCCATTGTCTACTAGAAACTGAGACAATATGTCATACCATGCTCTTGATGCTTACTTCAAACCATATAATGCCTTTTTGAGCTTGTAGACTTTAACTCCAATAGTTTTCTGCTCAAAACCTGGAGGTTATTCCACATAGACTTCTTCTTCCAAAAGTCCATTCAAAAATGCACTCTTCATATCCATTTGATAGACTGTGAAATTCTTTTGTGCAACATAAGCAAGAAACATCCTAATTGCTTCCAATCTTGCAATAGGTGCAAAAGTTTCATCAAAATCTATGCCCTCTTCTTGGCAATACCTTTTGGCTACCAATCTTTCTTTGTTTCTCACAACAGATCCCTCTTCATTTATCTTGTTTCTAAATACCCACTTCGTACCAATAATATTTTGGTGGGTAGGCCTTTAAACCAATTCCCAAACTTTATTTCTTTCAAACTGATTCAACTCTTCCAGAATAACTAAAATCCAATGTGTTTCATCCAATGCTTGTGACACATCTTTAGGCTCAATCTGGGAAATGAAACAAGTGAACATAGCCTCATGTTGAGTCCTAGATCTGGTTCTTAATCCTTCTCTAACATCTCCAATAATTAACTCTGGAGGATGATCTCTCAACCATCACACATCTAGTTGGAGTAAGTCTGCAGGATTAAATTGTCTTGCAGCTAAGTTGTCTTGAGCAGCTTCCTCTTGATCATCATTCAGCTGCAAACCTTTCAGCTTCTATGAGATTCAACTATCTCATCTTCATCTGAGTTGAGTCTTCTGATATCTCCCTCAACATATGGACTCTTCTGAATGGTTGGTTGATTCATCTTGTCAGCTAACTCATCAATGTCTTCTCCATTAACATTAGGTTCGTCAAAAACCACATGGATAGACTCTTCTGTGACCATAGTCCTCTTGTTCAGCACTCTGAAAGCTTTACTCTTAGCTGAGTATCCAAAAAGATACCTTCATCAGCTTTATCATCAAAAGCTTCAAGTTGTCCTTGCCATTGTTGTGAATGAAGCACTTACATCTAAAGATATGAAAATATCCAACAATTGGTTTCCTCCTTGTCCAAATTTCATATGGGGTTTTAGACAACTGCCTATTGATCATACACCTATTCTGAGTGTAGCAGGAAGTATTAATGGCTTCACCCAAAATCTCTTAGGCAATCCATCTTTCAGCTAACATGGTCTTTGCAGCTTCCTTTAGAGTTTTGTTCCTTCTTTCAGCCACTCTATTCTGCTGTGGAGTTCTTGCAGTTGATAACTCATGAGAAATACCATTCTCTATGCAATACTAAGTTATAATCCCATTGAAAAACTCAGCTCCTCTATCATACCTTATCTTGAAAATGTTTTGACTCTTCTCATTTTGATCTCTTCTCATCAGCTGAGGAAGCTTTGGCAATGTTTCCTTCTTTTTACTCATAAAGATTGTCCATGTGTATCTTGAATAATCATCCACCACCAATAAGGTGTATTTCTTTCCACTGATATTAGTTGGTTCAACAAGACCAAATAAATCCATATGGAATAAATGCAAGATCCTAGTTGAAGAAAGACTTGGCTTATCCTTGAATGAAGACTTGATTTACTTTCCCATCTGGCATGCATCACAAATGTTTTCCTTCTTGTACACTGAGTCTGGCAATCCTTCCACAAGATGACTCCTTGAAAGCTTGTTGATTGTCTTGAAATTCAGTTGACTCAGCTTTTTTGTGTCATAGCCAACTTGATTCAGTTGTACTCTTTGCTAGTAAGCATGTACTTGGTGTAGCAGTTGACCAATCCACTACATACATGTTTTTCTGTCTTGATCCTGATAGCACAACTTCATTTGATTCATTGATCTGGCACACTCCCATGTTGAATCCTACATTGTAGCCTTTATCATAGAGTTGGTTGATACTCAGCAGATTGAAATTCAGCCCTTCAACATAGGCTACATCTGTGATTTTGAGTCCATTTTTCCCTATGGATCCAGTGCCTGTTATCTCCCCTAGAACTTCATTCCTCCAAATATGACTTTTGCTCCTCTTGATTCCTTGAAGTTTGATAAATTCTTTTTATTGCCTGTCATATATATGGAACAACCACTATCCCTGTACCAGGTTCCTTGGCACTCAACAGCTTTTTGAACTTGCAATCAAGGAAATCAATTTTTAGGTACCCAAACTTGTCTAGGATTGAGGGGTTAGCACTATAATATGATCCAACCAAGCTGTAGCCAAATGATCTGACTCTAAGAGGTTGCCACCTATCATTTCCATAATGATAATGAATATTTGCAAATTGCTTGGGAGCTGTAGGCTTATACATCTGTCTCTTTTTGTCTGTATGCATGTGGGTGTGGTTGTGAATTTACTTTATTGGGATAATAATGAAACTTTTATGCATTTTGGGCATAGTGCTTGTGTAATGCCCCATTTTTCAAATTACAAGAGTAACTTAATTTAATAAGAAAGTGTATTTAAAAGCTTATGAATAAGACACATCTCAAAAATAAGCGGAACCATTTTATTAATAAACCCCAAATAATTCCTGACCTTTCCGCTGCGCCACTCTTATTTCATAAAACATAGTCTAATTATAAAATTTTGCGTCCAAATAAACAAAAAGTACTTTAATTCAAACCCAGACAACAGCCATCCAAAAATTAAATAGTAACTAAAAATCCTTTAACAAAATAAAATATTCCTAAAGTTGTAAAATAAATAAAATTATTGACTTGCATCCACCGCCTCCAATCCTCGCTCAGACTCCTCAACCTGAAAAGTGTTAATAAATATGGGGTGAGCTTCCAACTCGCTCAATTGGGACACATTTACTATAATTAAATACAACAATAGGCATAGTCATAAACATTTAACATGAACTTTAACTTTTATTTTGACTGGCCAGTTACTTTATAGTACTGCGGGTTCAACCCGAGGATACTTTTGATCCCGGACCTTCTTACGGCCCCTCGCTAACATGATTTCTTTTATTCCACATTTCACATAAATGAATACACATAAAAAAGTATTTAAAAATGACAAAAAATAAGTGAATAGAAATATCCCCACCTCGAAACATTGCTTGAAAAATAGTGAATGATTTGATGCAATATCCCTATTGAACTTCAGAACACGCCATCCTCGTCGCCTAACATGGATATATATACATCTTAGTTCCTAGAAGTCAAAACTTATGTATTAACCTCGATATCGGAAGCACTAAAATAACATTCTTGGAAGCTCACGGTATTTTCCTAAGGTTTAGGGTTCAACTTGGTAGGTTTGAACAATACTAAATCTCTGCGCAGTTTGGATCGAGTAATATTTTATCATAAACCGCATACTAGAATTGTTTAATATTTTTACAGTAGATAATATATTCAAAAATAGATATCATATAAACATTTCATGAATATTCGAAATGTTTAGCTTTTGGTTTTGAATTTGTGAAGCTGAAATTTATGTAACACAAAATCCTGCACAACTATGGAAGAAACATCAAATTTAAATAAATATAGTACTATAGGATCTGGAATGTTAACTACGTGTAATACACATACCATAGTATAACATATTCAAAAAACATAATATTTAAAATTCTTTAACTTGAGGTGTTGAATTTCATAAATTGAACCTTTTGTCATAGCTAAAACTGTAACGTTTTGGAAACTAGTTAATATTTAAATAAATATAAGTTGGAATGATCTGATATTTTATCACAAGGTAGAATACATTATAATACATAACACATCATAAATTCAGGTATTTGTAAGGTCTTTACATATGGTTTCTTGAATTTGTAAATCAGAAACAAAGTATATTCAAGATTTGGAAAGCGTGAATGCGAATTTTATATAAAATAAAATACAACTGAAACATATATGAAAATTTAACTGAATATGTTAAACATATGATAACATAACATATTAAAATTTCACGAATTTTGGACATGTATAAGTACGGTTTTGGATTTTCTAAAACGAAAACAGGGAATACCATAATTTCTGGCATCTTAGTTTGAAAATTTTACAAAAGTACTCATCGGATTAATATGAAATTTTAACCGTACGATAAAAACTTTATGAGGAATAACATATTAAAATCTCAGAAAATTTTGAACAGTATATCTGGGGTTTTGAAATTTAGAAGTAAATTACCTTAGGAATTGAGAATGAAATAGGGAAGGCAATTGAGGGATCATGGCGTTGAAGAGAAACTTCATGGAGGCCGTATGGTAGATGATGGGGCTGTGGTGGTGCAGATAATAGAGCTGGAACGTGTTTTGTTTTTGTCATCTCTAATGTGGTATAATAAACCCTAATAACGAAAGACTCCTAATATAATTACCCTAGGTAGTTCCCCAAGCACTTTAGGATTCCTCAATCCAATAATAATAATAATTCACTAATGGGCTATCTAACTAATTAAATACTTCTTCTTCTTTTTTTTCACGGGTGTTACAAACTCCCCCTTTTAAAAAATTTCGTCCTCGAAATTTAGTTAACTTGATTCAAACTCCAGTAATGTCCAAGTATCTTGCTACAATCTCATCATCTCATTCTCAAGTTGCCTTGTCCTGGCTCAATTGTGTCCTAGTAATTGTTGTTATAAGAGGACTCCACTAAAGGTAACTATGCGTCTCAATCATCCTTCTAAACCAAAATACCTATCATATAGAATTGTATTGTTCTTTTAGTGTGTCCATCCGTCTGTGGATGATATGTTGTAGTAAAACTTAACTCTATTCCCTTGAAATTTTTTCGAGCTTCTCCAAATATTTAAAATGAACCTAGTATCCATATTCAATAATCTCACTATTTCTCTTGTGTATAATTGGGAAAATTGATCTGAACCATATGTCATCCACAGAAAGTATGTAGATTTGGTGAATCGGTCAAAAATAACTCATATCGCAATTTTTCTTAGCTGATCACGACAAATCTACAACAAAATCAATATCTATATACTCACATCTTTCTTTCTATGATATCAAATGTCCTAAAACGAATCTAGACGGTCGTTGGTGCTTGACCTTAACTTGTTGATGTGTCATGCATCTATCCACAAGGTATTGATAGTTCTTATAATATCCCTCCACCAAAAATACATTTTGCATATCTCGATAAATCTTTGTAACTCGTGGATGAGCGGATAAATCTTTTGTAATATCCAGCTAACCCTAGGACACTTCGCACTTGTCCTGCGTTAGTCGATGTTTTCCAATCCAATAATTCTGCTACTTTTGATGGGTCTACTTCAATTCAATGGAAGTGACAATGTGTCCTAAAAACACAACCCTGTCTAGCAAATTGCACTCTTGCTGAATTTGGCATAAAGTTTCTCCTACCCTAATGTTTCTAACACAATGCGAAGGTGTTCCTCATGTTGTTCCTTGTCTTGTGAGAATACCAAATATCATCTATTAAGATAATAAAAAATCTAAAACAAGTGTTATTAAAAAAATGCTCTCTACTCTCTCTTCCCTTGTGACACCGTCCGACTGCCCCCATTAATGTCGTCGGTCACCTTCTCCATGGCTATGTCAGATTATCTTACCATGATTGGAGCAGACTTAAGTCACTTGGGGAATAAAGGACTGCAGTCAAGTCAAGACAACTGAACGAGATCCGTTGATGAAAGTGCTATCCAACTGTGTCATTTACATTTCAGCATTTTTATTTCTGCATATTACTTTACATCTGCTGATAATCTGCTATCCAACTGATAATTAACAAAGTGCTAAAACCAAGTGTTAAAACAAACTTAAACCAAATTCAAGGGTGTTAAGTCTTCCGCTGAAAACCTCATCACAGCCAAGTTAAGATTTGGACTAAGCAGCTAAGTTATTCTATCAACAGCTCAATCGAGTCTGTTGAGTGGCTAACTCTGCTGGTTAACTAACTTAGCTGTCACTTAAGGACTTAGCTATGTATTTAACTCATGTAATATTTTAAAAGGACTAAATCGAAAAGTTGGTAAGGTTTATTCAACCCCTCCTCTAAACCTTACTCACACCCCTTGGGACCTACAAGTGGTATCAGAGCGGTTGGTTCATTGAGCCTTCTGCACTGGTTACTGAACTAGATCTCCAATCTTTCAAAGAAGTTTTTAACACTTGTTCTTTCAAAAGCCATTTTTAAACAGCAAAGTTATTATCATGGAAGCAAATTTGACACGCATTCCTATGTTCACCATTGAAGAATTTGATGACTGGAAAATACGTATGCAGGCTCATCTATCAGCTTTACATGATGAGATGGGGATAGTGATAGAGGATGGGCCACTGCACATAATGAAGGTGAACACAGCTGCAAGGAGAGCTGCTGCAGCTGAAAGAGAAGAGGATGATGCTCCTAGACCAGCTATGGTTGAAAAACCAAGAGTTGAACGGACAAATGATGACAGAAAAAGATACAACCTAGACAATGTGGCCAAGGATATACTTTACAAGACTTTGGACAAAGCCATGTTCAACAAAGTCAAATCTTGAAAGACAGCCAAAGAAATCTGGGATAAACTAACTTTAATTTGTGAAGGATCAGAGCAAATTAAGGAAAACAAATTATCTGTTGTTGTTCAAAAATTTGAAAACTTTAAAAGGCTTGCAGGTGAGACAATGGATGAGCTGGATGCCAGATTCACTGAAATTACAAATGAGCTCTCAGCACTTGGAAAAGAATACACACAAAAGGAAATGTGCATGAAGATACTAAGGAGCCTCCCAGCTGAGTGGGAAATAAAAACCATAGCTCTAAGGCACTCGATGGACCTATCAAAAACATCCAATCATGAACTATTCTTAGACCTCAAAGCTTATGAATTTGAGCTGAGAAGAAAAGATCAAGAGGAGACAGTTGTACCCAAAACAGCTGCACTTATAGTCAAGGATGGAAAGAGAGCTGAGAACAAAGAAATCATTGACCAGGAGGAGATTGCGCTGATGGTTCAAAGATTCAACAAGTTCTTCAACAAGAACTACAAAAGAGATAAAGGTGAATCCTCCAGAAGACATTCAGCTCCCTCCAAGTCAAGGGAAGATAGGCCACCAAAGAGAGCTGAGTATCAGAAGGTCGAATATCAAAGACCTGACAATCCAAGAAATGAGAGAGCTGACCACAAAGTTGAAAACCTGTGTTGGAATTGACTGTCCATATCCTGTAGTCAATAAATACAGGAATGAAGAAGAAAGAAGACAAGAAAAGAAAAAGGCAATGTTGGGCTGTCACGAGATCCGGCTGAAACAAATAAAGTCGAATGATACAAAGAGACTCGAGAGAGTAGTGAAGCTGACTACTCAAGTGATTCTGAGGAAGAAGCAATGATCTGTTTAATGGCTAAAGAACAAGATCAACCTGACCAAGAAGATGAGGTACACTCTAATTCATCTCACTCAGATTCTAGTGATAGTGATTGTGATTGTGACACACACTTCATTACCCACTGATCTTTATGATTCATTAGGCAAAATGATGAAAGACTTTGAGCACATTAAGTCCTCACACACACTATTAAATGAGGAAAACAAACCAATTCAAAAGCCAAAACTCACAAATTGACTAAGGAGCCGAGTACTCTAAGTCACATAGCTAATGAGAACAAAGAGTCAGTCAAGAAAATGCTAAAATGCTAAACTAATAGCAGAGATAGCTGCTATAGAAAAGAGGGAAAATGATCTAAAAAATGTGATTGTTTCATTCACAAAGGCATCTAAATCATTGGATGACCTTATTATGAGCCACAAAGTGTGTGGAGACAAGACATGCATATGATTCAATTCCTTTGTGCACAGTCAAACTCCCAGAGTGATCTTGGAAAAAGGATCTTCAAGTAATGAAGCATCTCAAAAACCCAAGACACCAAATGTTGCACCCACATTCACTCCAAAGCACAATCACAAACAAACTGGCCTTGGATATAAAGGAAAAGAAAAACAACCAGGTTGAGTATGCTTAGAGGACAGCTGAGAAGAAATTCAGAGAGTTCCTCAAGGAAACTACAAACAGAAAGTACACTGTGAAGAAGAAACAGAGCTACCAGAATCCCCAGAAGTTCTATCAAAGGAACACAAATGATGGGAATGGTAGAAACTACCCAAGCCAAGCTGATTGGGATAATGTGAAATATCAGCAAAGACCTATGGAATATATGCCAAAATGGCAAAGGCCTAGAACTCAGGAAAGGTCATTCCAAAGGCAAAAGAGCTATCATCAGCACATATATGCACCCAAGAATTACACTCAGAAATATCACAACTACCCAAATAAGGCAATTGTTAAAACACACACACAGGCATACAGACAAGAGAGACAGTTGTATGAACCTAAAGCCCCCAAGCAATTTGCCAAAGTGAATTATGATTATGGCATAGACATATGGCGATCTCTTAGAGTCAGATCATTTGGCTATAAGTTGGTTGGATCATCTTACAACACTAACCCCTCAGGACCCAGACAAGAATGGGTACCTAAAAACTAATTTCCTTGATTGCATGTTCAAGGAACAGCTGAATGCCAAGGAACCTGGTACATGGATAGTGGTTGTTCCAGACATATGACATGAAACAAGAAAAATATGTCAAAATTCAAGGAGATTAGAGGCGCAAAAGTCATATTTGG
Organism: Rehmannia glutinosa; assembly: GCA_016081115.2. Lineage (NCBI taxonomy): Eukaryota > Viridiplantae > Streptophyta > Magnoliopsida > Lamiales > Orobanchaceae > Rehmannia > Rehmannia glutinosa. The sequence goes on along the minus strand of CM071935.1, from coordinate 34,443,357 downwards.
AGGAAATGAAGCTCCAGGAGAAATAAGAGGCACTGGATCCATCAAGAAAAATGGATTAGAAATCACAGATGTTGCATATGTTGAAGGCCTCAACTTCAACTGTTAGCATCGGCCAACTCGTGACAAGGGCTATAATGTTGGATTCAATATGGGAGTGTGCCAAATCAAAGACACTCAATCAAATGAAGTAGTGTTGCAAGGATCCGCAAAAAGAATGTGTATGTGGTAGATTGGTCGATTGCCACACCATACACTTGTCTCAAGCTAGCAAAAGAGTACAAAATCAAGTTGGTCACGTGGCACAAGAAGTTTGAGTCACCTGAATTTCAAGACAATTAACAAGCTTACAAGGAGTAATCTTGTAGAAGGATTGCCAGACTCAGTGTACAAGAAGGAAAGTGTTTGTGATGCATGCCAGATAGGAAAACAGATCAAATCATCATTCAAAGAAAAGTCAAGTCCATCTTCAACAAGGATATTGCATCTGTTGCATATGGATCTATTTGGTCCAGATTGAGCCACCAAAGATAAGTGGAAAGAAATACACTTTAGTAGTGGTGGATGATTATTCAAGATATACATGGACAATCTTCATGTGCAAAAAGAAGGAAACTTTGCAGAAGTTACCTCAACTGATGAAAAGAGTTCAAAATGAGAAGAGTCAAACCATTATAAGGATAAGATCTGATAGAGGGACTGAGTTTGTCAATGGAATAATAACTCGATTGTGTTGAAAATGGTATTGCTCATGAATTATCTCGCAGCAAGGACTCCACAAAGAGAATGGAGTAAGCGAAAGAAGAAACCGAACTCTCAATGAAGTCGCAAGAACCATGTTAGCAAGCCGGATTGCCAAAAGATTTTGGGTGAAGCCATCAATACGCATGCTATACTCAAAATAGATGCATGATAAATAGACAACTGACAAAGACTCCCTATGAAATATGGACAGGGAGAAAGCCAAATGTTGGGTATTTTAGAATATTTGGATGTAAATGCTTCATTCACAACAATGGAAAGGATAATATGAAGGCTTTTGATGCTAAGGCTGATGAAGGTATCTTCTTTGGATACTCAGCTGAAAGCAAAGCCTACAGAGTGCTGAACAAGAGGACTATGGTCACAGAAGAATCTATCCATGTGGTTTTTGATGAACCTAATGTAAATGGAGAGGACATTGAAGAGTTAGCTGATAAGTTGAATCAGCCAACTATGCAGAAGAGTCCCTATGTTGAAGCTGAAGCTAGAGCAATAAATCAAGATAAAGGTGAAATAGCTGAATCTCAAAGACAGCTGAAAAATTTGCAGCTAAGTGATGATGAGAGAGCTGCTCAAGGCAATACAGCTGCAAGACGACTGAACCCAGCTGACTTAGTCCAACCTGATGTGAGATTGCTGAGAGACCATCCACCAGAGCTAGTCATTGGAGATGTAAGAGATGGTGTAAGAACCAGATCCAGAGCTCAACAAGAAGCTATGTTCACTTGTTTTATTTCCCAAATAGATCAAAAAGATGTGTCCCAAGCACTGGATGACACACATTGGATTCAAGCCATGCAGGATGAGCATAATCAATTTGAAAAGAACAAAGTTTGGGAATTGGTGCAAAGACCAAGTCATCAAAATGTTATCGGCACAAAATGGGTTTTCAGAAACAAGATGAATGAGGAAGGTTTTGTGGTAAGAAACAAAGCAAGATTGGTAGCCAAAGGGTATTGCCAAGAAGAAGGAATAGATTTTGATGAAACATTTGCTCCTGTTGCAAGATTAGAAGCAATAAGGATGTTTCTTGCCTATGTTGCACACAAGAACTTTATTGTATATCAAATGGATGTGAAATGTGCATTTTTAAATGGACTGTTAGAAGAAGAAGTCTATGTTGAGCAACCTTCAGGTTTTGAGAAGAAGACCATTGGAGATAAGGTGTACAAGCTCAAGAAAGCTCTATATGGATTGAAACAAGCACCTAGAGAATGGTATGATATCTCAAATTCTGACAGATAATGGATTCACCAAAGGCAAAGTGGACAGAACACTCTTCAGAATTTGAAATGAGCATGATATCATTTTTGGATCCACAAACAAAGAGCTGTGTGATAAATTCTCAAACCTGAGCAAGGCAAATTTGAAATGAGCATGATGGGAGAGCTGACATTCTTTCTAGGACTTCAAGTTAAACAGCTGAAGGATGGAACCTTCATAAGTCAGACAAAGTATACCAAGAGATTTAATGAAGAAATTTGGTATGGAAGAGAAGTCTTCCGTGAAAATACCAATGAATACATCAGCAAGATGGACATGGATGCAGATGGCAAGCCTGTGGATCAAACAAGATACAGAGCACTCATTGGATCATTGCTCTATTTAACAGCAAGCAGACCAGACATCACCTTCGCAGTAGGTGTATGTGCAAGATTTCAATCTGCACCAAAGGAGAGCCATATGACTGCAGCTAAGAGAATCCTACGATATTTGAAGGGATGCCAAGAAGTCGGCTTATGGTATCCAAAGGAAGGAGAATTCAAGCTTATTGGTTACTCAGACTCTGACTATGCTGGATGTAGAGTTGACAGGAAGAGTACTTCAGGTACATGTCAATTGCTTGGAAACAGATTGGTTTCCTAGTTTAGCAAGAAGCAAAACTCAATAGCCACATCCACAAATTGGTGAGTACATAGTTATGGGCAAACAAGTGCCCAAGTCTTATGGATGAGACAACAGCTGAGAGATTATGATGTTGAAGAAAAAGAGATTTCAATTATGTGTGATAACACAAGTGCTATTGCAATCACTCAGAATCATGTGTTGCATTCAAGAACAAAGCACATTGATGTCAGATATCATTTCATAACAGACCATGTTGAAAAGAAAGACATCACTTTGGAATACATCTCAACTGATAAACAGTTAGTTGACATATTCCCAAAGCCCTTATGTGAATCAAGATTCGAAGAGCTTAAGCATGAGCTAGGGTTAATTGAGCTGAGTTGACACTCAGAAGACTCAATGAGCAGAGATGAAACATGAAAAGATGAAAACAGAGCAAATCTTATAAATCAGCCAAGTGAATCAGCCGTATCGGAAAGTCAGTTATATCAAGTTAGTTGACAGCTGAGTCACCATACGAAAGGGGAGAAAAAGAGTCGAGTCATTTGTGCAGTGAGCTGAGTCAATTATGAACAAAGTGACAAAAACGCAGTCGTTTTTAATGAGCGTGAATGTTTTAAAGGATGATGTCAGCGTAATAATGACGGGTACAGTCAAAAGTTGCACAGTAAGCATATGATTGGATATAAATGATGCCGCATTAAATGCGAGCAATTAAATGCAAATGAGACGTGCTAAATCTGAGCCGTTGATTTTGATTAATATTTCAAAAAAAACCGAAAACACGTCCTTTCATACCCCTTATATACCCATTTGTTCAGTTTTTTCTCTCACTTCAAAAACTGTTCATCTTTCCAAAGCAAAGAAAGCAAGTATTTTTCTCTCAAAACCATATCAGTCTTCATAGTAAGTTCGTCAAGTTTTGTTCGATAAAAATCACTGAAATGGCACCAGCACATGATTTTACCAAGCTCGCAAAGCAAATCCACACCGGATCAACCGTGGATTTTGACGGATGATAAAGCAGGGTTCTGATGAAACCCTTGTGAAAAAGATAGCTGATAAGATCGAGAAATCAGGGTTGAAACCCTTTTTGACGATGGAATACCAAATGACGTACGTAGAGGAGGTCGCCCAGTTCTACGTAAATGCTGAGGTGCAGGGCGAAGGGATTAAGTCCTCTGTCCACCGCAAGGACATTCTAATCACTACAAAGGACCTTGCGGAGCACTATTTATTGCCGTCGGAGGGCATGCCGGAGATATATGAAGGAGACGTCGATTTGGTTGCTGCATGGAAGGAAGTGGCCAAACCCGAGTGTGCTGCAAAAGTTGTCTACACAGCGGACAAGAAGCTGCTGAAAGAAGATTATCATAAGATGTTGGATATCGTTGCCAAATGTGTAGACATCAAATTTGGAAGCTTCAATCAGCTGTCCAAGACCAAGTTGATCGTCATGGCTGCGATCATGCAAGAGAAGAAGGTCAACTGGGCAGAATTCATCTACAGCAGACTCTGCCAGAATGTTGCAAATAAGTCTTTCAAGGACGATGGGTCATTTGGAGGATCTCTGGGATATGGCCTTGTAATTGGCCACTTGATGGAGGTGAAGGGCGTTCCCCTTCGACATGGAAAATCATTCCATGTTAACAAGAAGATATTTTGGGCCAACTTATCTGGAGCCCAGAAGAGAGCATACGCCAAGCGAGCGGACACCAGTGAGGGGGAATCAGCTGACCCTGAGGAATTGCCTCCCCTCCAAAGAAGAAAGTTGCCCATGCAGCTGAAAAGAAAAAGGTTGCCCAAAGAAAAAGAAAAAACCGCACTTTGCCCGCAGCCGTGTCACCTGCCCCTGCAGCCGCGGTGGAGAAGGAACCCTTAATACCTTCTCCAGGAAAGAAGAAGAAGAGGACTGCCAAAGTGAGAAAGGCAGCTGCCTCTAAGGCAACTCCAAAGGCCTTTACCTTCGAGGAACCGGATGAAGTAGAACCAGACATTCCTCTGGTGAAAACCAAGAGAAGGAGAAGACTCACCAAGCTCTCCGAGCTTGAGAAGACGGCTGAGTCTACAACTCAGCTGGAGCAAATTATTGAGACTGCGGAAGAGGTGCAGTCTCCAGAAGTGCTTGATGAAACCGCCAAATCTGCTGAAGGCGATCAGCAGAGGCAAGTTGAAAACCCAGTTGTGGATAGAACAGCTGAACAAGAATTACCAAAGACAGATGCTGCTGAGGATGAAGAGCAGCAAAGTTTGCTACCCTCCATTCCTGAAAAGGAAGGACAACAGGGAGAGGATGAAGATGATGATGTAATCATATGCTCTCTATTGTACCCAGATACACAAAATCGTCTAAAAGCATGGAGGAAATGGAAGCTGAGTCACTCTAGGGTGCAGTTTGAACACCCAGAGTTTATTGATGAGGAAGAGGAACTCTTCAGGTTCCTTGAAGTTGATACAGTGTTGCAAGCCCTTGATGAGGATAACTGTATTAATATGCTGCAAATTCGGAAAGAAAATGAACAAGCAAGAGCGGTGAGAGAAGCGAGAGGCTCGTGAGAAAGCCAGCATTTGTCCTCTTACTGGAACCAGCGACCATACTCATCCTCATCTTGACATACTCTCAAACAGTGATGAGGACTTTGATCCTGCTGCTGCAACGGAGGAGTTGGAAATGCAGCAAGCCGTGCGAGAATCCAGGATGATGCATGAGCAACAGCTGACGGAAGGACCAGGAGAGTCTTCCAAATCTCAGCTGGAGATTGAAGCATTGGGAGTGGTACAGCAGATTGCCACTATTATTGCTGCAACCACTTCCCCAGCTCACTCAGAGGATGGATCTAAGGGAATTGGCGATGAAACTGGGAACTTGGGGACCCAAGTTGAGCCAACCCCTGTTGAAGGTGTCTTACCACCTGCCCCCACGGCTGACCACTCATTTGACAAAGCCGAGAGTCTGGAGCAGAGTGACCCCAACATAAGTCACTCAGCTGGTGTGCCAGCTGAGGGGGAAACTCCTTCTACTGCAGCTAGGTCGGAGGATGCTGCAGATGACTCCACCATGAATCTAGGAGGCGAAGTGGAGAAGGAACAAGAAAAAGAAACACAGCAGGTTGTCACTGACGAAGCTCGGATAGATGAGTCTGTCTCAGCTGAAGTGGCAACTGCTCGGCATGCTGATGACGCTGTTGATGCAGTCGAGGCACAGGATGGTTCTGGCCCAAGAGTTAACACTTTGGGCAATGAAAGTGCAATCTACGGAGTTGAGACTCCTATGGATGCCACTGCAGAAGACCCTAAGACAGTTGCGCCTGTCAAAGGGACTGTACAAGGCCCCGCTGCAGTTGAGACTGCAGGAGGTAATGAAGGCCTAAGGGAGGTTGAGACTTCCCTAGGAAAAAATCAAGATGATAAGGGCATTCCTCATACCATAATTTCTGATTCAGAGGAGGAAATCAGTGCTCTTCATGACTCCCAGGATGATCCTGATACAACCTTCCTGGGATCTGAGTCTACCCCAACTGCACATCAAAAAGACTCAGCTGAGGATGTTCTTCCTAGTACGAGTAAGCCAGACTTCAAGACTGCTCGACAAACGTTTAATTTTGATGATGAGCCAAACCTTCAAGACTCATCATCTTCCGATGACGCTGATGGTGCAGCTGAGGAACAACAAATTCATTTAGCAGAATCCACTGAGGCCGAAGAAGAAGTCATAAGAAGGCAGTGAGGCTCGACCACCGCCAAACCTCTCACCAAGGTCCAGCTAAAACCGAGTCGTCTGCGCAGGATCCCCAAGCTACAGCAGACTCAACTCAACCAGGCACATCACAGGCACGCGTAACCGTAGAAGCTATACCATATGTCCGTGATGATGCATTTGAAGAGACTTTCCCTTTCTCAATTGAGCTGCCTGAACTTGATGAAGAAACAGCTCGAGAGCAGAGACGCTTCAACGTAAGATCTGACCCAGTTATTCCCACAGATACTATCGTTCCAGCAGACTTTGATTTTGATGCTGCTTGGCCGCAAGCTGAGACCGAGGTGACAGCTGAAGTATGAGAGGTCTTCAAGACAATCTTTGCAGAGATTGAGAAGATAGAACGACACCAGGCCACATTAGATATGCGGCTGGACAACAAGGATGCCAATCTTACAGCCGATCTACGTGGGATAGTGGTTAGAATCAGGGAATGGTGTCAACAACAGCGTGCAATGCGACTAGAACAAGTCATATATTTGAAGGCATTGTACAACAAAATGTTGATCTGGAGCGTTGATAATGCTGACATGAAGAGGAGGATGCAAGAAAATATTGACAGAATGCATGCCTCACACAACACTAAAATGGAGTTGCTGCGTGAATTTCACCGCAAAGAACTTCTGCGCATCGAGGAAAACATGAATAACAAATTCAGCCTTCTTATGGCTGAAATGAACTGGTGGCAGCCGAGTCCAAAGCCACTCGCTCAGAATTCCGAACAGCATACTCTGCAGCAGACTCGAAGCAAAATTCAGCTATCAGCAGATTGGAATTCATGCTAGCCAGTCTGTTCCCAGGGGTTCCTCTCTCCTTTGATGATGCCAAAAAGGGGAAAGAGGAATACCTAAAGACGTTGAAAGGGTCGGCGGTTGAGAAGAAGGACGCAGCTGTTGTGAAGCAGAAGAAAACAGTTGAAGAACAGAAGAAAGAAAAGGGAAAAGCAGTTGAGGGGGAAGGTTCAAAAGATATAACTCTAATGCTTGCTGAAACCCCTCAACAAGGCCTTGTCACAGCTGACATAACCAGAAGAGAAAAATCGTAGAAGTAGGGATGAAGGAGGTCGAAGGAAAAATGGATGCCCGTGTGATGGATATACTGAAACAATACGGAGGCATTCCAGCAGGAAAAGACACATATGCTATTTCAGACGTCGGAAATGAGCCGAAATCAGTTGATGAATTCAAAAAGCTCGAATCCGAAGTATACTTCGAGAACATGTCCATAGCCCAAGCCTGGGACTTGTACTGGGAAAAAGGCCTTAAGCTGTGTGAAGAAGTTGATAGACAGCAGACTACCGGCAGTCAGCAGACTACAAGTAGCAAGTCAGCTGAGAAAAGGAAGACTCTCGTACAATATACATCCTTAAGTCATCTTGTATGTATGTTTTAAGTTTTGGCATCATCAAAAAAGGGGAAATTGTTGGGAAATTTATTGTTTAGATTTTGATGAATGCCATGTAAAACTTAGACTAGAAAGTTGGCACCCCATTTTCCTTGTAATTTGTATTGTAATAGATAGGGTTGTATGAGCTGACTCAAGTCAGATATGCCGGATATACAAGAAGTCAACTGAAGACTGGGATGAAGACTCTGATGTGAAGCAGCTGAGTGTGGCAAGGAAGAGATGTTAAGGACTCAACTGAAGAAGTATCAGATGTGATACAGCTGTATGAAGAGTTAGTCAAGTCAACTCAAGAAGCCAAGTCTCAGGTTGAAGTGACAGATGAGTCTTACCATGATTGGAGCAAACTAAGTCACCTGGGGAATAAAGGACTGCAGTCAAGTCAAAACAACTGAACGAGATCCGTTGATGAAAGTCAAGAATGTTACTCAGAATAGTAACCTGCTAAAAGTTGTCAGAAATAAAGCATTGTTCCAGTTATGTGCAAAAGGAACAAACCAATGGGAAGCACTGCACCAATGTCAGAAACGCTGCGATGCTGCAAGACATTTAATATGAGGAAATGTCAACATAAAGGACTGCAACAAGACAAGCCAACGAACACAAGTGACTTTTGAAAATCAGCCTATCTCTTCAACGGGCAGATTTTTGAAAGTTCACTATAAAAGGCTGAGGAATCACTTTGAGAAAAAGGTTACCTTGCATACCTGAACCACGAGCAATCAAGAATTTATTCATAATGTAACCTGCAATATATTCTCAAGTTATTCAAGCAAAATCCTCAAGCCTAAATCTCGAAGGAAATCGATCCAACACTAAGCTGTGAAGGAAAGACAACTTCAAACTGTTGAAGAGGAAACTTTTGAAGAATCAAAAGGGGTCTACATTCCAAGGAGGATTGTAGAAAGGTTCAAGGTCGAACCAGTCTCAAGTCATTAGAGGGCTTCGTGATCAAATCCAAGAAGCTTGAGAAAGTGAGTCAAGTAGCAAGCGGCCCTGCCTGAAAGAAGCCGAGTCGGACGAGAAGCCACCGTGTGACCAAGGCATCTCCGCACTAGGTCCCAAAGGATCAAGTCACCGTGTGATCAAGACTTGTATCCGGGTGATAACCACTTTGTACTCGATCAATACTTAGTGGATTCCTCCAGGAGTTGGAGAAGAGAGGAGTAGAAGAATTACCCCATCTTCGAACCTCTATAAAAATTATTGTATCATTTACATTTCAACATTTTTATTTCTGCATATTACTTTACATCTGCTGATAATCTGCTATCCAACTGATAATTAACAAAGTGCTAAAACCAAGTGTTAAAACAAACTTAAACCAAATTCAAGGGTGTTAAGTCTTCCGATGAAAATCTCATCACAACCAAGTTAAGATTTAGACTAAACAAATGAGTTATTCTATCAACAAACTCAATCGAGTCCTGCTGAGTGGCTAACTCAATTTGGTTAACTAACTTAGCTGTCCCTCAAGGACTTAGCTGTGTATTTAACTCTGTAATATTTTAAAAGGACTAAATCGAAAAGTTGGTAAGGTTTATTCAACCCCCCCCCTTCTAAACCTTACTCACACCCCTTGGGACCTACAATTACTTTCTTAGTAGTCAAATTGTTATATATTAAATGAGTTTATTTATTTTTTGTTTTGCATAGCAGATAAGATCTTTTTGACTAATCCAATTTTAGCTCATGTTTCATTTTTTCACACTATTTTATTAAAATTTAATTATTTTGGTATACGTTTTTATTATAAATATGTATCATATTGATAATTTAAACTTATAATTTTTAATGGTGTAATTTTCAAACGACATTCAAGTTTTATCACAAATGTTAATTTAATACGTATGGAATTTTTTTAAGTTTGTCTTCTTTGTTTTTTTTTTATAAATTTATATATACAACTTTTAACACTTTTTTGCGCCTGTTCTTAAAATTTATAGGATATAAATTATCGAAAGATTGAAATCATAATATATTAAAAGTTATACATAATAAACTAAAAACTAATATAGTTTTTTAAATTTCATAAAGTTTTAGAAAGATACGTTATACTATTAGAGTTTGTACTTCCAATGGAATTTGACTATTTTGGTTATATTAAAATTTACATAGTTGTAAATTTTGTGAGCCGTATAGTTATAAAAATTGCAATTATTCTTAATAGACTGAAACTAATCTATATTTGTTTGAAGAGACTATAAATTTAAAATTGATCTCATTTCGTCTCGTTGACAAAATCATATTATTTGTTATAAAATATAATTATCAATCCATTTTTATGCCTTTTATTGAGAAAATGGTACATAGTGCTTAAATTAATTTAAAATTTTGATTAAATTTTTGATCAAATAAGAAAATATAGTTGCCAAAAATTTAGATATCAAGTATTAAAAACCCTCCTCAACTATTATCTTCCGCCTTCTTATGCCGGGACTAATTCATACTACTTAGCACTAAACATGGTCACTTCACTCCAATTTATTATTATATATAGTCTAAGACAATAAATTTGATACATAAATATTATTTTGAATATTTTGATTATTATATTGGTACCTAAATTAACATGTAATTTAAGAAATATTAAACTTTGACATAAATACCAAACTATTTCATATTAAATAAGTTTAGTTTATTTGTTTATTTGTTTACAATTTCATATACACAGTGACTTTCCATTTCTGATTCTTGTTTTCAAGTTTTTCATAGTATTTGATTTTGTAAAAATTAGAATAATTTGTACCCAATTTTATAATAATTTTCTTTGTACTTGAATATTTATAAGTCATAAAGGCGTGCTTTTAAAATGAACTGAGATTTTATCGAAAATATCAAATTATACATATTTTATGAGCCATTTAATTTTTCTGTAGAATTCTCAGTTATGAGCCACATATTTTTTTAACTATTTACTTTTATTCTTTCAAATCTGTATAATATTCCTCATTTAGTTTAATCCTAAACTATCTATATATGTGAGATTGACCGCCAAGTTTATTTAGACAATCTCAACTCATTAATATCAAGTATAACCATTTATTTTTTCAAAACTTTTTATTGTTAGTTTTCACTCTAATTTATTGTAATTATTTAATTTACTTAGTTTTTATGAATGTTATGTTATTATTTAAACTAATATATAATTTGTAATATATAATTACTTTCTCAGTAGTCAAGTTGTTACATATTAAATGAGTTATTTATTTTTTCTTTTGTATAGCAGATATGATCTTTTAGACTAATCCAATTTTAGCTCATGCTTCACTTTTTCACACCATTTTATTAAAATTTAATTATTTTGGTATACATTTTTATTATAAATATGTATCATATTGATATTTTAAACTTATAATTTTTAAAGGTGTAATATTCAAACGACATTCAAGTTTTATCACAAATGTCAATATAATACATATGGTTTTTTTTATTAAGTTTGTCTCTTTGTTTTTTTTTTAAATTTATATATAAAACTTTTAATATTTTTTTGCACTTGTTCTTAAAATTAATAGGATATAAAATAATCAAAAGATTGAAATCGTAATATACTAAAAAAATAATAAATTAGAAACTAAAACTTATAATGTTATATATAAAAAATTAAGTATAAGCCATATTAACACATATAGTTAAAATCTAAAGATAACTTTTTTGTCGCGACAAACTTGTTTGGTTCTTGTTCGCTTTATTCCCATGTTAATCTTATTCCTTTTATTTTATACTTTTTATTTTACTGATATGACTAATTAAAATAAAATATATATGACATTGAAATAAAAATAAAATGTTAAACTCTCTTGTTTTCAATATTATTTCTTTAACAACCATCAATAAATTAATTTTTAAATTGCATATTACTAATCGAGGGAGAATTTTTTGACCATAAAGGAATTATGTATTTTCTCTACTTTCTATTTAGCATCAAAACCGCCTAAAATATATTTTATTTTATTTTTCTTATCGTGTATATTGTAATTTGATCTTTATTCTTATAAATTATAATAGACATAATTAATTATTGAGAAAATTTAAAAACAAATATAAGAAATATACAATTTTGCATCATACTAAAAATTAAATAGTTAAAATTTTCTTCTATAACGACTTGTCTATATGTTGAAACATATAGTTGAAGATTTTGAAACCTAGTTTAAATTTGAAATTGATTTTATAAGAAATGGAAAGTATTCTTAGTGTTATGATTAAAAAAGTATATTTTCAGATTCTGAATTTTTTGCTATAATGAACATCTCTCATATAATTAAATAAAAAATATTAAATAAATAACAAGACTATAGAAAATCACAAATTCTTAATTTTTACATAGTGTTGAACTTTAATGTTAAAGTCTTCTCATGTGAAGTCCTTATATATGCTTATGATATATGGTTAGAAAGCTTTCAAAATCTAGTTTAATATGAAGCTAATATTATTTGAAAATTCAAAATATTTTAAGAGTTATAGCTGAAAGAATAATTTTTTAAAAAATATAGAATATAAAAGGCCACATTGTCTTATAATTGAACAAATAGAAACTAAATAAATATCAAATTACTTAGTTGTCCTATTATTTTATTATGTCTAAAGGATATTTTTGTCCAACTAAAAATTGCAAGAAACATTCACACTTTTAAGATAGTATAGATAAATATAGAAGATATATATATCGCATTTATTTAAAAAAAATGCTTTACTTGAAGAATTAGCTGTAGATAGCTATTGTGATAGGTATATATATTTGTTGAAATGGAGTTAGCCCTCCTCTGTTATTTAATTATTTGTTGTCACTTTGTGTCACTTTGTGTTTCTTTAACGTGTGTGGAACATTTAGTATTCTATTTAATCCAGTCTTCTGCGTCGCCCTTCAGCGTATTGGGAGCCAAGCCTGTTTACTCACCAAAGTCGGTGCGGTTTCGGATGGGTCATCCAAAATCCATAGAAGATGTCGAGAGATATATGTCTAGTTGATCAACCTTCTGTCGACAAGTATGTATGGATGTATACTTCACCACAGTTTCATATGACACAAATAATCTTTATTGTACTGCAGTGTGATATGTTAAAGTTGTCTAGTGTTTTAATTCTCTCATTTGCTCTCTTAGTATGGCTCACAACTTTTTCCTGTTTTCCTCTTCCATTTAGGTATTGAATTTTTTTTTAACCATTGTTTGAGTTTTCCTCTCTTTTTCTTCTTCCCCTCTTTCATTCTATGTCACTCCTTTTTTTCATTTTTCCCATTTTTTTTCTTTTTCCATTTTTATAGGGTACGGAGGTGGATTGGTTGGGATAGGATCATAAGCTGGCTCTAAAGAAGTATGTACAGAATGGTTATTACTTTTTGGACTCTTTTAGAGTAGTGTTTTTTCTAGATTAAATTTTTCTTAAGATAGCTAAATAGAGAAGTTTGCAGGGATTTCATGTCAGTATAGAGCACCTGATGAAATACCTCAGATCTTATTCATGGATTTTTTGATAAACTTTTCAAATAATCAAAGGCTTGAATGTCATGGTTACAAGTCTAATAAAATGTATTAAGAAAAATAATGATCTTAGAGATCCCCTTCTTTTTTTTCAAAACAAAAAGTTACGGTGGCAGTCCTTGGCTAGAAACTTCAAATAAAAATTAATGCAATTGCATAGTCTCAAGGTTCTCTCTATTATCCCTGCCAATGATTTTGTTTGTTTGTATGTGTGTATGTGTGTGTGTGTGTATTTTCTTTTACTAATTAAAAAATAGTACTATTCGCATTTCTCTGTCTGGTTCATAATTTTTTTGCTTAATACAATGTAGGACATGGTTGGAGTACAACTGAACTTATCAATTTTAGTATTATGTGAGAAATAGACTGATGGAATATCTGTTAATTTTCCCCATGAGAAAACGATGAAGAGATTGTCGTCTCCTCTGAAATGTAGTGTACAAAATTTTGCACCTCCTAATTTCAAGAATGAACAATCATTTAGGAAATAATGCAGATTGTCTGATAGATCTGAGCACTTATACTCAATTCATCTCTGCATGTTCATATTTGAGATCCATAGAATATGGAAGAAAAATTCATAACCATTTTGAAGGTCAGTTTTACTTTATCATCTTGCTTGAATTTGGTTTAATTCTTCCGCACTTAATCTTTTAAAATTATTTATTCAAACTACTTTCTTTTTTTTGAGTTTACAGGATTAATGAAGGTTACGTGACGAGCGAGAGTTGTGCTCATTCTCGCGAGGACTCGATGTGAAGCCCCGATTTTTCCGAGCTATTAATTGATCCTTATTGTCGTTTATACTTTTGATCGACTATTTTACCGCGTCATTTTGACGGGTAATTATTAATAATACATATATTTTGTACTTTATTTCATTTTATTTAATTACTTGTGATCATGATCATCATTAATTCTATTTTGCATTTATGATCACTTGATTGATCATTATTACTATTTTTGTATTTATTAGTTACCTTAGAATTTTATGAGACTATTTATTTTAGAGACTTTTACCTTATAGAATTAAGAATTTGATTTAGATTAAGTGATCATGAGACTTACAAGTGATCAAGGAAATCACTAAGGGCCCATTTGGATGGAGGAATTTGAAATTCCAAGGGATTTTAAATGAATGGATTTCAAAGTCATTGGATTTGAAATCCACCTATTGTTTGGATGATGTGGATTTGTGTAAGGATTTCAAATCCATCGTAAGTTTTGATAAAAAATTTAGAAACTCAATTTATTTTCTTAATTGATATTTAATAAATAAAAATAAAAGACATAATCTTATTATTTTTTGTGTGTGTGTGTGTGCAGTGTATGCAATATGTGTCCAGTGTGTGTAGTGTGTGCAAATGTGTACAGTGTGTGTAGTGTGTGCAAATGTGTGTAATATGTGTCCAGTGTGTGTAGTGTGTGTGCAGTGTGTGTAAATGTGTGCAGTGTGTGTAGTGTGTGCAATATGTGTCCAGTGTGTGTAGTGTGTGTAAATGTGTCCATTGTGTGTAGTGTGTGCAGTGCGTGTAAATGTGTCCAGTGTGTGTAAATTTGTTGTTGTATGTGTCCAGTGTGTGTAGTGTGTGTAAATGTGTCCATTGTGTGTAGTGTGTGCAATGCGTGTAAATATGTGCAGTGTGTGTAGTGTGTGTAAATGTATGCAGTGTGTGTAAATGTGTGTGTAAATGTGTGCAGTGTGTGTAGTGTGTGTGAATATGCAAGTATGCATATAGGGGAAAAAAGAATGGATTTCAAATGACTAGGTTTTGGTAGGGATTTGAAATCCTTTGAAAATGAACTAAAAGTTAAAGAGGGATTTGAAATCCATTGATTTGGATTTATATGCCAAACATGGGTGTGGATTTAGCTAAGGATTTCAAATCCCTCATCCCAAATCCCCTCCCAAATACCCCCATCCAAATGCACCCTAAATATTTTGGAGATTGATATATTTCATCTATTATCATCAAATTTGGGACAAAAAAAAATATGGAATTACCATATTTCCCTCATAGTGGACGGCCATGGTGGTATTTTTGGAGTAAAAATATCATCCAACTCTTATACACGTACACCATATATTAGTCATCTTGTGTATAATTATATCATTAATTCAAACAGTATACACATCATCTTATACACCAATTCTTTATTACTATTTTTCCCAACTTATTCCCACTTTACCAACATTCTTCTCAATATTCCCCAACACCATTCAAGCCCATGTTTTGACTTGCACTTTGTCTCCCATGCAAGAAGCAAATTACAAGCTTGAAAAATTTTCTCCTTCTCTCTCTCCCTAGTACACGGCCACAAGGCCAATTTTTTCAAAAATTTGGATCAAAAATTTCACCAACACATTTGATCTTCCAAATCAATTCTCCTCCTTCTCTCTAAAAACTCCCAACTTCTCTCTATTCTTCCTCTCACTTTCTTCTTCAATACTTAGAAAAAATTTCAACATTTCCCTCCTTATACTCCACAAAAATCGAACCAAATCATACCAAGGTAAGAAATTTTATCTTCAATCCATTTTTGGATATCACATTGTTCATCTCTTCCACCTTCTTAACTTAAGTTTGAATTTGGTTTGGAGGTACATTTAGAAGACCTTGAAGATTAGAGCTTGACAACATTTTTGAAGAAGGACCTCAAGCTTGAAGAGAAAATAGTAGAGGGAATTAGACTACAAGGTAAGAATTGAGTACTAGACCCCTTATTCCCTATTCTTTCTATTTTTTTCAAATTTTAACACCCCTTTTTTATTTTTGAGAAATAGGGGCTGACCTTAGGAGATTTTGGAGTTGAACCAAAATTTCCAATTTTTAAGCTTCAACTAGTCTCCAAACATCCACTACACAAGGTAAAGTGTAGTCCTACTCATTTCCTTATTTCCTTCTTTTCTCCTTAATTTTTCTCTCATTTTTCTAACTCCAAATTTTGATATTTTTTTTAATTAGGGGCTGACCTAAGAAGCATCATCCAAAAATTGTGAAATTATCCTTTTATTTCACAATTTCCAATTTTAAGGTGGGTGGAAAAAAATATTTTCCAACTTTTAGGTGTTTTGATTAAATGCATGAAGAAAATTTGATCATGAGCCTTGAGATATATATAATCTATGTATTGCATGTCAATTTTATATATCAAATCATGAAAATTCTCAAGAGTTGCTCAAAATTATTATTTATTGAATTTTAGGTGCATGCATGTACACTTTATTGTTTTAATTGATGAATATTTGTATGTATTGGACATGCATGTGTATGATCTTTAAAATCTATGTTTTGGATGCCTTATAACCTGGAAAAGTCGAGCATAATTGATTAAATTTCAATTTTGGACTTAAAAATGTAAAAATAGAAAGTTGGTGGACTAAATTGCAAGAAAATAAAAGTTAAAGGACCCCTCTGCAAATTTCGAAATTTGGGACTGTACTCAGGTTCAAAAATGACTTTTGGAAATTTTAATAAAGTTTTAAGAATTTTAAGATAAATAAAATCAACCTTTAAAAGCCCAAGGACTAGATTGTAAAATTTTGTAAGTTTAAGGGCTACTTTGCAATTTTTAAAATTGTACCAGACCTTATCTTTAAAATTTGAAATTTTTACTCTTAAGGTACTGGGAATTACATATTTTAAAATTATTCCAAAAATCCAAGTGGTTAGGGCTTGGAAAACAATTTTACTAAAATTGAGGGACTAATGTGTAAAATACTAAACTTGAGGACCCAAATGAAATTTCCAGGACTTATGCAGCCCATGCACCTGGAAATACTAACTTAACTATAACTTAATTATATTTTGGACCCAAGGTTCAAATTTCATAACAATTGGACCCCTAAAAGACTTAAAGGCAATTATTTCAAAATGGGACAAAAATGATATTTTCAAAAGTTAAAGGACCTACACATATTTCTTTTAAAAACTGATTTTTTCCCAATATCCTACTAAACCTAGTGACATTTTCCAACTGGAATCACATTAAAATCCCTTCCGGTTTGTGAGTTCTGAATTTTTAAAACTTAAGGTCCGAATTGGCAATTTTTACAAATTTGGGGCCAATGTGAGAATTTTACAAAATCTCGACTTCAAAATTTTAAAAACCTGAATCTCTGGACAATTTGGAGAATTTAGGAACTGACCTTTTAATTTTTCAAAGTCGGGATATTTATTTATTCAATTTTTAACCCCAAAAGCGTTAGTTTTTACAAAACGGGGCTAAATTACAATTTTTCTTTTATAAAGGACCTAACTCAAATTATTTTCTCTTTTACTAAAATAGCCCTGGACCCTCTGACTTGGAGATTTAATTAAAGTATTTTACTTTCCCAAAAACCCTTGACTTATCGGATCAATTTGACCGATTAATACTCGATCGCGGTGCGACTTCCTCGTCTTGCGATTTTGAATCTATAACGGGTCTTATGTTCCACCTAATCTTTCAAGATATCAAAGATTGCTTATCCTTCCGATGATCATCTTCATCCAAAAACTCCACCAACGCCATAATTACCACTCACACTTTTCAAAAATTTTCCTAAAACTGCTTCCCTGAATCAATAATACTCGACTACCCGGTTGACTGCATGTACTTGTAATTACTTTCCTGCCTGAGTCAACTTGGTGTGTCGAGCTCACAATCGGAATGGATACGTCGGGGATGGAACCGGGCAGCTCGGCTGCTATTCCACTCTTCCGGCCCCATCGTCCTAATCCCGCAACTGAGGGATGGAGTTTGTCCAAGGGAAGCGGGTCGTAGTACCTGAGGTATAATCATGATTATGACAGATCCGAGCCTTGCAAGCTCCACTGTGGATTTTGTCTTTGCCAACGGAGCGATAAGGTGCCGGTCTTGGACCATACTGACTGGGGAGTTACAAGGAAGAACGAAGGAATCGCTGTTTGATCCACACGATTCTGGAGTTATCGGACCCGTTTTGGTTGGCGTTACATTTCCGTACGCAACCGCTACCTGTTGCATTGGTTGGCGTTACATTTCCGTACGCAACCGCTACCTGTTTTGCATTGGTTGGCGCTACAAATCCGTACGCAACCATTAATTGCCTTGCATGGGATTGGCGTTACACTTCCGTACGCAATCCTACCTGTCTTGACTGAATCACATAGTGCCTGTGTGACCATGAACTATTTTCTTGAACTGTATAAGTATATTATTTAAATATTTTATCACGACGCCTGCGAACTGTGTGTGAATTCATGCATCATACTCACGCGTTTTCATATAACTGTTTTCTCACATTAACTATATATTGCGCCACACTTGCACACGATCACCCCATCCACTGAGATTTATGTCTCATCCCCACCTATTTTCTAACCTTAGATGAGGATTTCATTGAGGATGCGGAACCGGCTCTGGATTGAGACTTTGTACTACGCTTGTTGGATTCGTTACTTTTTCTTGCTGTTGATTGGACTCTTATCTTATGTTGTTGTCGGACTTTTGTATTTCTTTCTATTCGGGTTTGTAACTAAAGGGCGTAGGACCCTTTGACTTTAAGTTACTATATTTTGTTGACTTTCGGGTTGTAATTTGGATGATGGATTGTAGACATTAAGTTGTACTTGTACTTGTTATTTAATTATTCCGCTGGTATTTAGACTCTGTCTCATTGGGTTCTCGTTGATATTTGTCTGGACTGTTTGGTTATTGTATTTAAGTTGTGGATCGTTAAATCGCGTCCCGTTTGGGGCGTGACGATTAGAGTGGTATCGAGCTCGGCTAGTAAGATGGAAACTTACACCGAGCTGACCCAAGATAGGACCCTCGATGTGTTTTTGGGTAGTCTGCGACTTGACCAATTAAGTGTGAAATCGATTTCAAATTGGCATAGAACCGTCTTATTGATATTTGAACTAAGTTAGAACGCATATTTTGAGATTTCATAGTCATACTTGTCTTGACTTAGTTGATTCTCGACTGATTTCCCTTATTCATTCTTTCCTTATTCTCTTCTTATCTTTCCTCTACCTTTGACTGATCCGCCTTAGTTTTGTTTGATCAGGATGAAGCCGACGCTGCCTACATGGTGGGATGTATTCCATGCCCGTGCTGAGCGGGAATATTACCGAGCACTGATGATTCATTGGCATCGGGAAAGTGAACGCGCGACCACAGAGCTAGCCCAGGAGCGCCAACGCAATAGGGACCTGACTCAACGCTTGGCAATGAGCCAAGATGAGAAGAACGAGCTGACCACTGTCATCAAGGACCGCGATAACACCATAAGAGCGCGGGAGGACCAAATACAGAGTATCCAGGAACGCCTGGATAACATGCGGGAGAAGATGAAGAGGACTAGTGACGGCCGCCGGAAATGGGAGATTGACGCCCGCCTATCCCGTGGCACCATCGAGCGCTTGGAGGAGACCCTCATCAAGCAGATGACGGTCATAGAGGACCTTACACAGGCCCTAGCTCAGAGAGACGCCGCTCTAGAGGCTGCTTTAGCAGCCAATGCTCAGCCATTGCCACCGCCCGAGGCGGAGCCTGTACCTAATGCTGAGGAGGATCCCGAGGAGAATCCCGAGGAGGATCCAGTCGACATTGGAGAGCCAGAGGCACTCGAGGCTGCTCCACTCGATGAGGCTCAAGGATTCGAGCAGTGGTTGGACTTCGTGGATTGGCCCGAGGTTGAGGCACCACCTCAGCCCGACCCAGCCCCGATTATAGACATAGCGGCGAGCGACGATGATGGCGATCTCACTGATTAGCTAGCAGATTGTCAGTTTGTAATTTTGTTGTTGTAGCCGTGTATTCCAGTGTTGTACCTTACCTTATTGTACTAGATTCGGATGTATTTTGATTCCATGTATCTGACTTAGTAATTCTGCTGTTGTACTTTGGGTGTATTCAAATTTTACATTAATGGATATACCTTTTGCTATTTATTCAGTGTCTTGTGTTTGATGTTACTTTCCCTGCGATATTCCTTGCTTTACGCGAATAATTATTGTATTCATTTACTCGCGAATCGCAACTAACGCTTCAAGATACAGAATGGCAGAACATCGAGGACGTGGGAGACCTCGTCGCGTTCCACGAGGAGACGATAATGTACCCAGGGATCGGGTACCCTCTCCGGAATTACCACCACCTCCTCCACTGCTGCAGAGACAATCGACCGCACAAGCCTTACAAAGAAATCTTGGTTTTTATGAGGCAACAGGCGAGCCTCAACCCCGTGCTCCCGAACCCGCCAGAGAGGCGAACGATCGCACATTGGAGTGATTCCTGTGGTTCGACCCACCAACCTTCTTGGGAGAGCCGGACGATGTGAAAGCAGAAGAATGGATAGAGAAGGCGGAGAATATCTTCAATGCTCTTCAATACTCCGACGAGCGAGAGTCACACTCGTTGTATTTAAATGCTGAATCGATCGCTGCTAGAGACTGGTAGAGGGCGATTGAAAGGAGATGGGAACAGGACCGAGTAATCGAACATGGGGAAATTTTTTTTGGCTGAGTTCAATGAACAAGATCTTCCACAGGTTGTGAAAGAAGCACGCCGAGATGAATTTCACAGTTGAGGCAAGGAATCTGATCGTAGCTCGATCGAGTCCGAATTTCACCGATTGTCCAAGTATGCTCTGGGGATAATCGATCAAGAGGATAAGCTTTACAAGTTCACTCGAGGATTGAAATCGGAACTTGAAACTTGATTGTTGATCGTGAATCGGCAACCTACTCGGCCGCGGTAAAGCGCTCTACTGCATTGAGTCGGGATCAAACCGTATTGACAGATTCAAGAGAATAGGCCATCGAGCGATCTTAAGAGGACAGCTTTGGGACAACCATCTAAACAGCTGCTAAGTTTGAAGGACCGATTAATCGAGCAGACAAAGGAAAGAGACTAGTGCAAGGAAAGCCGGGTCAAGTGTGTACACATTGCCAGGCTAAATCGGACATACGCCAATGATCGTTGGCATAAACAAGGAAGGTGTTTGCGTTGTGGTAGTAATCGACCACCGCAAGATTGCCCGAAGTACGATGACCGAACTAAACAAACGCAACCACAGAAGCCAGGAAATGGCCAGGGTAATCGGGCAAGGATGCCCGCTCGAGCATTTGCACTAGCCGGACAGGAGGCTCCTGAGGCAACATATGTGGTGGAAGGTACGCTTCTAGTATCTAACTACTACGCTAAAATATTATTTGACCCTGGATCAACGCATTCATTTGTTGCACCGCATTTTGTACACAAACTGCATGCATGCATGGAACATATGCCTATATGCTTAGAAGTGTCAACTCCGATGGGTGCAAGTCAGATAACAAATATTATCTATAATGCATGCGAAGTTAAGATTGCTGAGATAAACTTTCCCGTCGATTTGATCTTATTACCTATATCCGAATACGACGTGATATTGGGAATGAACTGGTTATCTGCATACCATGCACAAATGGACTGCCATAACAAGTCCATTAAGCTATGTGAACCCGGAAAACCCGAAGTGGAGATTTCGGGAAGGGCACGAGTTAAGATTGCCCCAATCATTTCAGCAATGAAAGCGAGAAGGGCGATCACTAGAGGGGCTCAAGGGTACCTGGCGTTTGTAATTAACAAACCCAAGGTTGAGTCACAAATCAACCAAGTACCTATAGTATCAACATATACGGATGTATTTCCACAAGAACTCACCACTGTCCCTCCAGATAGGGAAGTCGAGTTCACTATCGAGGTGTTGCCAGGGACTGCCCCGATTGCCAGAACACCGTATAGAATGGCTCCTCTTGAGTTACAGGAGTTGAAAACGCAATTACAAAAACTGATGGATGTGGGATTTATCCGACCGAGTGCGTCTCCGTGGGGAGCACTGTCTTTGTCATCAAAAAGAAGGATGGCACATTAAGACTATGTATAGATTATCGTGGTCTTAATAGTGTGACCATCAAGAACAAATATCCCCTCCCAAGGATAGACGAACTATTTGATCAACTTCAAGGAGCAAAGGTGTACTCGAAGTTTGATTTACAACAAGGATATTACAAACTGAAGATCCGCGAAGGAGACATTTCCAAAACCGCATTTCAAACCCGATATGGACACTACGAGTTTGTAGTAATGCCTTTTGTCCGATTTAATGCACCAAATTTATGGACCTGATGCATCGAGTCTTCCATCCTTATTTGGATCAATTCGTAGTGATATTCATTGATGACATACTCGTATACTCTAAGTCTAGAGAAGAGCACGAACGCGTCCAAAATCGTTTTAGAGACACTACGAGAACATAAGTTTGTATGCCAAATTCAGCAAGTGCGAATTTTGGCTTAGTGAAGTCGCGTTCTTGGGACATATAGTATCCGACCGGGATTGCGGTAGATCCTTCAAAGGTACAGATAAAGTGGTTGAATGGAAACAACCCGAGTCCGTAACGAAATCGGGAGTTTCTAGGACTAGCCGGATATTATCGAAGATTTATCCAGGACTTCTCCAAGATAGCCGGACCACTCACTCGACTAACCCGCAAAGTCAATTTTGAGTGGAATGACAAGTGTGAGGGGAGTTTCAAGAGTCAAGAAACGACTTACTACGACTCGATCTTTAGCCCTTCCAAAGGGAACAGAGAACTTTGTCGTCTACAAAGTGATGCATCAAAAGAAGGACTAGGAGCAAAGCTCATGCGGGAAGGAAAAGTTATCGCTTATGCATCACGAAAGCTCAAGCCGTATGAAGCCAATTATCCAACGCATGACTTGGAATTGGCAGCGATAGTTTTCGCGTTGAGGAAATGGAGACACTATCTCTACGGAGCAACATTCACGGCTTGAAGTATCTATTCTCCCAGAAAGACCTCAATCTGAGGCAACGGAGATGGATGGAGTTGATTGAGGACTATCACTTTGATATTCAATACCATCCCGGAAAGCTAACGTCGTAGCGCACGCTCTAAGCGAAAGGCGAGCTTAGCCAGACTTATGATTCGAGAGTGGGAATCATTAAAAGAGCTGAGCAACTGGAATCTGACGAGAACCAATACTCAGATTTCCTGTGCTAACATTTCAGTTACACCCAATCTGCTGAATGAGATCAAAGAAGCACAAGAGAAAGATACACATCTTCAAAAACTGAAGGAGAAGATACTTAAAGGATAAAGATCAGAATTCTCGGTACCTGAAGATGGAGTTATCAGGTTCCGGAATCGAGTGTGTGTACCAAATGATGAGCAGATTAGGAATAAAATCCTAGTAGAGGCACACCGCTCGAAATACACTATACATCCTGGAGGAAATAAGATGTATAAGGATTTGAAACGGAGTTATTGGTGGGTAAACATGAAGAACCAGGTAGCAGAGTTCGTTGTGAGATGTTTGACTTGTCAACGAGTAAAAGCAGAACACCAACGACCATCTGGTTTGAGAATTCCCGAGTGGAAATGGGAACACATAACGATGGACTTCGTGACGGATCTACCAAGGACCAGAGGAGGCCATGATGCTATTTGGGTAGTTGTAGACCAACTCACGAAATCTGCACACTTTTTACCCATCAAGAAAACTGATAGCTTGCAGAAACTTGTACAAATTTATATCCGAGAAATTATTCGACTGCATGGAGTACCAGTCGATATAGTATCCGACAGAGACCCGAGGTTTGTCTCCAGATTTTGGAAGTGCTTGCACGAGGAATTGGGTACCTCACTAAGTTTCAAAGACAAAGAAGACATCCACAAACCGATGGACACCGATCGAGCGAACAATTCAAACCCTTGAAGATATGCTGCGAGCCTGCACCTTGGATTTTCAAGGAAGTTGGGATTCGCACTTACCATTAGCCGAGTTCGCCTACAATAACAGTTATCAAGCCACGATTAGGATGACACCCTACGAGGCATTGTATGGGCGAAAATGTAGATCCCCACTACACTGGGAGATTGATGACCAATGGACTCCGAAAGAGAAACGAAAGTCGCCTTCGATTCCAAAGGTCGACTTAGTTCAGGAGGCCATGGAGAAGGTCAAGCTGATCAAGGAGCGGATTCTCACAGCTCAGAGCTGCCAAAAGAGTTATGCGGACAAGAGAAGAAAGGATTTGGAATTTGAAGTCGGTGATGAAGTATTTCTCAGACTCTCACCACGGAAATGATTGATCAATCCGAAGAAAGGAGGCAAGTTGAGTCCGAGATATGTTGGACCTTACAAGATTTTTCAAAGGATCGGGAAGTTAGCTTACAGACTCGAGTTACCAGCACCATATGCAGGAATGCACGATGTATTCCACGTGTCGAGACTGAAGAAGTATCAACCAGATCCCAAGCATATCATCACTCGAGATACTCCTCCTCTAATGGAAAATCTATCCTACACCGAGAGGCCAATCCGGATCATTGATCAGCAGATACGACAGTTGCGTAAGAGTGAAATCCCGATGGTTAAAGTGGTGTGGCAGAACCACAACCGAGACGAAGACGCAACATGGGAAATGGAAGAAGACATGAGGAATCAATATCCAGAACTATTCTGAAGAGAATTTGGGGACCAAATTCTTTTAAGGAGGTGAGGATGTGAAGCCCCGATTTTTCCGAGCTATTAATTGATCTTTATTGTCGTTTATACTTTTGATCGACTATTTTACCGCATCATTTTGACGGGTAATTATTAATAATAGATATATTTTGTACTTTATTTCATTTTATTTAATTACTTGTGATCATGATCATCATTAATTCTATTTTGCATTTATGATCACTTGATTGATCATTATTACTATTTTTGTATTTATTAGTCACCTTAGAATTTTAAGAGACTATTTATTTTAGAGACTTTTACCTTATAGAATTAAGAATTTGATTTAGATTAACTGATCATTAGACTTACAAGTGATCAAGGAAATCACTAAATATTTTGGAGATTGATATATTTCATCTATTATCATCAAATTTGGGACAAAAAAAAAATTTATGGAATTACCATATTGCCCTCATAGTGGACGGCCATGGTGGTATTTTTGGAGTAAAAATATCATCCAACTCTTGTGCACCTACACCATATATTAGTCATCTTGTGTATAATTATATCATTAATTCAAACATTATACACATCATCTTATACACCAATTCTTTATTACTATTTTTCCCAACTTATTCCCACTTTACCAACATTCTTCTCAATATTCCCCAACACCATTCAAGCCCATGCTTTGACTTGCACTTTGTCTCCCATGCAAGAAGCAAATTACAAACTCGAAAAAATTTCTCCTTCTCTCTCTCCCTAGTACACGACCACAAGGCCAATTTTTTCAAAACTTTGGATCAAAAATTTCACCAACACATTTGATCTTCCAAATCAATTCTCCTCCTTCTCTCTAAAAACTCCCAACTTCTCTCTATTCTTCCTCTCACTATCTTCTTCAATACTTAGAAAAAATTTCAACATTTCCCTCCTTATACTCCACAAAAATCGAACCAAATCATACCAAGGTAAGAAATTTTATCTTCAATCCATTTTTGGATATCACATTGTTCATCTCTTCCACCTTCTTAACTTAAGTTTGAATTTGGTTTGGAGGTACATTTAGAAGACCTTGAAGATTAGAGCTTGACAACATTTTTGAAGAAGGACCTCAAGCTTGAAGAGAAAATAGTAGAGGGAATTAGACTACAAGGTAAGAATTGAGTACTAGACCCCTTCTTCCCTATTCTTTCTATTTTTTTCAAATTTTAACACCCCTTTTTCATTTTTGAGAAATAGGGGCTGACCTTAGGAGATTTTGGAGTTGAACCAAAATTTCCAATTTTTAAGCTTCAACTAGTCTCCAAACATCCACTACACAAGGTAAAGTGTAGTCCTTCTCATTTCCTTATTTCCTTCTTTTTCTCCTTAATTTTTCTCTCATTTTTCTAACTCCAAATTTTGATATTTTTTTGAATTAGGGGCTGACCTAAGAAGCCTCATCCAAAAATTGTGAAATTATCCTTTTATTTCACAATTTCCAATTTTAAGGTGGGTGGAAAAAAATATTTTCCAACTTTAGGTGTTTTGATTAAATGCATGTAGAAAATTTGATCATGAGCCTTGAGATATATAATCTATGTATTGCATGTCAATTTTATATATCAAATCATGAAAATTCTCAAGAGTTGCTCAAAATTGTTATTTATTGAATTTTAGGTGCATGCATGTACACTTTATTGTTTTAATTGATGAATTCTTGTATGTATTGGACATGCATGTGTATGATCTTTAAAATCTATGTTTTGGATGCCTTATAACCTGGAAAAGTCGAGCATAATTGATTAAATTTCAATTTTGGACTTAAAAATGTAAAAATAGAAAGTTGGTGGACTAAATTGCAAGAAAATAAAAGTTAAAGGACCCCTCTGCAAATTTCGAAATTTGGAACTGTACTCAGGTTCAAAAATGACTTTTGGACATTTTAATAAAGTTTTAAGAGTTTTAAGATAAATAAAATCAACCTTTAAAAGCCCAAGGACTAGATTGTAAAATTTTGAAAGTTTAAGGGCTACTTTGCAATTTTTAAAACTGTACCAGACCTTAACTTTAAAATTTGAAATTTTTACTCTTAAGGTACTGGGAATTACATATTTTAAAAGTATTCCAAAAATCCAAGTGGTTAGGGCTTGGAAAACAATTTTACTAAAATTGAGGGACTAATGTGTAAAATACTAAACTTGAGGACCCAAATGAAATTTCCAGGACTTATGCAGCCCATGCACCTGGAAATACTAACTTAACTATAACTTAATTATATTTTGGACCCAAGGTTCAAATTTCATAACAATTGGACCCCTAAAAGCCTTAAAGGCAATTATTTCAAAATGGGACAAAAATGATATTTTCAAAAGTTAAAGGACCTACACATATTTCATTTAAAAACTACTCTTGTCCCAATATCTGACTAACCTTAGTGACATTTTCCAACTGGAATCACATTAAAAGCCCTTCCTGTGTGTGAGTTCCAAATTTTTAAAACTTAAGGTCCGAATTGGCAATTTTTACAAATTTGGGGCCAATGTGAGAATTTTACAAAATCTCGACTTCAAAATTTTAAAAACCTGAATCTCTGGATAATTTGGAGAATTTAGGAACTGACCTCTTAACTTTTCAAAGTCGGGATATTTATTTATTCAATTTTTAACCCCAAAAGCGTTAGTTTTTACAAAACGGGGCTAAATTACAATTTTTCTTTTATAAAGGACCTAACTCAAATTATTTTCTCTTTTACTAAAATAGCCCTGGACCCTCTGACTTGGAGATTTAATTAAAGTATTTTACTTTCCCAAAAACCCTTGACTTATCGGATCAATTTGACCGATTAATACTCGATCGCAGTGCGACTTCCTCGCCTTGCGATTTTGAATCTATAACGGGACTTATGTTCCACCTAATCTTTCAAGATATCGAAGATTGCTTATCCTTCCGATGATCATCTTCATCCAAAAACTTCACCAACGCAATAATTACCACTCACGCTTTTCAAAATGTTTCCTAAAACTGCTTCCCTGAATCAATAATACTCATTGCCTTGGTTGATCGCTGTACTTGTAATTACTTTCTGCGAGTCAACTTGGTGTGTTGAGCTCACAATCGGAATAGATACGTCGGGGATGGAACCGGCAGCTCGGCTGCTATTCCACTCTTCCTACCCATCGTCCCTAATCCAACAACCGAGGGACGGAGTTTGTCCAAGGGAAGCGGGTCATAGTACCTGAGGTATAATCATGATTATGACAGATCCGAGCCTTGCAAGCTCCACTGTGGATTTTGTCTTTGCCTACGGAGCGATAAGGTGCCGGTCTTGGACCATACTGACTGGGGAGTTACAAGGAAGAACGAAGGAATCGTTGTCTGATCCACACGATTCCGGAGCTATCGAACCCGTTTTGGTTGGCGTTACATTTTCGTTCGCAACCGCTACCTGTTGCATTGGTTGGCGTTATATTTCCGTACGCAACCACTACCTGTTTTGCATTGGTTGGCGCTACAAATCCGTACGCAACCATTAATTGCCTTGCATGGGATTGGCGTTACACTTCCGTACACAATGCTACCTGTCTTAACTGAATCACATAGTGCCTGTGTGACCATGAACTGTTTTCTTGAACTGTATAAGTATATTATTTAAATATTTTATCACGACGCCTGTGAACTGTGTGTGAATTCATGCATCATACTCACGCATTTTCATATAACTGTTTTCTCACATTAACTATATATTGCGCCACACTTGCACACGATCACCCCATCCACTGAGATTTTTGTCTCATCCCCACCTATTTTCTAACCTTAGATGAGGATTTCGTTGAGGATGCGGAACCGGCTCTGGATTGAGACTTTGTACTACGCTTGTTGGATTCGTTACTTTTTCTTGCTGTTGATTGGACTCTTATCTTATGTTGTTGTCGGACTTTTGTATTTCTTTCTATTCGGGTTTGTAACTAAAGGGCGTAGGACCCTTTGACGTTAAGTTACTATATTTTGTTGACTTTCGGGTTGTAATTTGGATGATGGTTTGTAGACTTTAAGTTGTACTTGTACTTGTTATTTAATTATTCCGCTGCTATTTAGACTCTGTCTCATTGGGTTCTCGTTGATATTTGTCTGGACTGTTTGGTTATTGTATTTAAGTTGTGGATCGTTCGTCGCGTCCCGTTTGGGGCGTGACACTCGAGTTGGATATGCATTTTGAGTCTAGTGTGAACATGCATCTGACATGTTTTAGTAGTACTCTAATTATTGGTTTCAATAGTTGGTTTTAATTAGTTTGCAAGATGGTTTACTATTTATGTTGTTTGGAGTTGATGACATTGTACTGATCTTTTTGGAAATGGTTTGTGTCATTTACTATTTTTGATGTTTGGAGTTGATGACATTGTAGTGACCTTTTTGGAAAAAATTTAATGGGGATATGGATCAGTAGCTTTCTTTTAGCTTTGTTTCCTTTCAAGTGATATTTTTCCTGGTTGGATGGTATTGATGGTTTGTATAACATCGGTTTAAAACAGTTCTTTAAATCGATTTAAAAAGAAAGCAAATAACATCAGCCAAACACTGATGTCTATTAAAAAGTAACGATATTTAGGCTAGCATTCTCAAAGGTAACAACATCGGTTAAAAACCGATGTCTTTTATTTTAATAACATCGTTTTTAACCTGCTTAAAACTGATGTTGAACATGCTGACTTTTAACATCACCGATTATGACATCAGTCGGTTTCTAAATACACATCGGCTAAAAACCGATATCTTTGAACCTATTTCTTGTAGTGACGAGTCACTTGGGATATGTATCGATTGTAGGGAACTTAATCAACTCACCTTGAAGAATAAGTATCCATTACCAAGAATTGAGGACTTATTTGATCAATTAAGGGGTGCTAGTACTTTTTCTAAGATTGACTTGAGATCTGGATATCACCAATTGAGAATCAAAGAAAGTGATATTTCGAAGACGGCCTTCAGAACTCGTTATGGGCATTATGAATTCGTTGTAATGCCTTTTGGATTGAGTAACGCACCAACAGTGTTCATGGACTTGATGAATCGAGTGTTCCTTCCATTTTTGGACCAATTTGTCATAGTCTTTATAGATGACATACTGGTGTATTCTAAGAATGAGGAACAACATAAAGAACATTTGAGAATAATATTAGAGACACTTCGCAGAGAAAAGTTGTATACAAAGTTTAAGAAGTGCTAATTTTAGATTCATCGAGTTGTATTTCTTGGGCATGTGATTACTGCTCAAGGAATTGAAGTAGATCCAACTAAAGTCGAAGCAGTCAACGAATGGAGGGCTATTAAGAATACGAGTGAAGTTCGCAATTTTCTGGGTTAGCAGGGTATTATCGAAGATTTATCAAAGGATTTTCAAAAATAGCTGGACCCGTGACCCGACTGACTAGAAAAGGAGAAAAATTTATGCGGACAGAGAAATGCGAGGAAAGTTTTCAAGAATTGAAACAAAGACTGACATCTGCACCAGTTTTGATAATTCCTGATCCCTCTAAGGAATTTGTCATTTATAGCAATGCGTCTAAACAAGGATTGGGATGCGTATTGATGCAGCATGGCAAAGTGGTTTCCTACACCTCATAACAACTAAACCCACATGAATTGAACTACGCTACACATGATTTGGAGTTAGCTGGCTGTGGTTCATGCCTTAAAGATTTGGAGGCATTATTTGTATGGAGGAAGGTGTAAAATTTTCACTAACCACAAAATCTTAAAGTATATGTTTACTCGGAAAGAGTTGAACATGGTGCAGAGGAGGAGGCTAGAATTGGTTAAAGATTACGACTGTACCATCAACTACCATCCTGGAAAAGCTAATGTAGTTGTTGATGCTCTAAGTCGTAAAACCAAAAGAGAAATGTCGAGTTTAATAACTGAACAAGAAGAACTAGTGAAGGAGTTTGCCAAAATGAGGATTGAGGTAGTCGTACCACCAAGGAGTACGGAAGTGATATTAACATCTTTAGTGGTGCAACCTACTTTAAAGGAGAGAATTAGGGAAGCTCAACCTCGGGATAAATTTATAAACAAAATGAAAGAACGAGCCCAAAAAGGGAGTGTTAAGGGGATTCTTTTAACAGATGAAGGTATTTTAACTTATGAAGCAAGATTGTGTGTTCCTAAAGAAGAGAAACTTAGAAAGTAAATTCTTGAAGAAGCTCATTGTACGCCATACACGGCTCATCCTGGGAGTACAAAGATGTACCGAGATCTAAAGAGAATATTTTGGTGGAGAAGTATTAAGAGAGATATTGGAAATTTTGTAGAGAAATATTTGACTTGTCAACAAGTGAATGCCAAGCACCAAAGATCGTCCGGTTTGCTAAAACCACTTGAAATCCCAGAATGGAAATGGGAACATATAACAATAGATTTTGTGGTAGGACTTCTGAGATCAATTAAAGGAAATAAAGTCATTTGGGTTATAGTAGATCGGTTGACTAAGTCAACTTACTTTCTACCAGTCAAAATGATGTACAATATGGAACTATATGCTCAAATCTACATGTGAGAGATCGTGATATTACATGAAGTGTCGGTGTCTATTGTATCAGACATAGATACAAGATTTAAATTGAAATTCTGGAGAAGTATGCAAAGTGCAATGGGCACAAGATTGAAATTCAGCACAACTTATCATCCATAGAAAGACGGACAGTCTGAAAGGACGATACAAATATTAGAGGATATGTTAAGACCTTGTGTGCTCGATTTGGGGAGTAACTGGGAGACTTTACTGCCTTTAGTGGAGTTCGCTTATAACAATAGTTATCTAGCGATAATTGGGATGGTTCCGTATGAAGAATTGTACGGACGAAAATGTAGATCGCCGTTGTATTGGAACGAGGTTGGTGAGAAGAAAGTTTTAGGGCCAGAACTGATTCAGGAGACTGTAGAAAATTAAAGATAGGGAAAATACTAGATCGAATCAGAATGGCTCAAGATAGACAAAAGTCATATATTGACAGAAGGAGAAAGCATAAACAATTCGAAGAAGCAGAAAAAGTGTTTTTGAAAGTGGCGCTTATAAAGGGTGTTATTCGTTTTGGTGAAAAAGGAAAATTGAAGCCAAGATATATTGGACCATTCAAAATCCTTACTCGTATTGGAGATTTGGCTTATCAATTGGCATTACCACCAAGTTTGTCAAGTGTGCATAATATTTTTAATGTTTCGATGCTGAGAAAATATGTTCACGATTCAAGTCACATCGTGAACTATAATAAGAATTTAGAAATTAACCTGGACTTGACATAAGAGGAAGGGCTAGAGTCGATTTTAGAGCGCAAGATCCACAAACTAAGAAATAAAGATGTTGCGTTAATCAAGGTTGAATGGAGACGCCGTGGCAGAAATGAAGCCACCTGGGAGCGATAAGAAGAGATACGTGCCAAGTACCCAAATTTTATTATCCAAGGTAAGTAATGAATTTGGAGGACGAAATTAATTTTTAGGGGTGTAGGATGTAATATCCACAAAAATTAGGGATATATTTATAATTAGGGTTCACAATTAGATTCAATTGGGGATTCAAATCCCTAATTTTATAATTTGGGGCAGAAATTATAATTAAGGTTTCTAACCCTTAAATCTTATCTACTCAGTTTCTTTTTTTAATTTAAAATTCGGAAATTTTGATTTTTTAATTAGCCACTTTTAATGAAAATGTCAGTTATGAATTTAGAAGTGCTCAAACTTAATGAAAAGGAGATGAAAGGTGAAGGGCCCAAAATTTCTAACGTAAAAACATAACTCTCAATCATCAATTTCAGAGTGCCTATAAATTGCTAGTTCCATTCTCAGATTCTTACACAAATCATGCAACAAGTTCAAGATAGGTAAAAATCTCTTCAAATAAATTAGTTTTTATCCCAAAGATTTCAGCAAATATACAAATGATTTTCGAAACATATTCATATATTCAGAAAATATGAGAGATGGTGAGTAGACTGTATGTCTTCTCGGCTGCCATTCACGGCCACCGACCTGCAGTCGCCGCCGTGAGTCGTCGCTGGTGTGGAGGATTGTGTGTCGACTGAGCACTGTGAATGGTGGAGGTGGTGGCATGTGAGGTGCTGGAAGACAAGAAAAAGGGAAAAGGAGAAAGAAAAAAAGAAGAAGAAGAAGAAAGAGGGCAGCGAGCATGAGGGAGAGAAACGAAGAGAGAAAGAAAAAGAAAGAAAAAGAGAAAAGAAAAGAGAGAGGTTGAGGGGGGTGGCGTGAGTTGGGGAGTGAGATAGGGTTTTGTTTTGATTTTTTTTAAAGAAACTATTTAAGTATTTTAAAAGGCTTAATTGGGGGATTTTGACCCAAACCTTGTTATTAGTATTTCAAGTCCAAAATTCCAAATTCCTTAATTATTTTCAATAAGTCAATTTTCTTTTTTAAACCATCCAAATTTATTAAAAAATTTATTGATTATAATTTTATAATTTATGTAGGAATCGAGAATCAAGAGGATTAGAATAATCGTTTTAGTTACTACGCAGATTAACATAAATCCGCTGAGGTAGGAATTTTTTTAAATTCTTGTCTTTATATAATGTTTCAAGTAAGTATTTTCAATTATATGTGATATGCAAGAGGAATTATAAATTATTAGCCAGGAACCGTAAATAGGCCCGAGATCGAAGTTGATCGAAGGGTTAAGCCCGCTGTGCTAAAATTTATTTACTGGCCAGTCACGGAAAAAATTACAGAGGAAATTACAAGTTTTATTATAAGGTATTATGCTTGTATGATTTATTATGTATTGACAAAAGTTGGTTCCTACTAAGCAAGTGAAAGGTCACCCCTTCATTTTCATAATTTTTCAGATTAAGGAGTCGGGCTGAAGATACGTCAGTGATGGATGAAGATCAAATTTAACTTTGGATTTTGAATAATTTTATTTTACAGTCATGGAACCTTTTGATAATATTTCATTTGTAGCGTGAATGCACTACAAGAAAAATGTAAATAGACACCACCAAAAAGACATCTATAGAACGAACAAATTTCCAATCACCAGAACATATATTTACAGTAAAAAGTTTTTATTTTTAATATTTATTGCCAATTGACAGGTTGGTGGATTTGAAAGAGTATATGACATAGGCAGGATATTCAGAAACGAAGGCCTTTCAACTCGTCATAATCCTGAGTTCACCACCATTGAGGTAAAAAAATCCCTGTATTCCGCTTTAGTATTTCTGGAGGAAATGATAAGGAAATTTGGATGAACCATTTCACATGCCTGTCTTCAATAGTGCATGTCATGTTTCAGCTTTACTAAACTTCTAATTCAATTGAAATGATCAGTATTTGGTTAAGAGTTTTTGCGTAATGATTAAATGTATGAAGCATATTCAGACTATGAAAACATGATGAATATGACCGAAGAGATTATCACGCGGTGTGCTAAGCTGACCCTCGATTATCAGGTATACTTTTACTATACCTTTTTCACTTCCCTTCTCGTTTTGTTTTCAATCTACGATATGTAAATGATAATATGCTTTCTTTTAAATCTTTTTTCAATTTTTCGATTTTCCAATCAGAAACATAAGACAAAATATATATGGTTTAAACATGTGTCTTTGTCCGGATTTCTTAAAGAAGTATCATTTTGACTTTCATTATAAACAACTGAGTCTTCATGTTCATTGTTTGTTGCAGGGTGCAGAGATATGTTTAGAAAGACCATGGAGAAGGGAGACAATGCACATTCTTGTGCAAGAAGCAACGGGGATTGATTTCAACAAGTTTGGTGATGATCTTACTTCTGCAAAGGAAGTACCACTACTGGCATTTATATGCATGCTTGTTAAGTATATAGATTATTATAATAAATTGATATGGTTGTAGAGAGAACGCCTGGAAGAGCAGGTGAGGCAGCACAAAAAGAAGAACAGAGCTTTAGTTTCAGAAACATCATCTGGAAGATAAAAGCAAGAAAGTTGACGATAATGCCACTACTAGAAAATTGCTCATAGACATCACCAAAAAGACACACGTTTTAAAACTTTTCTGGTGTGTTTTCCCATTTAACACCAGTTTATTAAAAAATCGATGTCTAATGAGTGGTGGTGTCTTTGGGTTCTTTCATTAAGTACCTAATTATTGCATAGAAGAAAAGAGAAATCCGTTTAATTTCACCTCCAGGTGTTTAACTAGTCCCAGAAATGTCCCAAAAGGATTTGACAGGTACAACTTCTGATAGCTGTTGCTGTTGGGTATTTTTAGTTAGAGAGCCTAATAATATTATACTTGTACCGTGCTAATAGCTGAATTTCTTGTTCTTCTTTTTTCTGCTTGGAATTCTTGAAAGTAGTTCAATATTTTTCTTATTTCTGCTATAAAATGTCTTGATTTCTTCATGTGAATCTGAAATTATCTGATTAGGGCACTTCATTTGTTACAGGGAGTAAAACTTATTAACAGAATGCGAGATCTAGAAGTGCAATAGGCAAACAATATGCGTGATAATTCATCCTTAGAACTATATTTATGAGTGCGTGTGTGTAATTAGCTAATTACATGGTGTTCCTTCTAGGTAATACATCCCTTTTTTGGTTTGAATATTAATATATAAAACTCTAAACTTTACAAATATCTCTGGTTTCTGGAGTTTTAAGCCTCTTTATCTTGTATATTTGTTTTTTGAGAATTTCTTTTCTTGATATATTATATCTCGATCAGTAATTTTCATAAATCTTCAATTATAATGTCTAACATTCATTTTCTGGTTGTCAGTCGGATTTGGAACGAACCTTGGCTAGCGCCGTTCTTCTACAAACAGTGCAATTATGAGTTGTTTGTAAAACAAACCCTTAATATGGAAATTGGAATTGCCATGGCAAGGGTATAT
The DNA here is from genome assembly GCA_016081115.2 of Rehmannia glutinosa. Taxonomy (NCBI): domain Eukaryota; kingdom Viridiplantae; phylum Streptophyta; class Magnoliopsida; order Lamiales; family Orobanchaceae; genus Rehmannia; species Rehmannia glutinosa. The sequence goes on along the minus strand of CM071935.1, from coordinate 34,407,744 downwards.
GTTCAACAATGTGTTTTTCAAGATTTGAAATTGTAGTATAAAGACCACTTAATTAATTGTTCACCTTAATTTTAGGAAGCTGGCATGGATTGGATAATCCATCTTGACACTGATGGGCTGATGTATCCAGCCGAGAGTCAAGAGTATTCGGTCCAAAAAATGTTGGAAAAATTATTACAGTGGTTACAACGGGAAAAACCTTCAAGATGGCTTACAAAAGAGAAATATAAAATTACAAGAAAAGTAAAACCTAACTATTACAAGTCTTGAATGGATTCCAACTCCAGAAGCATGAATCTGACAGAACTTGAAAAACAAAAGCCGAGTCGAGTAGAACTCTATCTGCAAGACAAATACGTCCCGACTAGTGCTCACGGTATGACGTAATGTCCCCAAAGATAAAACGGCTTAACCTCCTTTGTGTACAGTAGCACCAGTGACACAAAGTCACCTTTCAAACTCGAAGGAGCGAGAACTGGCTACTAGACACGAGTGCACAAGAAAGTATTCTTGAAAATGTTCTTCGAAAAGTTACGACACTTTTACCGACACTTGAAGAATATGCAGAGATATGCGATTTTTCTATGTGTACTAACTTCAGCTCTTCCTTCTAACCCCCTCAAAACCGCAAAACGCCTAAGACTTATATAGGCCATCATTTCCAACACTTGTAGGGAATTAAAGATTAAGAGAGTGGGCATTAAACCACATGTAACTCCCATGAGTTACAAACCCCTTATATGACCACTACTTGAGGAGTTACAAACTCCAAAAGCCACATGAACCTAGACACCTCCAATGTCTAGATTCATCCACACATGAACCTGGACAACTCCAAAGTCTAGATTTATCGGCCCAACAGATTACTTGAATTTGGGCAAAACCCAATTTTGAAATTACAAAACTAACTAAACTCGAACCCGAGCCCAAAGGGTCGGTCCATTCCAAGGCCCATTTGTGATCATACACTTGTGTTATAGTATATCCAACCAATAACACCTTCTAGTATTTATACTAGGATAAACTATGCCCATTCACATGGCCAACTTCGTGTATTAATTTCTCACTCATCACGAAATTCGGTTTTGAGAAATAAAATATACTACGAACATCTACTTGAAAGGTAGATTAATAATTTACAATTTAATTCCTTAACCACCAAAAATCTGGTCAAAGTCGGGTTGGCGCCCACTTTCTCAAAACAAAATTTCCAACAATCCCCCACGTGAATGAAAATTAATGCATGCATGAATGCAGACATGCAACCAGTCCTCAAGAGACAATACTACATCTGGAAAGGTAGCTTGTGGCTTTGAACCTTTCGTAGTTAATACTATCGAGTACACTGGCGGCCTAGTAGATGCAATGCCTTGAACTATTCCTCCATGGTGTATACCGAGACAACAACATTAACACAATAAGGTCTCAACACCTTCTGTTCTCACGATTTGTGTCCGTTTCGGCCATGGACACAACTTTGGATTCATAAGTGTTACTTTGGAGCGGCCCTCACTTCTCACTTACATAGGTGATCTCCTATCCGAGTATCCTGCCATACTCAACCTCAACGAGGTGTAGGATTCATTAGAAGTCAAATGACTTAGCCTCAACACAACTTTGCAGGTGTTTCAACACTAGCCATTGCTCTCTAGGGATTGGTTGAAACATTGTTTCCAAGTGTTACAACCTAACCTTCATAGCTTAGTTTTCCCATTGAACCAAGTTCTTGGGATCTCCAGTCATCATAGTTGGGTTACCACTATGATGGTTATGTTACTTTGTGGACTTTAAGCCCATTCCCTCTAGCAATTTACTCAATTGATCTCGATTCAGTCCTTTCGTCAAAGGATCTGCCAAATTGTCTTTTGACTTTACTTAGTCAATTGACATCACACCATTTGAGATCAATTGTCTAACGGTATTTTGTCTCCGACGAATATGTCTAAACTTACCGTTATACATATTGCTATGTGCTCTTCCTATAGCCTCTTGGCTATCACAATAAATCATCACTGAAGGCATAGACTTCCTCCAACATGGATTATCATCCAAAAAGTTTTGAAGCCACCTGTTTCTTCACCACTTTGTCCAAAGCTATAAACTCAGATTCCATGGTGGACCGAGCTATACATGTTTGCTTTGTGGACTTCCACGATACCGCACCACCTCCAATGGTGAATATGTATCCACTAGTGGAATAAGAATCTTTTGAATCCAAAATCCAACTAGCATCACTATAACATTTAAGTACATCCGGATATCTCGAGTAGTATAGCCCATACTCCAGGCTATACTTCAAGTATTTGAACACCCTAGTTAACGTTTTCCAATGCTCATGGCTTGGATTGCTCGTGAACCTACTCAACATATTTACAGGGTAGGCCAAGTCTGGACGTGTACAATTTGTCATGTACATCAGACTGCCAATTATACGTGAGTATTCCATCTGAGCCACTGGTTCAGCTTCATTAGCAACCAGATTTACACTTAAATCAATGGGCGTCTTTGACGGTAAACTGTCAAAAGCATTGAATTTCTTGAGCACTTTCTCCACATAGTGAGATTGTGACAAGATAATTCCATCAGGAGTTCTGCTAATTTTTATCCTCAGGATCACATCAGCAGTCCCCATATCCTTCATGTCAAAATTTCTCTTTAACATTATTTTCGTGTCCATGATAGTATCATGACTACTGCCCATGATTAACAAATCATCTACGTATAGACAAACTATGGCAAATGCTTCCGATGTCCCTTTGACATATACGCATTTATCACACTCGTTGATTTTAAACCTATTTGACAACATCGTGTTGTCAAACTTAAGATGCCATTGTTTTGGAGCTTGTTTCAGTCCATACAATGATCTTATTAACTTGCACACCTTCTTTTCCTGACCGAGTGCAATAAACCCATCAGGTTGTTCCATGTAGATTTCAGCATCTACCCATCCATTCAAAAACGCCATCTTGACATCCATCTGATGAATCTCTAGATTGCGCAAAGCAGCAATCGCGAGAAACACCTGAATAGATGCAATCCTCATTACCGGAGAATAGGTGTCAAAGAAGGAACACCCTTCTTTTTGTTTAAAGCCTTTGGATACAAGTCGTGCTTTATACTTATCAATAGTTCCATCTGCTTTATACTTCTTCTTTAGGATCCACTTATATCCTAAAGATTTATGACCAGCAGGGAGATCAACCAGCTCCCACGTATGGTTCTGCAGAATGTACTTGATTTTGCTATTGACCCTTTGTAATCCCACATAGAATTTTGATGAAAATTTTGTGGGTTTCTTAACTATAAATAAGGCCCTAATATTTGGTTTTAAGATGTACCAAAATCTTCTCTTCTATCTCTATATTTGAGGAAGTCCTATATTTGGGAAATCCTAATTTGTGGGTAATTTTGCCCAATTTGTAATTTGTTCGGGAGATTAGTAAAGTGGTCGTTGCGGTTGTGGTGCCCGGAGACGTAGGCAAAATTGGCCGAACTCCGTTATCAATTCTGGTGTGTTCTTTCCTTTATGTCTTTTAGTTTCTGCAATTATTTTCTGGTATTCTTGTTGTAGTTAGTATTCAATATTGTTTGTTGTAGTGGGGTATTTAGTCCGCTGCTTATAGTACTGTTTAAGTAGGTTCTGTCTAAGGAGACCGGATTTTAAGTGGGACCGTTGTGACCCCTCCGGCCTTTCCTGGGAGCTTGCTTTATTCAGTATTATTTGTTGTGTATTATATACTCTCGATACCCCAACAAGTGGTATCAGAGCCGAAGGTTCGGCCTCGGCTCGTTTGTCTTTTATTTGTAATATTGAATACTACTATTTGAGTTCGAAATGACTACGGACACAACCGGTGCATCAGCATCCTCGTCCGCGCCAGGAAGGATGTTAGTGCCAAATATTAGAATTTCGGTGGAAACATTTGACGGTACGGGTCATTTCGGCATGTGGCAAGGCGAGGTGCTGGATTGTCTATTTCAGCAAGGTTTAGACATCGCCATTGAAGAAAAGAAACCAGATGAAGTTGACGAAAAGGAGTGGAAAACCATTAACCGCTTGGCATGTGGAACAATCCGATCGTGTTTGTCTAGGGAGCAGAAATATGCATTTAAAAATGAGAATTCTGCTTACAAACTGTGGAAGGCTTTGGAGGACAAATTTCTAAAGAAGAGTGGTCAGAACAAACTCCTCATGAAGAAACAATTGTTCCGGTTTGAGTACCGCTCAGGTACTACTATGAACGACCATATTACTGCATTTAATCAATTAGTTGCAGATTTGCTTAATTTAGATGTAACCTTTAGTGATGAGGATTTGGCTTTAATGTTGTTATCATCTCTTCCTGATGAATTTGAACATTTAGAAACTACTTTACTTCATGGGAAAGATGATGTATCTCTTCTTTGTAGTTTGTCTTTGCTTTGTATAGTTATGAATTAAGAAAAAGAATAAAAAAAGAAAACAGAACATAGCGGAGATGATGAAGCTTTGGTTGCAAGAGGCCGTTCGAAAAGCCAAAAGAAGGGTAGAAGAGGAAGATCGCGTTCCAAAGCCAAACTGGACAAAGATGAGTGTGCTTTCTGTCACGAGAAAGGACACTGGAAGAGAGACTGTCCAAAGTTGAAGAATAAAGGAAAAGCTCCTCAAGATGCTTGTGTAGCTGAGGGTGAAAGTGAAGATGAGTTTTCACTGGTGGTTTCACCTTTAATTTCCCGTTCTGACGAATGGATTTTGGATTCTGGATGCACCTATCATATGTCTCCCGTGAAGGAGTGGTTCTTCAATTTTGAAGAGATCAATGGTGGAGTTGTCTATATGGGCAATGACAATGCTTGTAAGACAACTGGGATAGGTTCTATCCGATTGAAAAATCACGATGGATCAACCAGAGTCTTGACGGATGTTCGGTATGTACCAAATTTGAAGAAGAATCTCATCTCTTTGGGAGCCTTAGAATCAAAAGGCTTAATTGTTACTTTGCGAGATGGAGTTCTGAAAGCTACATCCGGCTCGCTCGTGGTGATGAAAGGCATCAGGAGAAATAATTTGTATTACTATCAAGGTAATACAAGAATGGTGGGACAAAGAAAGATTCGATTCCAAGAATGAAAAAGAGTCCGGCGACCAAGTTGTGGCATATGCGATCGGGACATCTTTGGTGAGAAATCCTTGCAAACTCGCAAAGCAAGGATTATTGAAAGATGTTAAGGTATGCAAACTTGACTTTTGTGAGCATTGTGTTCTGGGAAAACAAAAGAGAGTGAAATTTGGAACTGCTATCCACAATACAGAAGGTATTTTGGATTATGTTCATTCAGATGTTTGGGGGCCTTCTAAGACACCATCTTTGGGAGGAAAACATTATTTTGTCACTTTCATTGATGATTTTTCCAGACGTGTTTGGGTGTACACTATGAAGACTAAGGATGAAGTGCTTGGAATTTTCCTTAAATGGAAAACACGAATTGAGAATCGAGACGGAAGAAAGATCAAAGTTCTACGTGCAGATAATGGTGGAGAATACACAAGCGATCCCTTCCAAGAAGTTTTCCATAAGTATGGCATTGTTCGGCACTTCAAAGTCAGGAGGACACCACAACAAAATGGGGTGGCAGAGCGCATGAATCGAACCTTGGTGGAGAAAGTTCGATGTATGTTGTCCAATCTTTGGGTTGGGCGACAAAGATTGGCCGAGGCCGTGACGATGCGCAACATCTCATCAATCGATTGCCATCATCCGCGATAGGTGGTAAAACACCTTTAGAGGTATGGTCTGGAAAGCCTGTTACTGATTATGATTCCTTACGTGTTTTTGGTTCTCTTGCTTACTATCATGTGAAGGAATCAAAGTTAGAACCGAGAGCAAAAAGGGCATTGTTCATGGGAATTACATCCGCGTAAAAGGATACCCGTCTTTGGTGTCTCGAGTCGAAGAAAATATTGTTTAGCAGAGATGTTACCTTTGATGAACATGCCATGTTGAAGACAGTAACAAGTGAAAAGACCGATAGTGCTCTGCAACAGGTGGAGCGTACACCAAAGCAGGTGGAGGTAGAAGAAATGGCTATAATTCCAGCTAAGAATGATAATCCGGTAACAGAGGATTTGTCAGATGATGATGAAGAAGAAGTTCAGACCCAAGAACCATTGGATCAATCAACCCATTGCAAAAAAAGGCCTAGACGAAAATTCACAAACCTGCTCGATTTGCAGATATGGTTGCTTATGCACTTCCAGTTATAGATGATGATGTTCCTTTCACTTTTCGAGAAGCAGTTCGAAGTCCAAAAAGTGAGAAGTGGAAAGGTGCCATGGAGGAAGAGATGCAATCTCTTCAGAAGAACAAAACTTGGAAGGTGACACAACTACCAAAAGGCAAGAAGGCAATTGGATGTAAATGGGTATTCGCAAAGAAAGATGGATTTCCTAACAAGAATGATGTGCGTTACAAGGCAAGGTTGGTAGCTAAAGGCTACGCTCGTCGAAGGAAGGAATTGATTATAATGAGGTATTTTCTCCGCTTGTTAAACATTCCTCTATTAGAATTTTGTTGGCCTTGGCAAAGACAAATTGAATTTGGAGCTAGCTCAACTTGATGTGAAGACGGCGTTTCTTACATGGTGATTTGGAGGAGGAAATCTATATGACTCAAATGTAAGGATTCAAAGTTGCAGGAAAGAAAACTGGGTTTGTAAGTTGATCAAATCGTTGTGCGGATTGAAGCAATCTCCGCGACAATGGTACAAACGATTTGATAAGTTCATGATGGGGCGTAGAACACACATGGAGCAAATATGATCATTGTGTGTATTTACACAAGCTACAAGATGGATCTTTTATTTACTTACTTTTGTATGTTGATGATATGTTGATTGCATCACGAGCCAATCGAAATTGACAAGTTGAAGGCTCAATTGAATCAAGAGTTTGAAATGAAAGATCTCGGAGAGGCCAAGAAGATACTCGGGATGGAGATAAGTCGGGAACGAACGAGTGGCAAGCTTTATTTGACTCGGAAGCAATATCCAAGAAGGTACTACAACGTTTTGGTATGACAGAGAATACAAAACCTGTAAGTACACCACTTGCTCCTCATTTGAAATTGAGTGCCCAACTATCACCGAAGAATGATGAAGAAAGAGACTACATGGATAAAGTCCCATATGCTAATGCATTGGTAGCTTGATGTATGCAATGGTGTGTACGAGGCGGGACATTTCACAGCGATTAGTGTTGTGAGCGGTATATGCATGACCCTGGAAAAGGTCATTGGCAAGTCGTGAAATGGATTCTCACGGTATATTCTTAATACTGTAGATGTTGGTTTAGTGTTTGAGCAGGATGGTAAACTTGGTCAAAGTATAGTTGGATATTGTGATTCTGACTATGCAGGTGATTTGGATAAGCGAAGGTCAACGACTGGATATTTGTTCACTTTGGCAAAAGCACCAGTCAGTTGGAAGTCTACTTTGCAGTCGACGGTTGCTTTGTCTACAACAGAGGCAGAGTATATGGCGGTCAGTGAAGCTGTAAAGGAAGCTATTTGGCTTCAAAGTTTGCTTGAAGATTTGGGAGTTGGTCAGAAGCACATCACTGTGCATTGTGACAGTCAGAGCGCTATTCACTTAGCAAAGAACCAAGTTCTTCATGCAAGAACGAAGCATATCGACGTTCGTTATCATTTTGTGCGGGAGATTCTAGAAGAAGGAACCATTTTACTTGAGAAGATTCATACTACTGAAAATCCCGCAGATATGTTGACCAAAGTGGTGACATCAATCAAGTTTAAACATTGTTTAGACTTGATCAACATATTGCACATTTGAGTTGGCGCCAGAAGGCGCATTTGGAGGCACCGCCAAGACCGTTTGAATTGAAGAGTTGAATTTTTGAAGTGGGACTACAATGAGTCAAGGTGGAGATTTGTTACTATTTGACCCTTTGTAATCCCACATAGAATTTTGATGAAAATTTTGTGGGTTTCTTAACTATAAATAAGGCCCTAATATTTGGTTTTAAGATGTACCAAAATCTTCTCTTCTATCTCTATATTTGAGGAAGTCCTATATTTGGGAAATCCTAATTTGTGGGTAATTTTGCCCAAGTTGTAATTTGTTCGGGAGATTAGTAAAGTGGTCGTTGCGGTTGTGGTGCCCGGAGACGTAGGCAAAATTGGCGAACTCCGTTATCAATTCCGTGTGTTCTTTCCTTTATGTCTTTTTAGTTTCTCGCAATTATTTTCTCGGTATTCTTGTTGTAGTTAGTATTCAATATTGTTTGTTGTAGTGGGGTATTTAGTCCGCCGCTTATAGTCTTGTTTAAGTAGGTTAAATCTAAGGAGACCGGATTTTAAGTGGGACCGTTGTGACCCCCTCCGGCCTTTCCTGGGAGCTTGCTTTATTCAGTATTATTTGTTGTGTATTATATACTCTCGATACCCCAACACCTTCTAGGTAATACATCCCTTTTTTGGTTTGAATATTAATATATAAAACTCTAAACTTTACAAATATCTCTCGGTTTCGGAGTTTTAAGCCTCTTTATCTTGTATATTTGTTTTTTGAGAATTTCTTTTCTTGATATATTATATCTCGATCAAGAATTTTCATAAATCTTCAATTATAATGTCTAACATTCATTTTCCGTTGTCGATCGGATTTGAACGAACCTCGGCTAGCGCCGTTCTTCTACAAACAAAGTAATTATGAGTTGTTTGTAAAACAAACCCTTAATATGGAAATTGGAATTGCCATGGCAAGGGTATATGTTCAACAATGTGTTTTTCAAGATTTGAAATTGTAGTATAAAGACCACTTAATTAATTGTTCACCTTAATTTTAGGAAGCTGGCATGGATTGGATAATCCATCTTGACACTGATGGGCTGATGTATCCAACCGAGAGTCAAGAGTATTCGGTCCAAAAAATGTTGGAAAAATTATTACAGTGGTTACAATGGGAAAAACCTTCAAGATGGCTTACAAAAGAGAAATATAAAATTACAAGAAAAGTAAAACCTAACTATTACAAGTCTTGAATGGATTCCAACTCCAGAAGCATGAATCTGACGAACTTGAAAAACAAAAGCCGAGTCGAGTAGAACTCTATCTCGCAAGACAAATACGTCCCGACTAGTGCTCACGGTATGACGTAATGTCCCCAAAGATAAAACGGCTTAACCTCCTTTGTGTACAGTAGCACCAGTGACACAAAGTCACCTTTCGAACTCGAAGGAGCGAGAACTGGCTACTAGACACGAGTGCACAAGAAAGTATTCTTGAAAATGTTCTTCGAAAAGTTACGACACTTTTACCGACACTTGAAGAATATGCAGAGATATGCAATTTTTCTATGTGTACTAACTTCAGCTCTTCCTTCTAACCCCCTCAAAACCGCAAAACGCCTAAGACTTATATAGGCCATCATTTCCAACACTTGTAGGGAATTAAAGATTAAGAGAGTGGGCATTAAACCACATGTAACTCCCATGAGTTACAAACCCCTTATATGACCACTACTTGAGGAGTTACAAACTCCAAAAGCCACATGAACCTAGACACCTCCAATGTCTAGATTCATCCACACATGAACCTGGACAACTCCAAAGTCTAGATTTATCAGGCCCAACAGTTACTTGAATTTGGGCAAAACCCAATTTTGAAATTACAAAACTAACTAAACCTGAACCCGAGCCCAAAGGGTCGGTCCAGTCCAAGGCCCATTTGTGATCATACACTTGTGTTATAGTATATCCAACCAATAACACCTTCTAGTATTTATACTAGGATAAACTATGCCCATTCACATGGCCAACTTCGTGTATTAATTTCTCACTCATCACGAAATTCGGTTTTGAGAAATAAAATATACTACGAACATCTACTTGAAAGGTAGATTAATAATTTACAATTTAATTCCTTAACCACCAAAAATCTGGTCAAAGTCGGGTTGGCGCCCACTTTCTCAAAACAAAATTTCCAACAATCCCCCACGTGAATGAAAATTAATGCATGCATGAATGCAGACATGCAACCAGTCCTCAAGAGACAATACTACATCTGGAAAGGTAGCTTGTGGCTTTGAACCTTTCGTAGTTAATACTATCGAGTACACTGGCGGCCTAGTAGATGCAATGCAATGCTTGAACTATTCCTCCATGGTGTATACCGAGACAACAACATTAACACAATAAGGTCTCAACACCTTCTGTTCTCACGATTTGTGTCCGTTTCGGCCATGGACACAACTTTGGATTCATAAGTGTTACTTTGGAGCGGCCCTCACTTCTCACTTACATAGGTGATCTCCTATCCGAGTATCCTGCCATACTCAACCTCAACGAGGTGTAGGATTCATTAGAAGTCAAATGACTTAGCCTCAACACAACTTTGCAGGTGTTTCAACACTAGCCATTGCTCTCTAGGGATTGGTTGAAACATTGTTTCCAAGTGTTACAACCTAACCTTCATAGCTTAGTTTTCCCATTGAACCAAGTTCTTGGGATCTCCAGTCATCATAGTTGGGTTACCACTATGATGGTTATGTTACTTTGTGGACTTTAAGCCCATTCCCTCTAGCAATTTACTCAATTGATCTCGATTCAGTCCTTTCGTCAAAGGATCTGCCAAATTGTCTTTTGACTTTACTTAGTCAATTGACATCACACCATTTGAGATCAATTGTCTAACGGTATTTTGTCTCCGACGAATATGTCTAAACTTACCGTTATACATATTGCTATGTGCTCTTCCTATAGCCTCTTGGCTATCACAATAAATCATCACTGAAGGCATAGACTTCCTCCAACATGGATTATCATCCAAAAAGTTTTGAAGCCACCCTGTTTCTTCACCAGCTTTGTCCAAAGCTATAAACTCAGATTCCATGGTGGACCGAGCTATACATGTTTGCTTTGTGGACTTCCACGATACCGCACCACCTCCAATGGTGAATATATATCCACTAGTGGAATAAGAATCTTTTGAATCCAAAATCCAACTAGCATCACTATAACATTTAAGTACATCCGGATATCTCGAGTAGTATAGCCCATACTCCAGGCTATACTTCAAGTATTTGAACACCCTAGTTAACGTTTTCCAATGCTCATGGCTTGGATTGCTCGTGAACCTACTCAACATATTTACAGGGTAGGCCAAGTCTGGACGTGTACAATTTGTCATGTACATCAGACTGCCAATTATACGTGAGTATTCCATCTAAGCCACTGGTTCAGCTTCATTAGCAACCAGATTTACACTTAAATCAATGGGCGTCTTTGACGAAATCATCAAAAACATTGAATTTCTTGAGCACTTTCTCCACATAGTGAGATTGTGACAAGATAATTCCATCAGGAGTTCTGCTAATTTTTATCCTCAGGATCACATCAGCAGTCCCCATATCCTTCATGTCAAAATTTCTCTTTAACATTATTTTCGTGTCCATGATAGTATCATGACTACTGCCCATGATTAACAAATCATCTACGTATAGACAAACTATGGCAAATGCTTCCGATGTCCCTTTGACATATACGCATTTATCACACTCGTTGATTTTAAACCTATTTGACAACATCGTGTTGTCAAACTTAAGATGCCATTGTTTTGGAGCTTGTTTCAGTCCATACAATGATCTTATTAACTTGCACACCTTCTTTTCCTGACCGAGTGCAATAAACCCATCAGGTTGTTCCATGTAGATTTCAGCATCTACCCATCCATTCAAAAACGCCATCTTGACATCCATCTGATGAATCTCTAGATTGATCAAAGCAGCAATCGCGAGAAACACCTGAATAGATGCAATCCTCATTACCGGAGAATAGGTGTCAAAGAAGGAACACCCTTCTTTTTGTTTAAAGCCTTTGGATACAAGTCGTGCTTTATACTTATCAATAGTTCCATCTGCTTTATACTTCTTCTTTAGGATCCACTTATATCCTAAAGATTTATGACCAGCAGGGAGATCAACCAGCTCCCACGTATGGTTCTGCAGAATGTACTTGATTTTGCTATTGATAGCTTCTTATCAGCGTGGAGCATCTGGACTACTTAGAGCCTCTTTAATCGAGTTTGGCTCACCATCTAACATAAAATGTTAGGAAGTCAGGTCCAAAGGACTTATCCACCTTAAGCCTCTTACTTCGTCTCGATTCTTGACTTTTCGGTGTTGAACTAATCATGCTGTTATGTCAATCGTGATGAAGAAAAAGTGTCGTAAGTGTTGTTCCAGATGTTATAACACCCGAAGCAGCACCTTCAGCAACATCTGCAGTTGTTCCAGATGTTATAACACTAGAAGTAACACCTCCAGCAACACCTCCAGAAACATCTGAAAACAGTCGTTTCTTTAAACTTCCATCTATCCTTTCCTTACAAGGATAAATATTCTCAAAAAATATATCATTCCTTGACTCAATTATGGTACCAAATGTCATTTCCGGATTTTTTGACTTATGTACCATAAAACGATATGCACTACTGTTAAGTGCATAACCAATAAATACACAATCGACCATTTTAGGACTGATTTTAACTTGCTTTGGTTCAAGTGTTGCAACCTTAGCCAAACACCCCCACACTTTAAGGTATTTATAAGAATCCTTACGATTTTTCCACAATTTGTAAGGAGTCTTATCTTTCCCTTTAAGTGGGATTTTATTCAATATGTGATCCGCTGTTAACACAGCTCCCCCCACGTATTCTATGACAATCCGGATTACCCCAGAACTTATACAGCTCATGGTCATTTCATTAGCATTAGAATTCTTATCGTTGTTCTATTACTGTTAGAACCTCGTTATAACAATAACGTTAGAACCTCGTTCAAATAAATTTCAGAACATTGTTCCAACAATTTTGTTTGAATCATTTACAACGAGTGTGACCTTAGATGTTGTCACACCTTCATCAACACTTCAGACCTCACACTTGGTTCTGAAACTGCCTTAGGTGTTACAACACTTATAGCAACACCTCCTGCAAGTGTGTTTCAGTGTCTGTTTCTGGTGTCACAACACCTCAGACAATACTTTCTGCAATTGTGGTACAATGTCGCTTCTGGTGTTACAACACCTCAGACAACACTTTCTGCAACAATTAAATCTGCAACTGAAGCTCGAAAGCCAAAAGTGAGACAGAAAGTGTGGTCATACCCCCACAGTCGCTCGATCCGTTAGAATTCTTAAAAAGTATTCCAACTCAATTTTCACGAGTCTCTACCAAGACTTTCATGGATTTAGCTTCAGGCCTTCGATTGCTTTCTTTGATTTTGAATCGAATAATCAGGCCACTAATCCAATTTCCTTCCAGTTATGTATTTAGGAATTCATGAAAATTTTCCAACCTGGTAACAACATCTTAACGATGTAAACCATTTGGAATTTTTCATTTAAACATCATCCCTTCAGCACGAATATCATGCGGGATCAGTTGAAACTTTTAGACTAGTTTCAACACATTTTTGGCTTCTTGGAATCATCCATTTTTCAATCCAAAAACTAGAAATAACGAACCTCTTGGAAATCACATCCTCAGTTCGTATTTCTTTTCAAAACATGAACATTTTGGAAAAACATCCTCAGTTCATACAAACCGCACAATACATACAGTAAAGTGTACTACTAAGTCTTTTAAAGACAAAGTCACGACATAGGAAATCATCATCCTAGCCACATGCTTCAAACGCAACGCGTTTTTAGCAACAACTACAATTCCAGCATCAACCGCAAAGTTTTCTGTCAGAATCATCTCCAAGCTAAGGCTCTGTTTCTCTTCGCCATCGTGAAGGTACGATATTCGTCTTGTGATTGTTGGAAAAATTATTACAGTGGTTACAACGGGAAAAACCTTCATAATAGCTTACAAAAGAGAAATATAAAATTACAAGAAAAGTAAAACCTAACTATTACAAGTCTTGAATGGATTCCAACTCCAGAAGCATGAATCTGATAAAACTTGAAAAACAAAAACCGAGTTGAGTAGAACTCTACCCGCGAGAAAAATATGTCCCGGCTAGTGCTCAGGGTACAACATAATGTCTCCAAAGATAAAACGGCTTAACCTCCTTTGTGTACAAAAGTGGCACCATCGACACAAAAGGCACCTTTTCGAACTCGGCGCGAACTCGGCCGGACACGAGTGTAGAAGGAAGTGTTCTTGAAAATATTCTTCGAAAAGTTACGACACTTTTACCGATACTTGAAGAATATATAGAGATATGCGATTTTTCTGTGTGTACTAACTTCATCTCTTCCTTCTAACCCCCTCAAAGCAGCAAAACGCCTAAGACTTTTATAGGCCATCATTTCCAACACTTGTAGGGAATTAAAGATTAAGAGAGTGGGCATTAAACCACATGTAACTCCCATGCACTGGCGTAGCCAGGGGGGGCCAACCTGGGCCCTGCCCCCCCCATTTTTTAAAAAAAAAAATTTTATAGGTAAATTTTTTTTAGAATTTTTTTTTATTTAATATTTACATGGTATTTTTTGGAATTTTTTATCTGGCACACCCCAATTTCGTGTATCGGCCCACCCCCATTTATTTCCTGGCTACGCCATTGCTCCCATGAGTACAAACCTCTTATATGACCACTACTTGAGGAGTTACAAACTCCAAAAGCCACATGAACCTAGACACCTCCAATGCCTAGATTCATCCAAACATAAACCTGGACACCTCCAAAGTCTAGATTCATCAGGCCCAACAGTTACTTGAATTTGGGCCAAGCCCATTTTTCAAGTTACAAAACTAACTAAACCTGAACCCGAGCCCAAAGGGTCAGTCTGGTCCAAGGCCCATTTGTGATCATACACTTGTGTTATAGTATATCCAACCAATAACACCTTCTAGTATTTGTACTAGGATAAACTATGCCCATTCACGTGGCCAACTTCGTGTATTAATTTCTCACTCATCACCGAAATTCGGTTTTGAGAAATATATAATACTACGAACATCTACTCGAAAGGTAGATTAACAATTTACAATTCAATTTCTCCAGAATTAAATTTTTAGCCAACGAAAATTTGGTCAAAGTTGGGTCGGCGCCCACTTTCTCAAAACCAAATTTCCAACAAAAAATTCTATGAGACGTGCCTATAGATGTTGATATGGTTGTCTTTCTAAATTTTGTGAGAGAGATTGATGCTGATCATTTTTTTACTTATTTAAGATGAAAAATTATGTATTTAATGATGATGAAATATATCTTTTCTCAGGAGAGTGCTGTAGAGAGAGATGATATAAAAGAACCATTCAGCGAGGTAATTAATATTTTTTTTTTTGGTAATAGCTAAAGTAAAATATTTTTTCAGTACAATTTGCTCGATTTAAGTTGTCTGAATGAGCAAGATAGATTTGATTCTTTTCAATTGTTTGTCATCAATGGTTGAAAAGGATAAATCTTTGAAAATGGTAACTAAATGGGCCGTGAACTTTTCATGTTGTTCAGGTCACAATGTTCAAGAAGAATTTGGACCATCTTCCAAAAGAGACGTATTTTGCCAATTACAAGGAAGCTTCTCACGGTAATCCATACTATTTTCTAACATACGGTAATGGAAAATCAGTTGCTCGCGTTCAAGCTCACCTACGTCCCAACGGTGCACACATATGGCACAATTTTATGAAAACGCTTATGTTCGGTGATTTTCGTACATGATACCTATTTCAAATGATAGTACGTACTATTATAAAACTTTGAATTAATTTCTTTTTTCTTTCACAATGATATCAAATCCGAGGAGGCTGCTATTTTACACTATGCATATTCAAAGTTTTCAGACCTGATTTCGAGACGCGACCGTTGTGTCTATAAACCGACAAGAGAAGACATTGAAAGATGCTTCATGTTAGATTTTGGCAGAAATGTGAGTTTTGAGAAACCGTAAAATTTGGTGGATATCAGATACTTATCACCACATCTCACCATCAAATTCTGTTTGTTGTCTAATCTTTCAGGCTCAGCATGTCACGCCCCAAACGGGACGCGACGAACGATCCACAACTTAAATACAAATGAACCAACAGTCCAGACAATATCAATGAGAACCCAATAAGACAGAGTCTAAATAGCGTGAAAAAATAAATAATGATATACAAGTTATCACTTAAGGTCTACATTCCAACATCCAAATTACAACCCGAATTTCAACAAGTAGCAACTTAAAGTCAAAGGGTCATACGCCCCTCAATTACAAACCCGAATTGATTAGAATACAAAAGTCCGACAACAACATAATAAGAAAAGAGTCCAATCAACAACAAGAAGCAGTAAATCCAACAAGCGTAGTACAAGGTCTCAATCCGAGCTTCGGTTCAACATCTCCAACGAAATCCTCATCTAAGGTTAGAAAACAGGTGGGGAATGAGACAAAAATCTCAGTGGATGGGGTGATCGTGTGCGAGTGTGGCGCAATATAGTTAATGTGAGAAAACAGTTATATGAAAACGTGTGAGTATGATGCATGAATTCACACACAGTTCACAAGCGTCGTGATAAAATATTTAAATAATATACTTATACAGTTCAAGAAAACAGTTCATGGTCACACAGGCACTATGTGATTCAGTCAAGACAGGTAGGATTGCATACGGAAATGTAACGCCAATCCTATGCAAGACAAATAATGGTTGCGTACGGATTTATAGCGCCAACCAATGCAAAATGCAGCGCGGTTGCGTGCGGAAATGTAACGTCAACCAAAACGGGACAATAACTCCGGAATCGTGTGGATCGAAAATGATTCCTTCGTTCTTCCTTGTAACTCCCGGTCAAGATGGTCCAAGACCGCACCTTATCGCTCCGTAGGCAAAGACAAAATCCCGAGAGTCCGGCGAGGCACGGATCTCATAATCATGATTATACCTCGATTACGACCCGCTTCCCTTGGACAAACTCCGTCCCTCGCCATTGGGGATTAGGGCGATGGGGCCGAAGAGTGGAATAGCAAAATGAGCCGCCGCCCATTCCCCCCGACGATCCATTCCGACTGTGAGCTCGACACACCAAGTTGACTCAGGCAGGAAAGTAATTACGATTACAGGCAGTCAACCAGGTAGTCGAGTATTATTGATTCGGGAAGCAGTTTAAGAAATTTTTTTGAAAAAACGCGAGTGGCAATTATGGCGTTGATGGAGTTTTTGGATGAAGATGATTATCGGGAGGATAAGCAACCTTCGATATCTTGAAAGATTAGGTGGGACATAAGTCCCGTTATAGATTCAATTAGCAAGGCGAGGAAGTCGCTCCACGATCGGGTATTAATCGGTCAAATTGATCCGATAAGTCAGGGGTTTTTTGGGAAAGTAAAATATTTAGATTAAATCTCCAAGTCAGAGAGTCCAGGGCTATTTTAGTAAAAGAGAAAATAATTTGAGTTAGATCCTTTATAAAAGAAAAATTGTAATTTAGCCTCGTTTTGTAAAAACTAACACTTTTGGGGTTTAAAATTGAATAATTAAATATCCCGACCTTGAAAAATTATGAGGTCAGTTCCTAAATTCTCCAAATTGTCCAGAGATTCAGGTTTTTAAAGTTTTATGGTCGAGTTTTTATACAAATCTCACATTGGCCCCAAATTTGTAAAAATTGTCAATTCGGACCTTAAGTTTTAAAAATTCGGAACTCACAAACCGGAAGGGCTTTTAATGTGATTCCAGTTGGAAAATGTCACTAAGGTTGGTAGAATATTGGGAAAAAAGCAGTTTTTAAAAGCAATATGTGTAGGTCCTTCAACTTTTGAAAATATCATTTTTTTGTCCCATTTTAAAATAATTGCCTTTAAGGCTTTTAGGGGTCCAATTGTTATGTAATTTGAACCTTGGGTCCAAAATATAATTAAGTTATAGTTAAGTTAGTATTTCCAGGTGCATGGGCTGCATAAGTCCTGGGAATTTCATTTGGGTCCTCAAGTTTAATATTTTCACATTAGTCCCTCAATTTTAGTAAAATTATTTTCCAAGCCCTAACCACTTGGATTTTTGGAATACTTTTAAAATGTGTCATTCCCAGTAACTTAAGAGTAAAATTTTCAATTTATAAAGTTTAGGTCTGGTACAGGTTTAAAAATTGCAAAGTAGTCCTTAAACTTTCAAAAATTTCAATCTAGTCCTTGGGCTTTTAAAGGTTGATTTTATTTAACTTAAAACTCTTAAAACTTTATTAAAATGTCCAAAAGTCATTTTTGACCTGAGTACAGTCCCAAAATTCGAAATTTGCAGAGGGGTCCTTTAACTTTTATTTTCTTGCAATTTAGTCCACCAACTTTCTATTTTTGTATTTTTAAGTCCAAAATTGAAGTTTAATCAATTATGCTCGACTTTTCCAGGTTATAAGTCATCCAAAACATAGATTTTAAAGATCATACACATGCATGTCCAATACATACAAGAATTCATCAATTAAAGCATTAAAGTGTACATGCATGCACCTAAAATTCAATAAATAATAATTTTGAACAACTCTTGAGAATTTTCATGATTTGATATATAAAATTGACATGCAATACATAATTATATATATCTCAAGGCTCATGATTAAAGTTTCTACATGCATTTAATCAAAACACCTAAAAGTTGGAAAAATAATTTTCCACCCACCTTAAATTTGGAAATTGTGAAATAAAAGGATAATTTCACAATTTTTGGATGAGGCTTCTTAGGTCAGCCCCTAAGTCAAGAAAATATCAAAATTTGGAGTTAGAAAAATGAGAGAAAAATTAAGGAGAAAAGAAGGAAATAAGGAAATGAAAAGGACTACACTTTACCTTGTGTAGTAGATGTTTGGAGACTAGTTGAAGCTCAAAAATTGGAAATTTGGCTCAACTCCAAAATCTCCTAAGGTCAGCCCCTATTTCTCAAAAATGAAAAATGGGTGCTAAAATTTGAAAAAAATAAGAAGAGTAGGGAAGAAGGGGTCTAGTACACAATTCTTACCTTGTAGTCTAGTTTTCTCTATTTTTCTTCTTCAAGCTTTCAAGAGGTCCTTCTTCAAAATGTTGTCAAGCTCTAACCTTCAAAGTCTTCTAAATGTACCTCCAAAACCAAATTCAAACTTAAGTTAAGAAGGTGGAAGAGATGAACAATGTGATATCCAAAAATGGATTGAAGCTAAAATTTCTTACCTTGTATGATGATGGTTTCGATTTTTATGAAGAATAGGGAGGAAAATGTTGAAAATTTTCTAAGTATGGAAGAAGAAAGTGAAAGAAAGAATAGAGAGAAGTTGAGAGTTTTTAGAGAGAAGGAGGAGAATTGGTTTGGAAGATCAAATGTGTTGGTGAAATTTTGAGATGAAATTTTGACAAAATTAGGCCATATGGCCGTCCACTTCATGGAGAGAGAGGGAGAGGATTTTGTTCAAATTGTGTCTTGTAATTTGTCTCTTGCATGGAGACAAAATGCAAGTCAAAGTATGGGTTTGAATGGTGTTGGGGAATATTGAGAAGAATGTTGGTTAAGTGGGAATAAGTTGGGGAAAATAGTAATAAAGAATTGGTGTATAAGATGATGTGTATAATGTTTGAATTAATGATATAATTATACACAAGATGACTAATATATGGTGTAGGTGTACAAGAGTTGGATGATATTTTTATCCCAAAAATACCACCATGGCCGTCCACTATGAGGGCAAAATGGTAATTCCATATATATATTTTTTTTTGTCCCAAATTTGATGATAATAGATGAAATATATCAATCTCCAAAATAATTATTAATCTCCTTGATCACTTGTAAGTCTCATGATCACTTAATCTAAGTCAAAATCTTAATTCTATAAGGTAAAAGTCTCCAAAATAAATAGTCTCTTAAAATTCTAAGGTGGCTAATAAATACAAAAATAGTAATAATGATCAATCAAGTGATCATAAATGAGGAATAGAATTAATGATGATCATGATCACAAGTAATTAAATAAAATAAAATAAAATACAAAATGTATATATTATTATTAATTACCCGTCAAAATGACGCGATAACATAGTCGATCAAAGGTATAAACAACAATAAGGTTCAACTAATAGTTCGGAAAAATCGGGGCTTCACACAGCAGAATCCAGAAACTTTGGTATATATAGCTTAAGTTACTATTTTTAATTGTGATTATTCAAGAATCCTGAAACTCTTGTATAGCTAAAGGCGAGTTTTTCTAATTTTAAAAGATAACTAGTTTTTTCTGAGTTAGACTAAACCTCTGGGTGGTTTTTGTAATTATCCTTTCTACTTATTAAAGAAGGGTGGCGCTATTGGCACCCCCTTTTTTTTATGAGTACACCTATCTTCTAAGTACACCACCTCCCACTTTTTCAAATAGGGTACAATTGTTAAATACACCCCCTCTTTTTCCAATTTTACCCTTTCATGAAAAACCCTAGGTGGCATGATGGCACGATGGGCACATGGCACGATGACAAGATGGCATTTCACCATAATGCCACATGGCACGATGGCACGATGGCCCATGTGGTACGATGGGTGTGGCACGATGGTACAATAAATTTTTTGTCATAGCGCGTGATCGTGCTAAGTATCGCACTGCTACTGTGCGACAGTATTTTTCAACCTGAAAATTTGAGAAATAACATATTTTATACTATAAACTAAGAATATACATTCATTATTTGGGGATATGAATACTTTATTGTTCGAATCTTCAACAATTTGGGTGTTGGAAAAATCTAGGGTTTATATAAAAAAAAATGAACTTTCTTCGAGAAGAAGAAGAATGTGGGTGAATGATGTAAGTGTATTTATAACTTCTTTAAGTAAGGGTAATATAGTCTTTTAACTGAATGGCATTTTTGCAATTATATGAAGGTGTGTTTAACAATTCCACCGCACTTGTTGTAATTCTTTGTTGTAATTCTGTTTTGAAATTGCAGGCATTTTTTATTGCGTCAACTGGCATGAAGGAATTAAGAAATGCTTCATTGGTAAGAGTATCACAAGGACCAACTCTTTCTATATTTGAGCCTCTTTTCTGTTGAGCTATCTACTTATATCAGAAGAGAGATCTGTATTTAGTGAAAAATCTGAATTTGGTAAAACATTGTTTGTTAGATCTAGGTGCTGGTAAGAGGGTCTGTTGAGTAAGCTTGGCAATTTCTTAGACATAGAGGAGATTGTATATTGGGATTGCTTTAATTACTTTGTTATACAATTTATAACCGTTTGATTGTTGTGGTATTATTTTGTTCAGGAACTTAAAAGAATGGATGCTCTCTTGGATAGTTATAACATTTTTTAAAGTTTGAATGATACGAGCAATATTGATCTGGATTTTGTTGTCTTTAGTTGAATGTATATAGCCTTTTTGTTGGTTGATGGAATTGGATTATGAATTTGTAGTTGCTTTATCGAAAGGAAACTTCGCTACTAGTACTTTTTGTTGGATTTTGGATCTCGGTGACTTTGGTATTGCACTTTTTGTTGGTTGGTGGAATTGGATTTCATGTTTAATTGGTAGTGAATTTCATGATGGTTGGTGGAATTGAATTTCATGATGAATTGCTTATTGATATGGATTTTTTGCAGCTTTGTATTGTATCTAGTGGTTACAAATTTAAATTTCATACAAAAGACATTTGTTATGTTTGATGTGTAAGACATTAGCTTCGAACCGTTGTCTTTGCGAAAATGAATGACCTTTTTAAAACTGCTTCTAAAAAAATGAAGACATCGGTTTTGAACCGGTGTCTTTGAATTAAACGACACCGGTTTAAACCGGTGTGAACAAGCGATGTTTATTCATCACAGACACCGGTTTCGAGCCGGTGTCTTTAAATAAAACAACACCGGTTTAAAACCGATGCCTATTTATCAAAAGACAGCGGTTCTAAACCAGTGTCAAAAACATAAACATTTAACATCAGGGTCTTAGAAAGCGGATATTTTATATCTAAGTCATCAGTTTGAATTCGGTGTCTTTATAGGAAATGACACCGGTTCTCAGCCGCTGTTAAAAGTTCATGCTTTTAACACCAGTGGCTCTAACAATGGTTGTTTTACTAATAGACAGCGTTTTTGTAGTAGTGACGGTATTTATCTTTATTTAAAAGTCTAGTTTTATTAAATTATTTTGTTAGAAATTGTGTTTTTATATTTACGTTTCTATAAAAGTTAGAACGCTTTTATTTTCTAAAATGGGGCGTTACATTATATGTACTAAGTTGTATCGGAAAAGTGAATTGAAATAAAGTTTAAACACTTTTTGGCCACATGATGGAATGGTGCACATTCACTACCTCTGTTATTCATCATTGTAAACATGAGTTTCAATATATCACTGCTGCATTTGTTCAAGATCTCCTCTTCTGTGGAATCTTGTCTTCTGTGGTATATTTCTTTGTTTTATGTTTCTTTCTTATTCACAGAAGTGGCATTTGCTAAACTGAAAAGCATCGTAATTCAAGTAGAGGTAATTGACTTTTTCGTTTTTTCTCTAGATTCTTTGTAAATCATCCTCTTCTTTCTTTAGAGACGAATATAACTAAGTTACTGTGACAGTGTTTTTCAGAAGAGTTATTTGCAAAAAATATTGTACTCTAAAATGAGGTAAAGTTTGAACCTTTAATTGTATTTATTTCCTCTAATCATTATCTTCTTTATATAATATAAATCATTTTATTTGACTGAGTACTTAGCACAAATAGTACTGTTAGAGCCAATGGTATGATTGTTGTTCTGTACCAAGATTCCAATTTCTGATTCTTTTATTTATCAATAAACCAACAGGGGACAACACTTGTAATATTTGGAGATTAGAATAACTTATAATTGAGTTTATAACTTCTTTGTTCATGAATTGCATGTTACTTTCGTAGTGCTGGTGTTATATTTGTTGGGTATGGAGATAAAAATAAAAGATGAGTGAATAATTTAGAGGCTAAATATTTTATTGATTGCAAATATTACAATAATTTTCCAAAGTTTGTGCACTAAAGCTTTTGGAATATATCACTCAATCCTCACTGAAATTTACTGATCACTTTTTGCTTGATTGTTCCTGCCGATCACATGCTCTCCTATTTATAGGCAAATTACGTATGATGTAATTAACTCAGTCAATCCTACCTTTCCAATTTCTAAGCAGGTAACTCTTTGATCATTTCCTCCATGCATGCATGTAGTTCATCAATACATGAACATGTTAATGAACTTGAGGAGCCACTTTGACTTTCCAGAAGATTCTTTGCATGAGTAATTGAATTGTTACCAAAGCATTGGTTAACTCCGTGTGTCTGCTCATCTTCTTTATCTTTGGAATTACAAATTACTTTTAACACCCCCTCTTAATTTGTAATTCGAACGCTGCTTCGGAGTTGCTCAAGTTTTTCTGAAGTGATCGCTTTAGTAAATCCATCCGCTAACTGCTCCTTGGTATCTATAAATTCCAATTGAATTTTTTCATCATTCACGAGACTTCTAATGAAGTGATGTCGAAGTTCAATATGTTTCGACCTTGCATGAAAAACTGGATTTTTTGTCATAGCAATCGCTCACATATTGTCACAAAGAATTGTTGTGGGATTGTCTTGTCTCTGTTGAACATCGGATAAAATTCTCCTTAAACTGCTTCACAAGCGGCATCTGTGGCAGCAATGTATTCTGCTTCTGCTGATGAAAGCGATATTGTCTTCTGTTTCTTAGATGCCCAAGAAATTATTTTCGAGCCAAGACAAAAAACATACCCCGATGTACTTTTTCGATCATCTAGTGATCCGGCCCAATCACTGTCAGTATAACCAACAATCTTATTTTCTTTTTGACATATTTGATGCCAAATTTTCTCGTACCTCGAAGGTAACGAATAATTCTTTTTGCCACTGCATAGTGTAGCTTGTTGGGTTCATGCATAAATCTTGATATCAAACTGACCGGATAGACAATATCAGGCCTCGTGTTTGTCAAGTATATCAAGGAGCCAACTAAACTTCTATAAGTTTTCGCATCGGCTTTGGCTGCTCCATCATTCAACTAGAATTTTTCATTAACCGCAAGCGGAGTCGAAATTGGCTTGCAATTATTCATTTGAAATTTATTTAAAACCTCTTCAAGGTATTTTTCTTGAGAAATAAAAATTTCTCCTTTTGACTGGCGAACTTGGATCCCTAGAAAATATTTCATGAGACCCAAATCCGTCATCTCGTATTCTTCCATCATTGCTTATTTAAATTCTTGCACCATAGCTGGACTAGTCCCGGTATAAATCAGGTCATCAACGTAAAGACACACGATAAGAAATCTTGCGCACCTTTCTTTACGTATAACGACGACTCACTTTGACTTCGCTCAAATCCATTGGAACAAAAATAATTGTCAATCTTGCTATTCCAGGCCCGTGGTGCTTGTTTCAGTCCATACAAGACTTTTTGGAGTCGATAAACTTTTTCTTCCTTGCCTTTGACAATATAGCCATCAGGTTGCTGCACGTAAACTTCTTCTTCTAAGTCGCCGTTGAGAAATGTAGATTTAACATCCAGCTGGTAAACTGGTAATTCCAACTGTGCAGCTACAACTAAGACAATGCGAATTGTCTCCATTCGGGCAACCGGTGCAAAGGTCTCCGTGAAGTCAACACCAGGCTGCTGAAAATACCCCTTTGCAACTAGGCGAGCTTTATGCTTGTGAATTGAGCCATCTTCTTTGTATTTCGTCTTATAGATCCATTTGACTCCAATCACATTTTTTCCAACAGGAAGGTCCACAAGCTTCCAAGTGTTGTTTTTCTCAATGCTGGCAATCTCCTCATCCATTGCAATTTGCCAAATTTTTTCTCTTGCAGCTTCTTCATAAGTTTTTGGCTCACTTGCAAACATTGCTATTTCACTTGACTCAGAAATTTCCCTTAAGCTTCGTACCTTCCGGACTGGGTTTTCAGAATCTGAACTGATTTGATCATGGCGTCCTGATGAACTGGAGCATGGACTGGAACTTGTGCTTGGTTGATCACTTGGACTTGATGTTGTAGGCAGATATGTAATTGGAGTTTCCATCTGCTGATTACCGTCCCAACTCCATGCATCTTTTTCACTAAAAGTCACATCTCAAGAGATAACAAGTTTATTCGTCTTTGGGTCTAGTAGATGATATCCCTTGGACTCATCACTATAGCCAACAAAGATAAGCTTTTCTCCTTTCCCATCGAACTTCTCTCTCTGTTGAGATGGAATGTGCGAGTACGCGATGCAACCAAAGACTGGAAAATGATGCACCTGTGGCTTTCCACGGTGCCATGCTTCGTATGGAGTTTTGTTAGGAATCGCCTTCGTTGGTGATCGATTCAGAATATAGATTGATGCGTTCACGGCTTCTGCCCAAAAGCTTTTCGGGAGTCCTTTTCCTGTCATCATACTTCTTGCCATTTCGACAATTGTATGATTTTTCTGTTCGGGACTCTATTTTATTGTGGGCTATAACGGACTGTCAACTGCCGGTGAATACCGTTCTTTTTGCAATAATCCATTAAGGATTTTCCAATGAATTCACCTCCATGATCTGTGCGCAACGTCTTAATTTTCCGATCACTCTGATTTTCCACCAATGACTTGAATTCCATGAAGTTTGAAAATGCATCTGATTTCTGATGTATAATATAAACCCACATCATCCTGGTGTAATCGTCAACAAATAATAGGAAATACCTATTATTATTCAGGGATGATGTTTGTGTTGGTCCACATATGTCCGCATGCATGATCTCAAGAGGGGCTTTGGCTCTGTAGGAAATTTTTGGGAATGGTTGTCGGTGTATTTTTCCCATTATACATCCTTCACACGGACTGTCTTGATCCGGAATTTGAGGAAGACCAAATACCATATTTTTCTTCTTCAATAAATTCATACCTTTGTAGCTCAAATGTCTGTACCGCAAATGCCAAAGCTTGTGATCTTCTTCTGTCGTGCTTTGTAATAAAAGTTTCTCAGACAATGGCAAATTAAGAGGAAATTTTTTATTTGAGCTCATCTTAATTTTAGCCATTGTGAGATCTTTCTGCTTGTCTACAATGATGCAAAAATCATTGTTGAACTCCACTTTGTAATTTTTCTGCAGCAACTGGCCAACACTCAATAAATTCTGGGTCAAATTCGGTACGTAAAACACATCTCTGATAATAGAGGTGTTTCCGCTTCTTGACTAGACTGCAATAGCTCCTTTTCCAGTAATCCTGTGCGATTTGCCATCACCAAGCTTTACTTCATATGAGTATGAATCATCAAGCTCCACGAACATTTCTTTATTCCCGGACATGTGATTGCTGCAACCACTGTCTACATACCAAACATTCTCAATCTGTTGAGAATTCAAACTTGAGTAAAATACCTGATCTGTCTCATCTTTTTTCTGTGAAATTTGCCTTATGTTTCTGGCCATCATTTTGATACCAACGCAATCCTTTTGAGAGTGATTTACGTTTCTACATTTCGTGCATTTATTACAGCAAGTCTGGGTGTCATGGCCACTCCTTCTGCAAATTCGGCAATACAAATTTGAATTCTGACTAGAAGATCGTGAATTAATATTGTCTCTTCTTCCTCTACCTCGACCTCGAAAGTTCTGATATCGACCGCGACCTCTTCCTCTTGTTGAATTGGCATGTGCTGCTTTTTGTCATGCCCGTCTTTCTTATTCTCCTGCTGTGAAATATTTACTTTTCCTTGAAACGCTTGCTCCAAGTTTTGATTTGAGAATCTGCTCATCCTTTTTTCATGTGCTTCCAGCGATCCCATGAGTTCATCAAAAGATAATTTTGATTAATCCTTTGATTCTTCGATAGCGGCAACTATATGCTCGAATCTTGCCGGTAAACAACGTAGCACTTTTTCCACAATCTTTTTTTCTTCTAGAGTATCACCGTAGCTTCTGATTTGATTTACTACGGTGGAAACTCTAGAAAAAAAACTTTTGCACATTCTCGTTATCCTTCATAGACAAATTATCAAAGTCGCGCAAGAGGTTTTGCAATTTTATTGAGATAACCTTCTCGTAGCTGCCAAATTGATTCTTTAAAATTTGCCATGCCTCCTTCGA
Source organism: Rehmannia glutinosa (assembly GCA_016081115.2). NCBI lineage: Eukaryota > Viridiplantae > Streptophyta > Magnoliopsida > Lamiales > Orobanchaceae > Rehmannia > Rehmannia glutinosa. The sequence continues at coordinate 34,380,699 of CM071935.1, read as the reverse complement.
TGTTTTAGCACTTGTAATATGGGGAAGAATGGATCGGCTTACCCATTGGTGCATAACATCCTTGGTCTTGTTCTCCTTATGCTTTTTTTTCAGTGCCGCTGATAATTTAGCCATCTCCTCTGGAGTACGAATTGTATACCCCTCTTCCATAATATCCCATAGATCATGAGATAAAAATATTGTTTTCATTAAGACACTCCACTGCTCGTAATCTTTGCCAATAAAGATAGGGACACCTTGTTGGGAATATAGGAAGGCTAATTCATTGTTGCTAGTGGAAGCCATTTAGAATATGGGTAGGGATATCAGGCCAAGGGTGGCTCTGATACCACAAATTTGTTGGGTATGGAGATAAAAATAAAAGAAAAGTGAATAATTTAGAGGGTAAATATTTTATTGATTGCAAATATTACAATAATTTTCCAAAGCTTGTGCACTAAAGCTTTTGGAATATATCACTCAATCCTCACTGAAATTTACTGATCACTTTTTGCTTGATTGTTCCTGCCGATCACATCCTCTCCTATTTATAGGCAAATTATGTATGATGTAATTAACTCAGTCAATCCTACCTTTCCAATTTCCAAGCAGGTAACTCTTTGATCATTTTCTCCATGCATGCATATAATTCATCAATACATGAACATGTTAATGAACTTGAGGAGCCACTTTGACTTTCCAGAGGATTCTTTGCATGAGTAATTGAAGTGTAACCATAAATTGGTTAATTCCGAGTGTCTGCTCATCTTCTTTATCTTTGGAATTACAAATTACTTTTAACAATATTAATGGTGTTATATTAAACTTTATAGCAGCTCAAAATTGTGAGATTGATGTAAATATGTGGGTGAAAGCCTAATTTGATAGTTCGAGTATCCTTTTCTGGTCACTTGTAAAGCTACAATCACCTCATCTTTTATTGACGGTTCGTTAATGGGAATAGATGTGTCTTTATTAAGATTTGAGGGTTATGTACAAAATTTGAATTTTAATATACTACGTAGTTTGTTGCTAACATAGCAATTTACATAAATGTGGAACGATATATCTTTTCTTGTTTAATCAGTATTGAGATGTATAAGTAATTAGAGAATCTGCAGGAGTACCATCGAATTTTAATAGTTATGCCCATGATTTCAAGGTTTTTTACTTGCTCAGAAGCATAGTAGTTCTCTTTGACATCCATATGTTATTGTTTTCTAAATCCCCTTGTATACTACTTGTCTTATGTGGTTTTATTTTCATTAATGTTCTGATTTCTTGTTTTCAATCATTGGCAAATGCTAATGACGAAACTCCTTGTGTCGGCAAAAAGAATTAAAGCTTTTGATTTTTGGTATTTTACTTCGAGTGAAGTTGTTTCTGCATTGGCAGGAAATTGAGAGTGAGACACTAAAGCTAGAATGTGTTCAGATTCTAGAGGAGAATGGTGGATTACATATACATTGAGGAATTTTGATTTGAAATAAAAAATGGCACCAATAATACTAGATTTCAAATCAAAATTCCGCAACTGTAAACAATTTGATACTATATATTGTGTAGGTTGTTTTGTTGCAAGAAATTAAAGGTGAAAAGGCTATGGTTGCACAACTTGTACCGGCCCTCCGCAAGACACCGCTCAGCCCGCGCTCCATACTGATCCCAGGAACCGCTCATCCCTAATATTCACGCGCCTCCACCCTTTCAACCCAAAATCAAGGTCCGCCAGCCGCTGGTAAAACCCTAGCCCCCAATTAGTTTATCCGCTTCACTTTTTTTTAACAGTGTGAAGTTGTTGGCAGAGTTGCCAATATAGTTCAGATTCCTGCTTTCTGGTGCCGGTAGGTTAGATCAATAGATCTTATTTCTTTCTAATAAATGCTTTTCCTTGATATATTATTTTTCGGACAATAGATTGTGTGTATTTTTGCCTATTATTATTTTCCATAATCAGGTCATACCAATTAGTTTATGTCTCTTGTAATGACAGACATATCTCCTAGTGGCTGCTGCCAAAACTGGGAAAATTATAAATATCAAGAAAGGTCATCCCAATTTTGTGCTCCTTCTGTGAGTATTTTTCCACCTAGTTTTATTTTCACTTAGTTTCTTTTCATTTAACGCTGGTTATCATACATTTCACCTCATACAAGTACTTGCTTAAAATATTTTTTGAGTATGCATTTGTTGTTATTAGGTGCATTATGACCCTTTAAAGACTTCAGTTGATGGTCCAAAATAATGGGTAAGCATAATCAGACTTTAATTATTTATATGGGAGTTTGTATTTTAGAGTCTGCTTTAGAAAAAGAAGCAGCTTCCAATATTGGTATAATAAGTGGTCTCATTCTAATTCCCTGTTCATTTTTGTTATGCAGCCTCTTCACCACTTGGAGGAACTTGTGGAAGAGCTCATTGCAATTGCTGTAAGTTATTATATCCCTGCTTAATACAAATTTTAGAGGCTCACCAAGATCAAAGCAACAAATAGGTATATAAGAGGCAACTGTCTTAATTTCAGAGTCAAAATTATTTGTCCTAATTAAATAAAAGAGATCAGATCAGTCTACTCAGGTTACATGTATAGTAATAATGAAAATAAGGATAATTACAAAAATTCCGGAGGTTTAGAATAACTACAATAAAATCCAGAGATGTTTCTAAGTTATAAAAGCCCCATCAGGTTTGATTATGTCTTAAATTTGAGAGGGTATCTTTAATATTAATTTCTATAAATATTAGAGCTGCTTCAACTGGTTTCAGAGCTTTTCCTGTTTACTTGATATGTCTCGTGAAGAAGACATGAAATAAAAATGCCTTTCTCCTAATTCATGTTTGTTTTTATCTAGAGGGTTAGCAAGGGGAAGCAAACTTTTCAAATTGATCTCACTCTATTCCGACCTTGAGGTCTGGAGTATCTTACTCCATCTCAACTGCAGGAAATACTTGCCTCTTTGGCTTGTAGATACTTTGTTGCAGCTGATGAAGTTGTTGCAGCTTCTTTTTGTAAGAAAGTGTAACCTAATTCTCAGTATTTTTACTGGAGCGTGCAACTATATATATGCTCTTGAATGCCAAATGTTCTTGATTTTACTTCCTTATTGAGTTTATTGAGCAATGCTATCCGAAGAAATACATGATGATGTAATCATGTAACTGAACAAAAGTTTGCTTGCTTTATATGCAGTAAAATAGAAGAATTGTTTTCATAAAATTTCCTAAAGCTCTTGAATTACACAGCTTGGCTATTTGACTTGCATCTCCAATCCAGGTTGACCCATTTATAAATAAATAATTATTGAATGCAGCTATGTGAGGAAATGGAAGAACTAAAGCAAGAGCAACCTCAAAAGATGGAAAGTTTGGAAAAGAAATTGATAGTTGTGCTCCTTCAATTACCATGTGAAATGGATCATTGTATGGTTTTGCTAACTCGGATGATACACAAGCACTAGCACTCGGTGGATTTTGTACTGTAAGTTGACAAATTGGGAACTGTGAGGATCTTGCAACATTTTGGCCTCTAAGAAGTACTTATTTGTGTAGCCACATTTTGGCCTTTATGTATTCTCGTTGCGCACATTTTGATTGGATGGCTTAGTGAAGGTTATATTTGTTAATTTGGATTATAATTAATCGTTGGTTGACTTAGATTGGTTAATGTTGGTACTATTGTAGTTACTTATGTTGAGAACTCAGTTTAAACTGAAGTTAAAAGAAACGAACAACATCGGTTATAAAATGATATGTTAAAATGTAATGACACAATTATTTTAATTTAGACATCAGTTTGGAAACTGATGTCATTTAGTAACTAACTAAACCGAAACCACAATGGGCTACCAAACAACAACGCTTATAACCGTTGTGGTTTCCAGAAACCACATCGGTTAATCACCAATGGTAATAAGCAATGTTGTTGTACGAAACAACATCGATGAAATACCATCGTTAGATAATCCACACTTTAACAACAGGGGCATTGACATCATTTATTTTTCTAACTCACGATTTGACATAGATTTTGAACCGATGTTGAAAAAACCCCCTTTAATAATAGGGGTTTCAACATCGATGTTTTTCTTCATAAGAGTTAAGACATCGGGTAAAAATCGATGTCCATGAGCGCTTTTCCTGTGAGGCCCCGATTTTTTGTTAGCTTATAATTCGAATTTTGTAACATTGTCATGTGATGTACTACTTGTCTATGTGTCAAAATATTTTTATTAATGAAATGTGACATTAATTTCGAATTTTCTTAATATTTGGCTATTTATTTTTTTTTATTTAATTACTAATTGCTATTTACTAATTATTTCCTAAGCATTTTATTTCCTTAACTTGTACATTAAATTTTTTATTAGAACCCAACTATAGAGATTTAAGGTGACATATTATAAGTGATATAGATAGGAGATTTGAATTATATAAGTGGATTAGAATGTAAGAAAGGTGATAAGGAAGACTGAAGGTGTGATAATGGGACTCAATTATCACAAATTATTCAAAAAAAAAAAAATGGAGGGGGGAAGATAGGGGGTGGACGGCCAAGCATAGGGGAGAAAGCCTTCATTTTTTGTCTTATTCATTCATGAGGCATGCAAACCTCCTTGTCCTCCCAAGACAAAGTCCTTTGCCTCCCCCATGTAAGCATGAGCCCCCAAACTCAAGCTTCCAAAAAAAACAGCATTTTACAATATAAAAAAAAAAACACACACACACACACACACAACTCTTCTCTCAAACCACTAAGGGCCGAAAACATTGAAAAATAGGTAAGGAATTTATTTTCTTCATATTCAATCTTACTCCCTAAAACTCAAGCTCTCTCTTCAACTTTTAAATTTGAAAAATTCCAATTCTTAGAGCTAGAGAGGAAAGGGCTGAAAATTTGGAGTAAGAATCTTCAAGGAGCTATAATCAAGGTAAGAACCTCCATATGTTAGTGTTCACTCTTTTCATCTTTTTTTTTTCTCCAACTCTATTTCTTTTTTGACATCATTCTCTTTACCTAGGGGCTGTCCTAAGGTTTTTAAAGCTTTAAGAGGGTGTTACAAAGGGAAGAAATTACTTAGAGCCTTCTACTTACCAAGACTAAGAGGTGGGTGCAAATTATTTCTATAAAATCTCTCTTTTTTTTCCCTATTAGTTGCATAACCCTATTAGTTGCATAAAATGCATGCCAATGTGACATTATTAGTATAGATGAGATTTTATTTGAATTTTGAGTATATTTTTAGAAGGAATTTCTTCTTTTTTTTTAAAAAAAAAGAGTATGATTTTTACTTGCAAAAATGTGGTTAAAGATTGCCTATTATTATGATTTGAGGTGTTTATCAGTATGCATATCAAAATATGGATTAAAAATATTCAATATTAATTTTTATATGTAAGAATATTCTGGACTTGTGACATGGTAGCAAAAAATCCGAACTTGGGCCATTTTTATAATTATTGTAAAATATAGGGCCTAAAATATAAATATTAAAATTATGAAGGGACTCCCTGTAAATTCAAAATTTTTGGACTTAAAACACTGTAATTTTATATATTAAGTGACTCAAAAAATTTGGAGACCCTTTGGGTTAAGAAAATATAATAAAGAACAAACTTTACACTAAAATGTAAATTTTAAAACTTAAAAGGACCAAACTATAATTTTCAAAACATAGAAGTCTTTGTAACCCAAACATTTACTGACTTATTTATTATGATATTTTGGACCCTTAGTTCAAACTTCATAACAATCAGACTTGAAACGAGTCCTTAACGATGAAACCACTTTTAGGCCAAAATTAAAATTTCGACAATGGGGTACCTAATCTCTGAGATTATCAAAACTGCTTTTCCCTCAAAAATTACTGTCCTAAGAAAAATTTTAATCTTGGAATCACATCAAAACATTTTCCGGTATAAGAGATACATATTTTTAAAATATTGGGTCAAAAACATAATTTTTGGACAAATAAAGGGCGAATCTGCAAATTTTGAAATCTGACCTCGAGTCTCTGAAAATATAACCATACAAAACATTTAGAAAATTTAGGAACCTTACCCCTTTTTGAGTCCGGATCAAAACTTATCAAATTTCTAAAACCCGATAAAAAATACATTTCTTAGCAAAGGATATATTTAATAAAAATTAATAAGGACCTAGATAATTTATATTTTCAAATTCAGTTTACTTATATTATATTAAGATGTATTTTATAATAATTAACAAACAAAAATTTATATTTTAATTATTTATCCAATTTATTAATCGGGCTTCCTTACACGAATAATACGCGATAAATAAGGCGACTTCCTCGCCCTAAGTAAAACCAGATCACTCAACTATGGGCTTATGCATAATATATCGAACCAATATCGTCCTCGCCTAGATTATCCACCTGGTTACTAGATCATGGGTTTTAACTTAGTTAAAATTAGAGACTGGACATTGCATGACTAAGATCACTCTGATTTTCTAACTGACTTGCTACAAATCGCTCGATTGAGATAACCTTTAACCGTGTCTGTGGAATGGATAAAAACGATGTATGGTTATACAAAGGTGGTCCTTACGAACTAATTTTTCTACACTTCTTACTTGGTGTAGCTTGTTACATGGGTCGTGAGTGGGAGCTTAGTTTCCGTCTAGGTATGCAACCTTGGATTGTTGTTGTAGGTCCCAAGATGTGTGAGTAAGGTTTAGAAGGGGGGGTTGAATAAAACTTACCAACTTTTCGATTTTAGTCCTTTTAAAATATTCAGAGTTAATTACACAGCTAAGTCCTTGAGGGACAGCTAAGTTAGTTAATCAGCAGAGTTAGCCACTCAACAGACTCGATAGAGCTGTTGATAGAATAACTCATCTGTTTAGACTGAACTTTAACTTGGCTGTGATGAGTTTTTCAGCGGAAGACTTAACACCCTTGAATTTGATTTAACTTTGTTTTAACACTTAGTTTTAGCACTTTGTTATTTATCAGTTGGATAGCAAATTATCAGCAGATATAAAGTATGTGTGCAGGAATGTAAATATCTTTGAAATATAAATGACACAAGTAAATTTTATAGAGGTTCAAGATGGGGTAATTCTTCTACTCCTCTCTTCTCCAACTCCTGGAGGAATCCACTAAGTAATGATCAGAGTACAAAGTGGTTATCAGTCTAGAGACAAGTCTTGATCACGCAGCTGACTTGCTCCTTGGACTCAGTTTAGAGATGCCTTGGTCACACAGCTGGCTTCTCGTCCGACTCAACTTCTTCACAGGGCGGCTGCCTTGCTACTTCAGCTTACTTTCTCAAGCTTCTTAGATTTGATCACGAAGCCCTCCAATAACTTGAGATTGGTTCGACCTTGAACCTTCCTACAATCCTCCTTGGAAAGTAGACCCCTTTTGATTCTTCAAAAGTTTCCTCTTCAACAGTTTGAAGTTGTCTTTCCTTCACATCTTAGTGTTGGATCGATTTTCTTCGAGATTTAGGCTTGAGGATTTTGCTTGAATAACTTGAGAATATTTTGCAGGTTACAGTTTAGATATTGCTTGGTTTCTCAGGTGTGCTAGGTTCAGGTAACCTTTTCTCAATGTGATTCCTCAGCCTTTTATAGTGAACTTTTCAAAAATATGCCCGTTGAAGAGTTAGGGTGATTTTCAAAAGTTACTTGTGTTTGTTGGCTTGTCTTGTCACAGTCCTTGATGTTGACATTTCCTCGTATTTAATGTCTTGCAGCATTGCAGCGTCTCTGACACTTGGTGCAGTGCTTCCCATTGGGTTGTTCCTTTTGCACACAACATGAACTAACACTTTATCTCTGACAACTTTAACAGGTTACTATTCTGAGTAACATTCTTGACTTTTATCAACGGATCTCGTTCAGTTGTCTTGACTTGACTACAGTCTTTTATTCCCCAGGTGACTTTGAGTTAGCTTCCAATCAATGGATGACTCATATGTCACTTCAACTTGAGACTTGGCTTCTTGAGTTGACTTGACAGACTCTTCATACAGGAGTATCACAGCTGATACTCCTTCAGTCGAGTCCTTGATCTTCTTTCTTGGCCATACTCAGTTGTTCCTCAACGGAGTCTTCACTTCAGTCTTCAGTTGACTTCTTGTATTTCCAGGCATAGCTGACTTGACTCAGCTTGTTCAACCCTATCTATTACAATACAAATTACAAGGAAAATGGGGTGCCAACTTTCTAGTCTAAGTTTTACATGGCATTCATCAAAATCTAAACAATAAATTTCCCAACAATTTCTCCCTTTTTGATGATGCCAAAACTTAAAACATTAATTATCATGTAAACAACACAGATACATACAGACAATGCAGTAACAAAGAATGTATGCGAAGAATCAATCATTTTATTGATCATAGCATTCTTGTCCTTTACACAGCTGTTTACAGGGTGTATCAGAACATAATCATATCTAATGCAATTACAAGCATCTATGCTAAGATACAAAAATAGAGAGAAAATACAATAATATTTTATTGAATGTACAGATGACTTACATACACATGTATTTACAAAAGTGAAATACACGAAGGGCTAGCAGCAACACTTCATCGCCTTCACTGCCTCCTCCTTTCCTCTTCAGCTCTGTCGTCATCAACTCTCTTCCTCTTCTTTTCGTAGGCTCTCTTTGCAGCTTCATCTTTCTTTTTTCTTTCTTGCCTCTCTTGCCACAGCTGATCTTGTCTTTTGTTTTATTCTTCAATTCTCTTCACATATTCGGGATTCTTCCTAGCCACTTCCCGATTGGATACTTCATCATACCCAGCCCAGTAGATCCTTCCCTTCTTGCCTGGATCTACATATTCAATGTTTTTGGGTAGAGGTCTAGGTTGAAAGCTTCTACCTTCACCACTTCTTCCTCCTCCTCCTCGGGCGTGTATCGTCGAGTCTTCTTCTTACCACCGAGTGGTCGCTGTAGTCTCTGTCCGCCTATCAGGTTCTTCGCACAGCTTCAGACCCTTCTCCCAGTACTAGTCCCAGGCTTGGGCGATGGACATGTTTTTGAAGTATCTTTCGGATTCGAGCGTTTTATATTCTTCAACGGATCTTGGCTCGGTTCCATCATCTGGAATGACATCTGTGTCCTTTCCTGCCGGAATGCCTCCATAAGCTTTCAAGACTTCTATTACACGACAGAGTGTTGGAGCGGCAGAGTCACCGGAAGTTTGCTGATTATACTAGCTGTGACATGGCCTTGCTGAGGGGTTTCAGCAAGTATTAAAGTCACATCCTTTGACCTTTCCCCCTCAACAGCTTTTCCCTTCTCTTTCCTCTTCTCATCAGCTATCTCCTTCTTCTTTTCAAAAGATGTCTCCTTCTTCTCAACAACTTTTGCTTCCTTCAAGATCCTCAGGTATTACTCTTCCCCCTTTTTGGCATCATCAAAGGAGAGAGGAACCCCTGGAAACATCCCGGCAAGCATGAAGTCCAGTCGGCTGATAGATGAATTCTGCTTGGAGTCTGCTGCGGAGTATGCTTTGTTCGAAATTCTGAGCGGGTGACTTTGGATTCGGCTGCCACCAGTTTCATTTCAGCCATGAGAAGGCTGAATTTGGCATTCATGTTCTCTACCACACGCAGAAGTTCTTTGTATTGAAATTCACGCAGCAGCTCCATCTCAGTGGTATGACAGGCATGCATTCTATCATTTTTGCCTGCATGCTCCGCTTCATATCAACATTGTCAGCACTCCAGATAAGCATCTTGTTGTACAATGCTTTAAAGTATCTAAATTGTTCATATCGCATTGTACTCTGCTATTGACACCATTCCCTGATTCGTGCCACAATCCCTCGCAAATCTGTTGTGAGGTTGGCATCCCTGTTGTCCAGCCACATATCTAGTGAAGCCTGGTGCCGTTCAATCTTCTCAATCTCTCCACAGATTTTCCTGAAGACATCACGGATCTCAGCTGTTACCTCGGTTTCAATTGGCGGCCAAGCAACATCAAAATCAAAGTCTGCTGGAACAATGGAATCGGTGGGAATTATTGGATCTGCTCGGATGTTGAAACGTCGCTGCTCATGGGCTGTTTCTTCTTCAAGGTTGGGCAGCTCAATCGAGAAAGGGAAAGTTTCTTCGAATGCATCATCACACACATATGGTATTGATTCTACAGTTGTTCGTGCTTGTGATGATCTTGGTTGAGTCGAGCCTGTTGCAGCTTTGGGAGCCTGCGCAGATGACTCGCTCTCAGCTGGGCCTTGTTGAGTAGATTGGCCAGCTGACTGAGCCTCAGCTGTCTTAACAGCTTCGTCGGCCTCAGTAGATTCTGCTAAATGAATTTGCTTGTCCTCAGCTGCTTTTTCAGCGTCACCGGAGGATGATAGAACCTGGGGGTTAGGTTCATCATCAAAGTTAAAAGTTTGACAAGCAGCTTTGAATTATGGCTCACTCGTACTTGGAAGGACATCCTCAGCTGAGTCCTTTTCAGCAGGGGTGGACTCAGCTTCGTCTTCAGATCCCAAGAATGTTGTGTCAGGGTTGTCCTGGGAATCATGAAAAGCATTGATTTCCTCTTCTGAGTCAGCAATGATGACTTGAGTGATGCTCTTTTCTCCTTGATTTTTACCCAGGGAAGTCTCAACCTCCCTTGGGCCTTCAATACCTCCAGCAGTCTCAACTGCAGCGAGGTTTTGGCAATCCCTTCGATAGACGCAGTTGTCTTAGGGTCTTGGACATTGGCATCCGAAGGGGTCTCAACCCCTTGGATTGCACTTTCAGTGCCCAAAGTGTTAACTCCCAGGGCAGTTCCATCATTTGCCTCGACTACAATAGCATCGCATCCTTGCTATTGTTCTATTTCTTTTTGTTTTTCCACTTCGCCTCCTTCCTTCATAGTGGAGTCATTTGCAGCATCCTCCGACCTTGCTGTAGTAGAGTGAGTTTCCCCCTCAGCTGGCGCACCAGCTGAGTGACTGATGATGGGGTCACTCTGCTCCAAACTCTCGGCTGCTTCCATTGAGTGCTCAGCCGTGGGGGCAGGTGGTAAAACACCTTCAATAGGGGTTGGCTCAACTTGGGTGCCCAAAGTCCCAGTCTCATTGCCAAGTCCCTTTGACCCATCTTCTGAGTGAACTGGGGATGTAGTTGCAGCTATAACTGTGGCAATGTGTTGCACTACTCCCAAAGGGTCTATTTCCAAGAGAGATTTTGAGGACTCTCCTGGTCCTTCCATCAACTGCTGTTCTTGCATCAGCCTGGATTCCCGCATGGCTTGCTGCATATCCAACTTCTCCTTCGCAACAAAGGGATCCATGTCTTCATCACTTTCCGAAAGTGCATCGATGTGAGGATGAGTGTGCTCCAGAGTTCCAGTGAGAGGACATATGTTTGCCTTCTCCAGTTCCATGGCTTGCTCTTCAGCTTTGTCTTTCTCGTCCGCCTTTATGATACGGAGGATGTCCATGCAATTCTCTTCATCAAGAGCCTGTCGAGCAGTGGTAATTCCTAGGAATTGCATTAACTCCTCTTCCTCTTCCATAAACTCAGGGCATTCGAACTGCACCCTGGAGTTGCTTAGCTTCCATGCCCTCCATTCGCGTAGACGGCACTGGATGTCTGGATATATGGGTGAATACATGATGATCACAGCTGGGTCTTCTAAGTGCCTCTATTGTCTCCGCTGCTTCTTCATCCTCAATTGTTCTGTCCACAGCTGGGTCTTCTAAGTGCCTCTGCTGATCACCTTCAGCAGACTTGGCTGTTTCGCCAATGATTTCTGGAGACTGCACTTCCCCTGCAGTCTTAGGGGTTTTCTCCAGCTGAGTTGCAGACTCAGCTGTCTTCTCAAGCTCTAAAAGCTTGGAGATTCTCTTTTTCTTTTTGTCCTTACCAGAGGAATTTCTGGTTCGATTCATCTTCTTCAGGTTCCGTGGCGGCAGGGGCCGGAGCATCTTTCTTGGTTGGAGGAGTTGCCTTTCTCGGCTGCGTGGGCAGGAGACACGGCTCCTCGGGCAGGTGACTCGGCTCGGGGGGCAGGGGCGTCCTTCTTCTTTGCTGCAGGGGCAACTTTCTATAGGCTTTACTTTCAGCTGAGTAGATTCATCAAAAACCACATGAATAGATTCTTCTGTGACCATAGTCCTCTTGTTCAACACTCTATAGGCTTTACTTTCAGTTGAGTATCCCCAAAAGATACCTTCATCAACTTTAACATCAAAAGCCTTTAGATTATCTTTGCCATTGTTATGGATAAAACATTTACATCCAAATATTCTAAAGTACCCAACATTTGGCTTTCTCCCTGTCCATATTTCATAGGGAGTCTTTGTCAGCTGTCTATTAATCATGCATCTATTTTGAGTATAGCATGTAGTGTTTATGGCTTCACCCAAAATCTTTTAGCAAATCCGACCTTAAGCTAACATGGTCCTTGCAACTTCCTTGAGAGTTCTGCTTTCTTCTTTCGCTACTCCATTCTCACATGGAGTCCTTGCTTAGATAATTCATGAGCAATACCATTTTCAACACAATATCGAGTTATTATCCCATTGACAAACTCGGTTCCTCTATCAGACCTTATCTTTATAATGGTTTGACTCTTCTCATTTTGAACTCTTCTCATCAGCCGAGGTAGCTTTTGCAAGGTTTCCTTCTTTTTGCACATAAAGATTGTCCATGTGTATCTTGAATAATCATCCACCACTACTAAAGTGTATTTCTTTCCACTTATAATGGCTGGTTCAACAGGACCCAATAAATCCATATGCAACAGATGTAATATCCTTGTTGAAGATGGATTAGACTTCTCTTTGAATGATGATTTTCTCTTTGAAATTAAAGTACTGTAAAATATTATTAAGAAAATACGAATTTATAAATTAAAGTGATGCCAATAATTATCAAAATGTTGATTTAGAATTTTTAATTCTTAAGAAAAAAATATAACGATAATAATAATAATAATAATAATAATAATAATAATAATTATTATTATTATTATTATTATTATTATTATATTTCTTTAGAATTAAATATCCAAAATTTATTCCAAGAACAACCGCAAAAAAAATACTTAAAAACATAATTTCAAAATTTAGTCCGATCAAAATTATTTTAAATATAAATACATCATGATTTATTCCACCATCCACAACATCATATCTTTAGCCGGATTCCTCAACCTGAAAGTCATGATAATAATAGGAGTGAGCTTCATCTCGCTTAGTAGGGATATATCTGTCAATATTTAATATAACATGAAAAGCATTCACATAATTACAACAATAAATTCTTTAATTTCCTCTTTTTCCTCTGACTGGCCAGTTCCTGCATATAGCATTGCGGGTTCACCCCGAAGATACGTTTGATCCCGGACCCTTTTCATAGCTCTTAGCTTATATGAATTTATTTCCTCTTGACATATATTGCAATCAATGAAGTACAATCATGAAACATTAAACAAAGACAAATAATATAGAAATCCCTACCTTAATAATCTCGGATATTCGATGTAGAAAAATGAACAATAAAAGTTCAAGTCCTCGACCCCTTTGTTTTCTTCGTTAAATAAATAAATATAATTAATATGTGATTTTAATAAATTGAACTAATTAATAAAATAATTTGTAAAAATAAAATATTGAAAGAAGGCTTTTGAATTGGGAATTATATATATATATATATATATATATACATAAGAAACATGAATAATTAGTAGAAAAATATAACTACCTTATAATTATTTGAAATTTGGTGTAAAAGTTGTGTATGAAGTTATACATATATATACTAAGTAATCCTACCCCCTAAACTTAAATTTTAGCCCCTAAAAATACTAGCCCCTAATTTGTCCCCTAAAAGGCCAAATAACCCCTATATAAACCTCTAAGTTAAATATTAATTATAATATTGATAATTATCATAATAAAGATAATGATAAAAACATAATAAATATAACATGTATAGAATTTTATTAAGAAAGGATACACATAATATATTGCTAATTATTAGTCTAATAAAGATAATAATATTAATATTTAAATGTTCTAATTATTTTTTTTTAATTAAATCGGGATATTACATACTATCCCTCTTAATAAAATTCCGTCCTCGAAATTCGTTAACTCAATAAATTTTCGGAAACAAAAATGCAATTTTTTTTTTACACGAGGAGTTCTTTGTCTAATATGGAAAGTAAAGACGCAATAATACTTTTAATATAAATGACAACTTGAATTCATAAAATGTAATTCTAAAATATGATAATATAATATGAAATTTTGAATAGCATGACATAATAAATTGCATACCTTGAGAAATCCGACGAGATATGACGGAGGTGGATGTTATTAGACTATTTTCTTTTAAAATTTGAAAAGAAACTTTTGTTTTTCCAAGTCTACAGAACCGTAGACCTGCTCTGATACCACTTGTAACGACCCAATTTTATGAAATTAAAGTACTCTAAAATATTATTAAGAAAATACGAATTTATAAATTAAAGTGATGCCAATAATTATCAAAATGTTGATTTAGAATTTTTAATTCTTAAGAAAAAAATATAACGATAATAATAATAATATAATAATAATAATTATTATTATTATTATTATTATTATTATTATTATTATATTTCTTCCAAATTAAATATCCAAAATTTATTCCAAGCACAACTGGAAAAAAAAATACTTAAAAACATAATTTCAAAATTGAGTCCGATCAAAATTATTTTAAATATAAATATATCATGATTTATTCCACCATCCACAACATCATATCTTCAGCCGGATTCGTCAACCTGAAAGTCATGATATTAATAGGAGTGAGCTTCATCTCGCTCAGTAGGGATATATCTGTCAATATTTAATATAACATGAAAAGCATTCACATAATTACAACAATAAATTCTTTAATTTCCTCTTTTTCCTCTGACTGGCCAGTTCCTGCATATAGCATTGCGGGTTCACCCCGAAGATACGTTTGATCCCGGACCCTTTTCATAGCCCCTAGCTTATATGAATTTATTTCCTCTTGACATATATTGCAATCAATGAAGTACAATCATGAAACATTAAACGAAGACAAATAATATAGCAATCCCTACCTTAATAATCACGGATATTCGATGTAAAAAGATAAACTATAAAAGTTCAAGTCCTCGACCCCTTCGTTTTCTTCGTTAAATAAATAAATATAATTAATATGTGATTTTAATAAATTGAACTAATTAATAAAATAATTTGTAAAAATAAAATATTGAAAGAAGGCTTTTGAATTGGGAATTATATATATATATATATATATATATATACATAAGAAACATGAATAATTAGTAGAAAAATATAACTACCTTATAATTATTTGAGATTTGGTGTAAAAGTTGTGTATGAAGTTATACATATATATACTAAATAATCCTACCCCCTAAACTTAAATTTAGCCCCTAAAAATACTAGCCCCTAATTTGTCCCCTAAAAGGCCAAATAACCCCTATATAAACCTCTAAGTTAAATATTAGTGATAATATTGATAATTATCATAATAAAGATAATGATAAAAACATAATAAATATAACATATATGGAATTTTATTAAGAAATGATACACATAATATATTGCTAATTATTAGTCTAATAAAGATAATAATATTAATATTTAAATGTTCTAATTATTTTTTTTTTATTAAATCGGGATATATACACTTTCCATCTGGCATGCATCACAAACACTTTCCTTCTTGTACACTGAGTCTGGTAGTCCTTCTACAAGATGACTCCATGCAAGCTTGTTGATTGTCTTGAAGTTCAAATGATTCCATTCCACCACAGCTACAAGATGACTCCATGCATGTTCTTGTTGATCCTGCAACACTATTTCATTTGATTCGATTTGGCACACACCCATATTGAATCCAACATTATAGCCCTTGTCAAAGAGTTGGTTGATGCAACCTTGAAGTTGATGCCTTCAACATATGCAACATATGTGATTTCTAATCCATTTTTCTTGATGGATCCAATTTCTTATTTCCCCGGAGTTTCATTTCCTCCAAATATAACTTTTTTTCAGCCTAATTTCAATTTTGACAACATTTTTCTTGTTTCTGTCGTGTGTCCGGAATGGCACCACTATCCATGTACCAGGTTACTTGGCACTCACTGCTCGTTGAACCCGCAATCAAGGAAATTAGTTTTTAGAGTACCCATACTTGTAGGGGTTAGTCTTTGTAAGATGATCCAACCAACCTATAGCCAAATGGCTTGACTTTGCCATCTATCTCGTATGACTTTGGCAAATTGCTTTGGGGCTTTAGGTTCATACTTGCCTCTTTTGCCTAGGTGTGTGTTTTAGCAATTGCCTTCTTTTTGTAGTTGTGATATTTCTTAGTGTAAGTGTCATGATAGCTCTTTTGCCTTTGGAATGACCTTTGTTGAGTTCTAGGTCTTTGCCATTTACCTTGTATTCCATAGGTCTTCTCGATATGTCACATTATTCCAATCGGCTTGGCTTGGGTAGTTTCTACTATTCCCATCATATGTTTTCTTTGATAAAACTTCTCATCATTCTTTACCTCTTCATATTTGGAGTTTGTTTCAAATACTCAATTGTGTTTTCCTTCTTCTCAACAACTTTGTTTGTGATTGTGCTTTGGAGTGAATTTCCTTGGATTTTTGAGATTTCTTTTCCCCTTTTTGGCATCAAAATCAAGTTTGACTGTGGAAAGAAGAACCTCCACATTCTTTTTGGCTCAAATATCATCCAATGATTTAGATGACTTTGTAAATGAAGTCAATCACATTTTTAAGATATTTTCCCTCTTTTCTAGTTTAGATTCTCAGTATCTTTGTTCTCAAATTGGGTGGCTTTGGATTCGGCCTTTTGATTTTCATTTCAGCCATGAGAAGGCTCAATTTGGCATTCATGTTCTCTTGAATCACACGCCTTAGTGTGAAGATTTAATGTGCTCAAAGTCTTTCATCATTTTGATAAGTTCTTTGCGTTGAAATTCACGCAAAGTTAGCTCCATCTCTAGAATCTTAGGTATGAGAGGCATGCAATCTATCAATATTTGCTTGCATCCTCCGCTTATGTCTTCTTGATAAAAATCATTGATTGTCGGCACTCACTATAAGCATCTTGTTGCACAATGCTTCAAAGTATCTAACTTGTTCATATCAAATTGTACTTTTTCTTTTGAAGAACTTATTGAATCTGACACCATTTCCTCCTCAACGGCTTCTTTCGTACAATCCCTCGCAAAATTCATCGAGGTTCAAATCCCCTTTCCGTTGGCATCCTTCGAATTGTCGGGTGGCCTATCCCTTCTAGTGAAGCCTGGTGCGTTCAATTTTCTCAATCTCTCCACATATTTTCTTGAAGACATCACGAATCTCAAATTCTTACCTCGGTTTGACTATAAATTATTTTGACCTCCTCTTGATCTTTTCTCAAAATCAAAGTCCATAGGCTTTGAACAATGGAATCGGTTTGTTGGAATTACTAGATTTGCTCGAATGTTGAAACGCCCATTTAGCTAGGAGGCTTCTCAAAATCTTCATGTTGTTTCTTCATCAAGGTCATTTGTGATTTCGACATCGAGCAATCAACTTATCGAAAAATTTTCAATAGTTAATAGAAAGTTTCTTCTTTAATGAATCATCACGCAAATATGGCATTGATTCTTTGAAAGATTTGAGTTCGTGCTCGTGATGATCCTGGTTGAGTCGAGCCTCGTTTGTCCATTCGTTTGGTTTCTCAAGCTTTGGGAGCCTTCTCCTTTTAGCGTGCTATTCAATGAACAAATTCTCCATACGACTATGTTCAAAATTTCACTGGGCCTTGTTGAGTAGATTTCATCATATAAAGCCACTCAGATAGATGAGCCTCACTAAAAAGAGACTAAACCTTCTTCGAGTTTTTCAAATTCTCAATAGTGAACATTCTGCATAAATTTGCTTCCATGATTTTAACACTTTCTTAATTGTCCTCACCGCTGTTTGAAATGATTGGAGATCTAGTTGAAACGGAGGATGATAGAACCACTTTTTTAAATCATCATCAAAGTTAAAAGTTTGATGAGCGTGCTTTTAAAACATTAATTAATTAAACAACTTACTCATACTTGGAAGAACAAACTCAATCAATCATGAGTCCTTTGCAAATGATTTCTCGGGTGGACTCGAGCTTCATCTTAGATTCCCAAGAATGTTGTGTCGTGGAGTTGTCATGGGAATCATGAAGAGCACTTTTCTTTTAACGATTTCCTCTTTTAACACTTTGTTATTTATCGAGTGAGCAATGATGACTTGAGGGATGCTCTTTTAAATCTCTTGATTTTACCCATCAACTTCTTCTCTTCTATCTCAAATTACAAGGAAAATGGGGTGCTCTAAGTTTTAAATGGCATTCACAAAATCTCGGCGATCTCAATTTCCCTTTTTTGATGATGCTAAAACTTCGGCAATCCCTTCATGGCGGATCTACATTGTCTTAGGGTCTTTGACATTGTCATCCCGGCGGGTCTCAACCCCTTGGTTTGCACTTCCAAAGATGCCCAAAGTGTTAACTCCAATATTTTATTTTCCATCCTTTTACATACCATCGATTTACAAAAGTAAAATACACGCGTCCTCGGCCGCAATGCCTGTCATTTTCTCATTGACTCTGGGTCAAACTCTCTTCATCTTCTTTTTTTTTTCGGTGCAACTTGTTGTCGTTCTATTTCTTTTTCTTTCTCCACTTCGCTTTGTTTTCCTTCCTTCATAGTGGAGTCATCCTGCCAATCCTTCATCCTCAACAATTCAATGTTTTTTGGGTGATGGGTGAGTTTTTGAGTCCTCCTCTAGCCGCACGAACTTCGAGTGAAGGATCGATGATGGGGTCACTCAAACTCCAAACTCCCACCAGCTTCCATTGAGTGCTCGGTCATGGGGGCGGATGGTAAAACACCTTCAATAGGGGTTGGCTAAACTTGGGTGCCCAAAGTCCCATCTCATTGCCAAGTCCTTTGACCCATCTTCCGAGTGAACTCGGGATGTAGTTGCATCCTTTGATTTTCCCCCTCAAACTATAATTGTGGCAATGTGTTTCAAAAGCACTACTCCCAAAAAGATCCTCGGTCTATTCCATGAGAGATTTTGAGGACTCTCCGGTCCTTCCATCAACTCACCACCATTGTTCTTGCATCAACCTGGATTCCCCGAAATTCATGATGGTTTGCCGCATATCCATTTTTGAAACGCTTAAGCGCGAAATGGGATCCATGTCTTCATCACTTTCCGAAAGTGCATCAATGTGAGGATGAGTGTGCTCCAGAGTTCCAGTGAGAGGACATATGTTTGCCTTCTCCAGTTCCATGGCTTGCTCTTCAGCTTTGTCTTTCTCGTCCGCCTTTATGATACGGAGGATGTCCATGCAATTCTCTTCATCAAGAGCACTGATGACATTGATTCGATGCAAAGTTCTCCTTAATTCCTAGGAATTGCATTAACTCCTCTTCCTCTTCTATAAACTCGTTGCTTCGAATCGCACTCGGAGTTGCTTAGCTTCCATGCCCTCCATTCGCGTAGACGATGCTGGATGTCTGGATATACGGGTGAATACATGATGGCATCATCATCATCATCTTGTTCTTGTCCTTCCTTTTTGGGAATGGAAGGTAGCATACTCTGTTGCTCTTCACCTTTAGCAGCATCTGGGGCGGTTGGAGACACAACTCTTTCAGCAGGGGATTCTCTCTCGTCTCGCTTCTTCCTCCTCGGATGTTCATCCTGGCCACAACTGGGTATTCTAACTACCTCCGTTGTCACCTTTAGCAGACTAGGCTATTTCGCCAATGATTTAAAGGAGACCGCACTTCCTCGCCTCCTTCCTTCAGCTCGGGGTTTTGTCCAATGAGGAGGATGTCCACTCAACCTTGTCTTCTTAAGCTCTGAAAGTTTGGAGATTCTCTTTCTTCTTTTTGTCCTTACTAGAAGAATTTCTCATCATCATCTTGATTTCTTCTCTTCTTCAGGTTCTCGTTTGGCGGGTCGGTCATCTTTCTTGGTTGGAGGAGCCTTGGACATATGTTTGCTTCGCTGGAGTCTTTCTTGGTTTCTTTCTTGGTTGGAGGAGCATGATGGCATCATCATCTTTCTTGGCTTAGCACAACTCTTTCGGGGGATCCTCTTCTTCTCTCTCACCTTTATGATCGGAGAAGGTATTTAGGCTTCTCTTTCTTCTTCTCCGCCTCATTTCCTCTTCTTCGTTGTGGGCGGGAGAGACACGCTTTCTCGGACAGTGACTTGGCTTCTTCTCCTCGCCTAAAGGGGGGGGACATCATTCTTCTTTGCTGCAGGGGCAACTTTCTTCTTGGGAGGGGAGACAACAATTGTTTCCTCGGGGTCAGCTGATTCCCCCTCACTTGTATCCGCCCACTTCGCATGGGCTCTCTTCTAGGCTCCAGAAAGGTTATCCTTGAACATCCTCTTGTTTACATGGAAGGTCTTTCCATGTTGAAGGGGAATGCCCTTCACTTCCATTAAATGCCCAATCACTAGGCTATAGCCGAGTAATCTTCCAAAGGATCCATCCTCCTTGAATGATTTATTCGCAACGTTCTGGCAGAGTCTGTTGTATACGAACTCAGCCCAGTTAACTTTCTTTCCTTACATGATCGCAACCATGACGATCAGCTTAGTCTTTGACAATTTATTGAAGCTTCCAAACTTCATATCCACGCATTTTGAGACAACATCCATCAGCTTGTGATAGTCGTCCTTCAGCAATTTGTTGTCAGCTGTGTAGATCACGTTTGCAGCACACTTGGGTTTAGCTACTTCTTTCCTTGCAGCAGCCAAGTCCACATCAACTTCGTATATTTCCGGCATACCCTCGGACGGTAATAAATTGTGCTCCGCAAGGTCCTTAGCAGTAATCATGATGTCCTTGCGGTGGATGGAGGACTTGATACCTTTGTCCTGTACCTCGGCATTCACATAGAACTGCGCCACCTCTTCCAGGTAGGTGTGCGAGTACTCCTGCGTAAGAAAAGGTTTTAGACCGGCCTTTTCCAGCATATCAGCTATCTTCTTCACTAGGGTTTCATCGGAACCCTACTTCACCATTCCTTCAAATCCACAGTTGAACCAGAGTGGATTTGCTTCGATAACTTGATGAAATCAATCTTTGGTGCCATTTTTAGAAGTTTCTACCGACTAAATCTTGATGAACTTGCTTGAGAACTTGTAGGGTTTTCGAGAGAAAAGAACTTGCTTTCGTATGTTTGAAGATGAACAATTTTTAAGTGTGAGAGAGAAAACTGAAAGAATGAGTATATAAGGGTTATGAAAGGATGTATTTTTGGTTTTTGAATTTTGATCGAGATCAACGACTCAGATTTAGCACGTCACATTGCATTTAATTGATCGCATTTAATGCGGCAGCATTTATATCCAATCATATGCTTCTTCGTGACTTTTGACTGTATGCCGTCATTATTACGCTGACGTCATCCTTAAAAACATTCCCCTCATTAAAAACGACTGCGCTTTTGTCACTTAGCTCATAAATGACTCAGCTTACTACACAAATGACTCAACTCTTCTTCTATCCTTTCGTATAGTGGCTCAACTGTCAGCCTAACTCGATACAACTGACTTTCTAATACGGCTGATTTACTTGGTTGATTCATGAGACTTGTTCTATTTTCATCTTTTCACGTTCCATCTTTTCTCATTGAGTCTTCTGAGTGTCAACTCAGCTCAATTAACCCTAGCTCATGCTTAAGCTCTTCAAATCTTGATTCACATAGAGGTTTGGTGAATATGTCAGCTAACTGTTTATCAGTTGAGATGTATTCCAAAATGATGTCTTTCTTTTCAACATGATCTCTTATAAAATGATATCTGACATCAATGAGCTTTGTTCTTCAATGCAACACAGGATTCTGAGTGATTGCAATAGCACTTGTGTTATCACACATAATTAGAATCTCTTTTTCTTCAATTTCTTAGTCTCTCAGTTGTTGTCTCATCCATAAGACTTGGGCACAACAGCCGCCCATGACTATGTACTGCTTGGTGTGGATGTGGCTATTGAGTTTTGCTTCTTGCTAAACCAGGAAACCAATCTGTTTCCAAGCATTTGACAAGTTCCTGAAGTACTCTTCCTGTCAACTCTACATCCAGCGTAGTCAGAGTCTGAGTAACCAATAAGCTTGAATCCACCTTCCTTTGGATACCATAAGCCAACTTCTTGGCATCCCTTCAAATATCTGAGGATTCTCTTAGCTGCAGTCATATGGCTTTCATTTGGTGCAAATTGAAATCTTGCACATACACCTACTGCAAAGGTGATGTATGGCCTGCTTGTTGTTAGATAGAGCAGTGATCCAATAAGTGCTCTGTATCTTATTTGATTTATAGCTTTACCATCTGCATCCATGTCCATCTTGACTGATGTATTCATTGGTATTTTCACAGAAGACTTCTCTTCCATACCAAATTTCTTCATTAAATCTCTGGTGTACTTTGTTTGACTTATGAAAGTTCCATCCTTCAGCTATTTAACTTGAAGTCCTAAGAAGAATGTCTGCTCTCCCATCATGCTCATTTCAAATTTGCCTTGCATGAGGTTTGAGAACTTATCACACAGCTCTTTGTTTGTGGATCCAAAAATGTTGTCATCCACATATATTTGAACAAGCAGTATACTCTCTCCGTCTTGAATTCTGAAGAGTGTTCTGTCTACTTTGCCTTTGGTGAATCCATTGTCAGTTAGAAATTGAGGCAATGTGCCATACCATGCTCTATGTGCTTGTTTCAATCCATATAGAGCTTTCTTGAGCTTGTACACCTTATGTCCAAGAGTCTTCTGCTCAAAGCCTGGAGGTTGCTCAACATAGACTTCTTCTTCCAACAATCCATTTAAAAATGCACTTTTCACATCCATTTGATATACAATGAAGTTTTTGTGTGCAGCATAGGCAAGAAACATCCTTATTGCTTCTAATCTAGCAACAGAAGCAAATGTTTCATCAAAATCTATTCCCTCTTCTTGGCAATAACCTTTGGCTACCAATCTTGCTTTGTTTCTTACCACAGATTCTTCTTCATTCATCTTGTTTCTGAAAACCCATTTTGTGCCAATAACATTTTGATGGGTTGGTCTTTGCACCAATTCCCATACTTTGTTCCTTTCAAATTGATTCAGCTCTTCTTGCATGGCTTGAATCCAATGTGTGTCTTCTAATGCTTGGGACACATCTTTTGGCTCTATTTGGGAAATAAAACAAGTGAACTTTGCTTCTTGTTGAGCTCTGGATCTGGTTCTTACACCATCTCTCATATTTCCAATGACTAGCTCTGGTGGATGGTCTCTTAGCCATCTCATATCAGGTTGAAGTAAATCAGCTGGGTTCAGTCGTCTTGCAGCTGTGTTGTCTTGAGTAGCTCTTTCATTATCATTCAGCTATAGATTTTCCAGCTGTCGTTGAGACTCAACTGTCTCATCTTCATCTTGATTTATTGCTCCAGCTTCAACTTCAACATAGGGACTCTTCTGCATAGTTGGTTGATTCAGCTTATCAGCTAACTCTTCAATATCTTCTCCATTCACATTAGGTTCATCAAAAACCACAAGAATAGATTCTTCTGTGACCATAGTCCTCTTGTTCAGCACTCTATAGTATTTACTTTCAGCTGAGTATCCCAAATAGATACCTTCATCATCTTTAGCATCAAAAGCCTTTAGATTATCTTTGCCATTGTTGTGGATAAAGCATTTACATCCAAATATTCTAAAGTACCCAACATTTGGCTTTCTCCCTGTCCATGTTTCATATGGAGTCTTTGTCAGCTGTCTATTAATCATGCATCGATTTTGAGTATAGCATGCAGTGTTTATGGCTTCAACCCAAAATCTTTTAGGCAAATCCGACTTTTCAAATAACATGGTCCTTGCAAACTTCCTTGAGAGTTCTTTCTTTTTTTCTCGCTACTCCATTCTTTGTGGTTGCTTTGCAGATAATTCATGAGCGATACCATTTTCAACACAATCTTGAGTTATTATCCCATTGACAAACTCGGCTCTCTCGACCTTATCTTTATAATGGTTTGACTCTTCTCATTTTGAACTCTTCTCATCAGCTGAGGTAACTTCTGCAAGGGTTCCTTCTTTTTGCACATAAAGATTGTCCATGTGTATCTTGAATAATCATCCACCACTACTAAAGTGTATTTATTTCCACTTATATTGGCTGGTTCAACAGGACCAAATAAATCCATATGCAACAGATATAATATCATTGTTGAAGATGGGCTAGACTTCTCTTTGAATGATGATTTGATCTGCTTTCCCATCTGGCATGCATCACAAACACTTTCCTTCTTGTACACTGAGTCTCGTAGTCCTTCTACAAGATGACTCCTTGAAAGCTTGTTGATTGTCTTGAAGTTTAGATGACTCAGCTTCTTGCGCCACAGCCAACTTGATTCGGCTGTACTCTTTGCTAACAGACAAGTGCTGTGTGTGGCAGTCGACCAGTCTACCACATACATGCTCTTTTGTCTGGATCCTTGCAACACTATTTCATTTGATTCAGTATCTTTAATTTGGCACACACCCATATTGAATCCAACATTGTAGCCCTTGTCACGGAGTGGGCTGATGCTTCACAGGTTGAAGTTGAGGTTTTCAACAGATGCAACATCTGTGATTTCTAATCCATTTTTCTTGATGGATCCAATGCTTCTTATTTCCTCTGGAGCTTCATTTCCTCCAAATATGACTTTTGCGCCTCTAATCTCCTTGAATTTTGACAAATTTTTCTTGTTTCCTGTCATGTGTCTGGAACAGCCACTATCCATGTACCAGGTTCCTTGGCACTCAATTGTTCCTTGAACCTGCAATCAAAAAAATTAGTTTTTAGGTACCCATGCTTGTCTGGGTCCTGAGGGGTTAGTCTGTAAGATGATCCAACCAACCTATAGCCAAATGGCTTGACTCTAAAACGTTGCCATCTATCTGTGCCATAATCATAACTCACTTTGGCAAATTGTTTGGGGGCTTTAGGTTCATATAGCTGTCTCTTTCGCCTGTATGGCCGTGTGTGTGTTTTTTAGCAATTGTCTTCTTTTTGTAGTTGTGATATTTCTTAGTGTAGTGACTGGGTGCATATGTGTGCTGATGATAGCTCTTTTGCCTTTGGAATGACCTTTGTTGAGTTCTAGGTCTTTGCCATTTAGGTTTGTATTCCATAGGTCTTTGCTGATATGTCACATTATTCCAATCAGCTTGGCTTGGGTAGTTTCTACCGTTCCCATCATATGTGTTTCTTTGATAAAACTTCTGGGGTTTTAGGTAGCTCTGTTTATTCTTTACTGAGTACTTCCTATTTGGAGTTTGCTGAGGAACCTTGCTGGATTTCTTCTCAGCTGTCCTCTCAGCATACTCAACTGGATGTTTTCCTTTTCCTTTATATCCAAAGCCAGTTTGTTTGTGATTGTGCTATGGAGTGAATGTGGGTGCAACATTTGGTGTCTTGGATTTTTGAGATGCTTCATTACTTGAAGATCCTTTTTCCAAAATCACTCTGGGAGTTTGACTGTGTACAAAGGAATTGAATCCTATGCATGTCTTATCTCCACATTCTTATTGGCTCATAATAAGGTCATCCAATGATTTAGATGACTTTGTAAATGATG
Source organism: Rehmannia glutinosa (assembly GCA_016081115.2). Lineage (NCBI taxonomy): Eukaryota > Viridiplantae > Streptophyta > Magnoliopsida > Lamiales > Orobanchaceae > Rehmannia > Rehmannia glutinosa. Next base: position 34,355,077 of record CM071935.1, on the reverse strand, counting down.
CAATCACATTTTTGAGATCATTTTCCCTCTTTTCTATAGCAGCTATCTATGCTATTAGTTTAACATTCTCAGCCGCAGCTCTTTGTTCTCATCAGCTATGTGACTTAGAGTATTCAGCTCCTTAGTCAGCTGTGAGTTTTGGCTTTTCAGCTGGTTGTTTTCCTCGTTTAATAGTGTGTGTGAAGATTTAATGTACTCAAAGTCTTTCATCATTTTGCCTAATGAATCATAAAGATCAGTGTGTGATGATGTGTGTGTATCACAATCACTATCACTAGAATCTGAGTGAGATGAGTTAGAGTGTACCTCATCTTCTTGGTCTGGTTGATCTTGTTCTTTAGCCATTAGACAAATCATTTCTTCTTCTTCAGAATCACTTGAGTCATCAGCTTCACTACTCTATGATTCTGCTGCTTCTTTAGACTTAGCTGTCTCAGCAGTCTCTGCAGCCAACATAGCCGTTTTCTTTTCCTGTCTTCTTTCTCTGAAGACTCTTCTTTCTTCTTCATTTCTGTATTTATTGACTATTGGATATGGACAGTCAATAGCAAAGTGTCCTGGTTGTCTATAGTTCCAACACAGGTTCTCATCTCTTTGATCAGCTCTTTCCGTTCTTAGGTTATCAGCTCTCTGATATTCAACCTTTTGATGCTCAGCTCTCTTGGGTGGCCTATCTTCCCTTGACTTGGAGGGAGCTGAATGTCTCCTGGAGGATTCACCCTTGTTTCTTTTATAGTTCTTGTTGAAGAACTTACTGAATCTTTTGACCATCAGGGAAATTTCCTCCTGGTCAATGGCTTCCTTGACCTCAGCTCTCTTCCCATCCTTGACTATAAGTGCAGCTGTTTTGGGTACAGCTGTCTCCTCTTGATCTTTTCTTCTCAGCTCAAATTCATAGGCTTTGAGGTCTGAGAATAGCTCATGATTGGATGTTGTTGTGAGGTTCATTGAATGTCTCAAAGCCATGACCTTCATTTTCCATTCAATTGGGAGGCTTCTCCAAATCTTCATACACATTTCCTTCTGTGTATATTCTTTCCCAAGTGCTGATAATTCATTTGTGATTTCAATGAATCGAGCATCCAGCTGATCCAAAGTTTCACCTGCAAGAATTTTAAAATTTTCAAATTTCTGTACAACAACGGACAATTTGTTTTCTTTAATTTGCTCAGATCCTTCACAAATTAAAGTTAATTTATCCCAGATATGTTTTGCAGTTTGGCAAGATTTGAGTTTGTTGAACATTGCTTTGTCCAAGGTTTTGTAAGTATGTCTTTGGCCACGTTGTCCAAGTTGTATCTTTTTCTGTCCTTGTTTGTCCATTCAGTCCTTGGTTTCTCAACCAGGGCTGATGTTGCTTCAGCATCAGCCTCTTCTCCTTCAGCTGCGGCTGCTCTCCGTATGGCTGTGTTCACTTTCAGTATATGCAATGGCCCATCCTCTATCACTATCCACATTTCATCATGTAAAGCATATAGATGAGCCTGCATACGAATTTCCAGTCATCAAATTCCTCAATAGTGAACATAGGAATGCATGTCAAATTTGCTTCCATGATAATAACTTTGCTGAATAAAAGAGATGATTTTTGAAAGAGCAAGTGTTAAAAACTTCTTTGAAAGATTGGAGATCTAGTTCTGTAACCAGTGCGGAAGGCTCAATGAACCAACCACTCTGATACCACTTGTAGGTCCCAAGGGGTGTGAGTAGGGTTTAGAAGGGGGGGTTGAATAAACCTTACCAACTTTTCGATTTTAGTCCTTCTAAAATATTACAGAGTTAATTACACAACTAAGTCCTTGAGGGACAACTAAGTTAGTTAATCAGCAGAGTTAGACACTCAATAGACTCGATAGAGCTGTTGATATTTACTCAGCTATTTAGACTAAACCTTAACTTGGCTGTGATGAGTTTTTCAGCGGAAGACTTAACATCCTTGAATTTGATTTAACTTTGTTTTAACACTTGGTTTTAGCACTTTGTTATTTATCAGTTGGATAGCAAATTATCAGCTGATATAAAGTATGTGTGCAGGAATGTAAATATGCTGAAATGTAAATGACACAAGCAAATTTTATAGAGGTTCGAAGATGGTGTAATTCTTCTACTCCTCTTTTCTCCAACTCCTGGAGGAATTCACTAAGTAATGATCAAAGTACAAAGTGGTTATTAGTCTAGAGACAAGACTTGATCACGCAGCTGACTTGCTCCTTGGACTCAGTCTTGAGATGCCTTGGTCACACAGCTGGCTTCTCGTCCGACTCAGCTTCTTCACATGGCGGCTGCCTTGCTACTTCAGCTTACTTTCTCAAGCTTCTTGGATTTGATCACGAAGCCCTCCAATAACTTGAGATCGGTTCGACCTTGAAATTCCTACAATCCTCCTTGGAAAGTAGACCCCTTTTGATTCTTCAAAAGTTTCCTCTTCAACAGTTTGAAGTTGTTTTTCTTTCACAGCTTGGTGTTGGATCGATTTCCTTCAAGATTTAGGCTTGAGGATTTTGCTTGAATAACTTGAGAATATTTTGCAGGTTACAGTTTGGATATTGCTTGATTTCTCAGGTGTGCTAGGTTCAGGTAACCTTTTCTCAATGTGATTCCTCAGCCTTTTATAGTGAACTTTTCAAAAATATGCCCGATGAAGAGATAGACAGATTTTCAAAAGTCACTTGTGTTTGTTGGCTTATCTTGTCACAGTCCTTGATGTTGACATTTCCTCGTATTTAATGTCTTGCAGCATTGCAGCGTCTCTGGCACTTGGTGCAGTGCTTCCCATTGGTTTGTTCCTTTTGCACATAACTGGAACTAACACTTTATCTCTGACAACTTTAACAGGTTCTATTCTGAGTAACATTCTTGACTTTTATCAATGGATCTCGTTCAGTTGTCTTGACTTGACTGAAGTCTTTTATTCCCCAGGTGACTTTGAGTTAGCTTCCAATCAATGGATGACTCATCTGTCACTTCAAATTGAGACTTGGCTTCTTGAGTTGACTTGACTGACTCTTCATACACCTGTATCACAGCTGATACTCCTTCAGTCGAGTCCTTGATCTTCTTTCTTGGCCATACTTAGTTGTTCCTCAAAGGAGTCTTCACTTCAGTCTTCAGTTGACTTCGTTGGCCATACTTAGTTGTTCCCAGGCATAGCTGACTTGATTCAGCTTGCAAGGAAAATGGGGTGCCAACTTTCTAGTCTAAGTTTTACATGGCATTCATCAAAATCTAAACAATAAATTTCCCAACAATTGTTGCATATTCAGCCCGTGTTGCAACTGCTACCGCTGTTTTCTTGATCTACCCGATTGGTCAAGGAAGTTTTTTTGATGGTATAAAGTCGTGTATGAGATGGGTTAGCTCGGCTGCATTGTCATACCGACCTCCATCGTCCTAATCCTAATTTCGAGTCGGATAGGAGAGTTTGGGCATAATCATAATTATGACGATCTCCAGGCCTTGCAAGCCTTTGTGCTAGAGACGTCGTGCTTTCTGGAATACTAGCTTCGACCCTATTCATTCGGAGGGATAAGGTGATCTATTAAGGAGCCGATGTTTGATCGACATGTCTCCATTGTATAAGGTTGTATGGTTGGCGTCACACTTTCGTGCGCAACCCCTTGAACAAATTTAGGTTGGCGTCATACTTTCATGTGCAACTACTACGGCCTGACTATTATTTAACCGTTCTAACTTAATTTCGTGGAAAATCTTATTTATTAAGCGTATGATGTTACATGCTCAACTCATGCATTAATTTTCCCTGAAAACCATTTTCCTACAAAATTGTAAGCCACACTCGCAACCTTCACCCATCCACTGAGAATCTTTGTTTCACTCCCGCCTGCTTTTACAACCATAGGATAAGGACCCATATTAGGATGACGGTGGCGATGACCTTCAAGCTACAGACTAGATTAATCCTTGATGTATTTTGTGATTCACTTAAGACAATTTAATCTTATTTTGTAATAGTTGAGTTTCCAAACAATTTTAGATGTAATAGCAGGGCATAGGATCCTTAAGAATGTTAATAATGTTGGTTTGTATTTCTTTCTGTTTCCGCTGCAACCGTACTCTGACTTAGTTTATTCCATTATCTATGATTATTTTGGGATTTTTCTATTTCTATTGGTTTATGTTATTGAATAAGTGGGTCGACTTAGTAAACCGGCATAAGTTTGATTATCTATGCCACGACTTCTGTTTTGGGGCGTGACATATTGTGGTATTAGAGCTCGATTAGTAAAAAGGAAACTTACACCGAGCTGACCCAAGATAGGACCATTTGCATGTACTGGGTATTACCACTACTGACTAGATTAGGTTGAGAATTTGAAACATATGGGAATTACAGAATCCTTTTTATGGAGTACTTAGTCGATTTCTAGATTTAGTTAGTACCTTATAGCTCTTGATTTCCCTTCCTTAGTCGTTTTGTGCTCATTTTAATAACATCTTTGTGCTTGTTCAGGTATGAAACTTGAGACTCTCACATGGTCGATGTACCACGAGCTACGTGCCGAGAGAGATTTTCACGCAGACTGGCAGGGTACTAGCAGGCGAAACACTCGTGCGATGTCACTCGGCTTCACAGGACACATCAGCATACTTGATCGCTCGAGGAAAAGTTGTACGACAGGCATGCATCTAGGGATGACCTCATCTATGAGATACCGGAGCATAACAACACCCGTGATGACCGAATGAAGACGATGTAGAAACAATTGGACAGAATGATCGAGAGCATACACCATGCTAACAAGAAATAGTTTATCTTGACTAACACCAACCAGGAGCTGCGAGAAAGGGACGAACACAACCGAAGGCCTCGTTACCAGCATAAGGAAACGATTGACCACTCCCACTTGATTATGGCCCAGATGCAGACCCAGAATAAGGTTCTACAGCTGCAAGTGGAGACTGAAGTGGAACAAATGATGATGTATCAGGCAGATTTCCAACAGCATGCCCAGCTAATCAAGAATCAGGTTTTGGAAGCTATCAACATCATTCCGGAGGTGGCCCTGGAAATGGAGGAAGAACCATAAGAGGATCCGGCAGAAGATCCAAAAGAGGATCCCCAGATGGACCCGATGGATTTCCTACAGGATCCGGAGGAATGGTAGGAGGACCCATCCCCTGTGGTTGTCGTTGATGATGATAGAGATGATGATGCTCATAGCACAATTATGGATTAGATTAGCCTTACTATGTTCTAGTCTACTTCTTACATTTAGATTTTGTAATCATGTAGACTCATTTTGTAACAAACATTGGTATCGAATGTTCGGCAATCGCTCAACTTTTGTAATTTAACTACAATATTTTCTTAAAATAGTACTCGTATTTTCCTTATTACCTTGTGAGGTTGTTATTTATATTTCCCATAATTGTTAAATTTAACTTGGTCTATTATGAATTCTTGCACGTTATGCTTTATAAATTTAAATGTGTATGATAAATGAATGCTAATACTTCTAAATACAGATGGCCGAACATCGCGGTAGAGGAAGGCAACATGTTGTTGATAGGGAGGACATTAACCCACCCCGAGATAGGACACCCTCGCCAGAGCTACCAACTCCACCACCTCCCCCAGCTGTGGGGGAAGATCTGATAGCTCAGGCTCTACAACAAATCCTGTTGTTTATGCAATAGCAAGTAGGGCAAAACCAAAACGCGCAGGAGCCTGCGTGTGATGCACACTATCGGGTGTTGGAGTGATTCCTGTGCTTTGACCCACCAATTTTCCAAGGAGAACCAGATGACACTGAAGCCGAGGATTGGATTTAGCAGATAGAGAGCATTTTCGCTGCTCTACAATACACAAAAGAACAACAAATCATCTTGGTTGTCCTTCGCCTGGAATCCGCAGCCTGAGAGACCCGGAGGACTTGAGAAAACGTTTTGCTAAAATTCAAGGACCAGTACATCCCACATGTGGTTCGAGAAGCCAGACGGGATGAGTTCCATTTGTTAAGGCATGGAAGTATGAATGTCGCTCGTACTGAATTTCACCAATTATCGAAGTACGCCTTGGGCTCCATAAACACTGAGGTGGATAAGCTATATAAGTTCACCCAAGGACTGATGTTAGAGCTACAGAAACAGTTACTGATTGTAGAGCTAGATACGTACTCGACTGTGGTTAAGGTAGCCGCCTGACTAGAAATGGGACTGAGCTGGATTGGCCAGCTTCAGTAGAATAGGGCCTTGGGCTCTAAAAGGTCAGTAGCCGGAAGATCATTAGGACCGCCTGTGAAATTTCAGAAGGGCGGAATTGGAGCGGCTAACAAAGGAAAATAGCCCGTTCAAGGCCAAGCTTGCCCGCACTGCCACAAGTCAGGACACTCGCCAGATCACTGTTGGAATAAGCGAGGGAAGTGTCTCAGATGTGGTAGCGCAACATCAGATTATGGATTGCCAAATGCGTACCTCTCTGGGAAACAAGCCAGCGCCACCCCAGAAACCGAGAAATAAGCTAGACAATCGAGCCACGACACCTGCTCATGTCTTTGCTTTGGCAGGGCAAGAGGGCCCAAATGCGACAGATGTGGTGGAATGTCCGCTTTCAATATCTGATCACCGCGCTAAAGTATTATTTGATCCTAGCTCATCACCCTCCTTTGTTACACCGCATTTTTCTCATAACTTGCACATATGCATGGAACGCATGCCTATTTGCTTAGAGGTGTTGGCTCCTTTAGGTGCAAGCTAAATAACTGATGCCATATATAATGCATGTGAAGTAAAGATTGACGATATGTGTTTTCCTACTAATTTGATATTATTATCTCTATCTGAGTATGATATTATTCTAGGAATGAATTGGAACATTTTGCACAAATGGACTGTCACGATAAAACTGTTAAGTTGTGTAAACCTGGGAAACCCATAGTAGAGCTATCAGGTAGGGCACGAATCTCATTAAGCCCGATCATTTTTGCCATTAAGGCTAGAAAGGCGATCTCGAATGGGGCGCAAGGGTACTTGGCCTTTGTAATTAACAAACCTAAGGATGAGACCCAGATTCACCAGTGCCTATAGTGTCCGAATACCCAGACGTATTTTCGCAAGAACTCACTACACTTCCCCCGGATAGGGAGATTGAATTCACCATCGAGACATTACCGAGAGCACCGCCAGTAGCAAGAACACTACACATAATGGCTCCAATGGAACTACAAGAGCTGAAGGCTCAATTATAGAAGTTAATGGATGTAGGATTCATTCGACCAAACACATTCCCATGGGGATCTCCAGTGTTGTTTGTCAAGAAGAAAGATGTGTCATTGAGACTGTGCATAGACTATCGTGGTCTTAATAGCGTGACCATCAAAGATAAGTATCCCCTCCCAAGGATCAATTAGGTATTCAACAAACTTCAAGGAGCCATGGTGTACTCAAAATTCAATTTACAACAAGGGTATTGTCAATTAAAGAATAAGGGCGAGGACATACCTAAGACAACATTCCAAACTAGGTATGGTCACTACGAGTTTGTAGTGATGCCATTTGGATTGACCAACACTCCTGCATCATTAATGGATTTAATGCATAGAATCTTTCGACCTTTCCTCGATCAGTTTGTAATAATTTTCATTGACGACATACGCGTGTATTCCAAGTCGAGAGAGGATCACGAGCATTAGTTAAGAACTGTACTTGAGACACTACAACAACACAAATTGTATGCCAAATTCAGCAAATGTGAATTTTAGTTGGAGAAAGTCACATTTTTAGGTCATATAGTGTCTGGAAATGGGATCGTAGTGGATCCATCTAAAGTGCAGACCATTGTTGAATGGAAACAACCAGAAATAGTGATAGAGATCCGAAGCTTTTTAGGATTGGTTGGATATTACCAAAGATTTAAAAAGTGTTTTTCTAAGATCACTGGACTACTTTCGCGATTGACTCAGAAGCAAGTCAAATTTGAGTGGATCGACAAGTGTGAGTCCAGTTTTCAAGGACTGAAGAAACGACTCACCACTGTTACCATCCTAGCTCTTCCGAGTGGAAGTGAAAGATTTTTCATTTATAATGATGTCTCAAAGGAAGGACTAAGAGCCATACTCATGCAAGAGGGATGAGATTGCTTACGCCTCGCGGAAACTCAAACCATATGTGGCAAACTACACAACGCATGATCTAGAGCTAGCAACAATAGTGATCGCATTGAAGAAGTGTCGACACTACCTATACGGAGAAACGTTTACCATTTTCAAGGACCACAAGAGTTTGAAATATTTGTTCTCCCAGAAGGATCTCAATTTGAGACAGAGAAGGTGGATGGAACTTATTAAAGATTATCACTTTGATATCCAGTACCATCCTGGGAGCGCAAATGTAGTAGTAGGTGCCTTAAGTAGAAAGGCCACCGTAGCCAGACTAATGATTAGGGAATGGAAATCCCTAGAGAAGTTGAGCTCATGGAAACCGATTAGAACATATACTCAAATATTATGCGCTAACATCTCGGTAAGGCCTGAGTTGCTAAATGACATTAAAGCAGCACAGGAAGGAGACCCAAAATTCAGAAAACTTATGAAAAAGTTTAGAAAGGAGAACACCAAGAATTTTCTGTAGCAGAAAACATAATATTAAGGTTTAAGCACCGGGTGTGTGTATCGGATGATGAGGTGTTGAGGAATAAGATTTTAGGAGAAGCACATCATTCAAAGTACACAATACATTCCAGCGGTATTAAGATGTACAAAGATTTGAAGCAACATTTTTGGTAGGTAAATATGAAGAATCAAGTAGCCGAGTATGTGGCAAGATGTCTGACCTCCCAATGAGTCAAGGCTAAACACCAACAGCCGTCAGGGTTACTACAACCGATACCAATTCCCGAATGGAAATGGGAATTTATTACCATGGACTTTGTAAGGATCTCCCTAAAACTAAAAAGAGACGTGATACCATATGGGTTGTGGTGGACAGACTCACGAAATCAACCCATTTCTTGTCGATCAAGAAGACGGATAGATTATAGAAACTGGCACAAACTTATATCCGAGAGATTGTAGGGCTGCATTGAGTATCGGCCGACATTGTTTTAAAAGAGACCCGAGGTTTGTCTCAAGATTTTGGAAGTGTTTGCACGGGGAATTGGGGACAACGCTAAGCTTTAGTACATCTGCCCATCCACAAATTGATGGACAATAAAAGAGAACGATTCAAACCCTCGAGGATATGCTGAGAGCTTGTACGCTGGATTTTCAGGGAAGTTGGGACTCTCATTTGCCATTGGCAGAGTTTGCCTACAATAACAGCTACCAGGCAACAATAGGGATAACGCTTTATGAAGCATTATATGGGCAAAAATGCAGATCCCCGTTACACTGGGAGATCGACGACTAGTGGACCCCGAAAAGAGAAAAGAAACCACAACAACCATTTCCAGGACTGGATCTGATACAAGAGACTGTAGACAAGATCAAATAGATAAAAGAAAGAATTTGGGCAGCTCAGAGTCAGCAGAATAATTATGCAGACAGAAGGAGAAAGGACTTGGAGTTTGAGGTTGGAGATGAAGTATTCCTCAAACTTTCACCACAAAAAGGATTAATTCACCCAAAGAAGGGAGGAAAATTAAGTCTGAGGTACATTGGGCCATATAAGAAACTCAAAAAGATCGGGAATCTGGCTATCAATTGGAACTCTCATCTTTTATTGCTGGAATGCACGGCGTGTTCCACGTCTCCAAATTAAGGAAATACCAACCCGACTCTGAGCACGTTCTCACCCGATAAATTCCTTCAATAATGGAGAATTTGACGTACACCGAGAAGCCCATGCGAATCATCGGCAAGCAAGTACGACAACCGAGAAGGAGAGAGATTCAAATGGTCAAGGTAGTGTGGCAAGCACACACAGTCGAGACGATGATGCTACCTAGGAAATGGAAGATGATATGCGAAGATAGTACCCAGAACTATTTTAAGAGAAATTTAGGGACCAAATTCTCTTAAGGAGGGGAGGATGTGAGTCCCTGACTTTTTATTAGCTTATAGTTCGAATATTGTAACATTGTCGGGTGACGTACTACTTGTCTATGTGTCTATGTGTCAAAATATTTTTATCAAGTGATATAGATAGGAGATTTGACTTATATAAGTTGATTAGAATGTAAGAAAGGTGATAAGGAATATTGGAGATGTGATAATGGGACTCAATTATAGCAAATTATTCAAAAAAAAAAACAAAAATAAAAAACAATTGGAGGGGGGAAGATAGGAGGTAGACGGCAAAGCATAGGGGAGCAAGCTTTCATTTTTTGTCTTATTCATTCATGAGGCATGCGAGCCTCCTTCTTCTCCCAAGACAATTTTTGCCTTCCCCATGCAAGCATGAGCCCCCAAACTCGATTGCTTCCAAAGAAAAACACTCTTGAGTGCCTAAGAGGGAGGGAGAGGGCGTCCATGGGGCCTTCATGATGGAGGAAGACTCAATTTTTACACAAAACAAACCCTTTTAATCTCTTACTCCACACTTGAGCATTTTACAAAAAAAAAAAAAATAATAACACACACAACTCTTCTCTCAAACCACTAAGGTAGAAAACTTTGAAAATTAGGTAAGGAACTCATTTTTCTTCCATTCAATCATACTCCCTAAAACTCAAGCTGTCTTCTTCAACTTTTAAAGTTGAAAAATTCCACTTTTTAGAGCTAGAGAGGAAAGGGCCGAAGATTTGGAGCAAAAAGCTTCGAGGAGCTAGAATCAAGGTAAGAACCTCCAAATGTTAGTATTCACTCTTTTTATTTCTTTTTTTCTCCCTCCAACTCCATTTCTTTTCTGACACCATTCTCTCTACCTAGGGGCTGTCCTAAGGTTTTTAAATCCTTAAGAGGATGTTACAAAGGGAAGAAATTACTTAGAGCCTTCTAATTACCAAGACTAAGAGGTGGGTGCAAATTATTTCTATAAAATCTCTCATTTGTTTTTCTATTAGTTGCATAAAATGCATGCTTATATGACATTATTAGTATATATGAAATTTTATATGAACTTTGAGTATTTTTTTTCTAAGGAATTTATTTTCTTTAACAAAAAAAAGAGTATGGTTTTTACTTGCAAAAATGTAGTTAAAAATTGGCTATTATTATGATTTGACGTGTTTATTAGTATGCACGTACAAATATGATTTAGAAATATTCAATATTAATTTTAATATGTAATATAATTCTGGACTTGTGACTTGTTGGCAAAAAATCGAACTTGGGCCATTTTTGCAATTATTGCAAAATATAGAGCCTAAACTGTAAATATTAAAACTGTGATAGGAACTCCTGTAAATTCACAAAAATTGGACTTAAAAACACTGTAATTTTATATATTAAGTGACTCGAAAAATTTGGAGACCTTTTGGGTCAAGAAAATGCAATAAAGAACAAACTTGACACTAAAATGTAAATTTAAATACTTAAATGCAATTGGAACCCTAGTTCAAATTTCACAACAATCGGACTCAAAACGAGTCCTTAACGGCAAAATCACTTTTGGGCCAAAATTGTAATTTTTTAAAATGGGGTACCTAACCTGCGAAGTTTCTAAAACTGCTTTTACCTCAAATTATTACTGTTGTAAGAAAAAATTTAATCTTGGAATCGCATAAAAACCCTTTCCGGTTTAAGATATACCTATTTTTAAAATATCGTGTCAAAAATGTAACTTTTGGAAAAATAAAGGGCTAATTTGCAAATTTTGAAATCTAACATCGAGTTTCTGAAAATCTAACCCTATGGAATTTTTACAAAATTTAAGAACTGACCTTACCCCTTTCGAGTCCGGAAAATTTATCGAATTTTTAAAACCCGATAAGAAAATACCTTTCTTAGTAAAAGGATATATTTTTGATAAAAATTACTAAGGACCTCTATTTATATTTTTAAATTCAGTTTCCTTGTATTATATTAAGATATATTTATAATAATTAACCAACGAAAATTTATATTTTAATTATTTATCCAAGTTATTAATCGGTCTTCCTTTCTCGAATAATATGCTATAAATAAGGTGATTTGCTCGCCCTGAGTAAAACCAGATCACTGAACTATGGACTTATACATAATATATTGAACCAATATCATCCCCGACTATATTATCTGCCCGGTAACTAGATGGTGGGTTTTAACTTAGTTAAAATTAGAGACTGGACACTGCGTGACTAAGATCACTCCAGTTTTCTAACTGACTTGCTATAAATCGCTCACTTGAGGTAACCTTTAACCGTGTATGTGGAATGGATAAGTCGAGTATGGGATGGGTTAGCTCGGCTGCAATCCCGTACCGACTTCCATCATCCTTATCCCAACCTCGAGTCAGATAGGAGAGTTCGACGGGTGATTTGGTCGTAGTTTTGGGCATAATCATAATTATGAAAATCTTCGGGACTTGCAAGTTTTTCTGTTGGGGACGTCGCGCCTTTTGGGATACTAGCTCCGGCCCTATCCATTTGGAGGGATAAAGTGATCTGTTAAGGGAGCCGATGTTTGATCAACACATCTCCGTTGTATAAGGTTAGATGGTTGGCGGTGCACTTTCGTGCGCAACCCCTTGAACAAATTTGGGTTGGCGTCATACTTTCATGCGCAACCACTACTGCTTGACTGTTATTTAACCGATCTAACTTACTTAATTTTGTTGACAATCTTATTTGTTAAGCGTATGATAATGTTACAAGCTCAACTCATGCATTAATTTTCCATGAAATGATTTTTCCTGCACAACCATAAGCCACAATCGCACCCCCGCACTCATCCACTGAGAATTTTTGTATTTCTCCCGCCTGTTTTTACAACCAGAGGATGAGGACCTGTATCAGGATGATGGCGGCGATGACCTTCAAGCTATAGACTAGATTCCTTGATGTGTTTTATGATTCACTTAAGACAATTTAATCTTATTTCGTAATAGTCGAGTTTCAGAACAATTTCAGATGTATTAGCAGGGCGTAGGACCCTTAAGAATGTTTATGATGTTAGTTTGTATTTCTACTCTGACTTAGTTTATTCCATTATCTATGATTATTTTGGGATTTTGTTATTTCTGTTGGTTTATGTTGATGAATAAATGGGCCGGCTTAGTAAATTGGCATAAGTTTGATTATCTGTGTCACGACTTCGATTTTGGGGCGTGACATTTCCTATAGTGATAAGTCAATAAATCGCAACAAGATGAACAATCTTGGAACTCTTGGAAAAACCCAAATTTGGGATCAAAGTTGTGTTTAAAATAACAAAGATGTTTGCATTTTTATAGGCGACTCAAAATAAACTTTATACATACTAGAAAAGAAAAGAAGTCTAAACCTAGAAGGAAACTTGAAAAGGAAAGAAATTAATCAAAAAATCCGCAAAAACGCGTCAATCAAACAATTCCACACATATGTGCCGCGATACAGAAGGTGTATACCACGGTACACACTCAAAACACGCAAAAATGACTTTTCTGGACTCCATACCGTGGTACACACGTACCGTACCGTGATACACATTGTACTAAAGCATCCCATAAACCTTTTTGCATTTTCTGGTTCGCTACGCGATTGTTGGTTGTTCATTGATCCTTTTCTATCCCAAAACGTGTGAATTAGCTTATGGGATCTTATAATAGTTGTAGCCAATCCTCTTAGTTTTTCATAGCAACTTGAATCGGTTCAATATCAATTTTGTAGAGAAAGTTATGGCTCAAATACTGAACTATGACAGTGCTAAAACTTCCTGATGCGTTTGGATGTTTTCTGAAAGCCATTCCTTATTGTTTGATAGTCCATGCTTCTTCCGATACAAGATTCACTACCATGACTATAGACTCGATATACTTGGCCCCTAACATCAATTTGACCACTCAAATAACTCGAAACAACAGAAATAAACCTAATCTAAAATAGAAAAATACAAAAGAAACTGAATAACTCCAATACAAAGTCTTCAAGAACTTAATTTAACTTGCATTTGGTGTTGCTCGGATCCTTCATAAACAAATTCACATATTTTTTGGTAGGATTTGTATTAGGCAAACTTAAATCTTACCTCATTGGCTCATCGTTTTTTTTTAAAAGTGAATATGCAACTTTTAAGTGTCTTTTATCAAAAATAAAAAAGAAAAGAAAACAATGCTAAAATAATTACATGAATTTTCTTACTCCAGGAATATAACATAAGTATTTGAGATAGAGTAGGTCACGGTCGCACAGTGCGACATATTGCACTTCTAGGGTAAAGAGTGATACTTTTAGTATGAAATGTGATACTTTTAGTGTAAAAAGTGATATTTTATGTGAATGCACTTAATTTTAGTGTATTCAGACAATGTATCATTTTTTACACCAAAAGTATTACTTTTTATACTAACAATATCACCCGTCGCACCGTACGACCGTCTTACACAAATTTTTGCCTTTGAGATAAGAGAGGACTATACAATTTGGCAGCTACTACTTTATCGATATTGTCTTGACTCGTTTCAGAAAACCATTGCTGGCACAAATTCCAAATGGCTCACTACACAACAAAACCCTGAAACAGTCTCAATGCCCATCACAATTCACAGAGCTACTACTGAATTAGATAAACGCGGCACCCCGTAGGTGTTGACACCCCCAACTCTACGTGTCCACACCATCCAACTATTTCCACTCTATATATTACTCCCTTTTAATTAGATACAATCACTCATTCACTCCCCGAAGACACTGATTAATAAGCCTAGAAAAAATGTCCAATCCCACCAAATTAACAGTCCCTTTGCTCCTCCTCCTTTTCCTCCCTTTCTTGGCTGAAGGAGGAAAATTTGGAGGGCGAGCACATGGGAAGAACGTGTCCACACCATCCAACTATTTCCACTGTTCTATATATTACTTTCGGGATCAAATACTACCTCAAGATCTCCGCCGCCGTGTCCTTTTAATTAGTGTCAAAAATAAAAGAAGGGCTTTTGTATCCCACATTGGTTGTGGAACAAAAGGGATGAGAGGCTTAAGGTTATTTAAGGAACTCATGTGTGGTGTTATCAAGTGCACCAGTCAAATACACTTTAATCTTTGTGGTTTGACTCTAGTTAAATTCCTTTCTTGTATTCTCTAGTATGGAGAGTTGGGAGAGAGGTGTGAGTTAGTCAAAGATTTGTAAGAGTGTGGGGGTACTGGGGTTGGGAGAGAGAATGTCTGTGTGATTGTATAAATGTTTCACATAGTGAAATTTCTTTCTCTGGGGGCCGTGGTTTTTCTCCGGTTTTGGAGTTTCCACGTAAATTCTTGTGTTGTGGATTGTTGTTATTTTCATTTTACTTCTCGGTTATTTCTGCTTGTCCCTAGGGGATGAATGTGGGATCCGATTTTTCCCAACAAGTGGTATCAGAGCCCGGGTTGGGTCTCTTGAAATTCCGAGTATGCTATGTGGTCGCAGCGATGTCTGACCTTCCACATCAGAAAAGATTTCTTGAGCGGTGTCCGGGGGTCTCATTTGGAGGCGGTTGTTCATCAGGCTAGGGTGGTTCAAGCAGGTGGAGAAATTTAATGGAAGGGTCAAGTTTGGCTTATGGCAAGTATAAGTCAATGATGTGCCGGTACGATCTGGGTTACACAAGGCTTTGAAGGTTAACTGTCAAGGTGGAGGTGGAGTTGATCTGGCAAATAGCTCCTAATCCGGGCTAACATTATGACAGTTAGGATTTTCTCTGATGAGAAAATGTATGTCCTTTTTGGCATTTCAAGTTGCCATGAAAGAGGATGTGGTTATGTTAGCGGGTTCACAAATTTGCGCACGGGCATTGGCTTGTCATGGAAAGATGCAGGGTGTGGTGGAATTTCACACGGGCATTGGTTTGACATGGATGCAGGGTGTGGTGGATATTTACACACGGGTATCGGTTTGGCATGGATACATGGTGTGTGTTATGTCGATGGCTGAAGAACTTCCAGGAGGGCCAAAAGCTGGGAGTTGCACCATAAATTTCAGCGGGTTTTTCGACATGTGCCGAAGAAAATTCTTAGAATGGTGTATTCTAAGTGGTCTACTCATATGGTGGAGTAGGGTTCTCTGGTTTGAGAATGATGGTTCTCTGGTTTGAGAATCGTGATTGTCGGTGAAGACAATGGGGCTTCTTTTATTTTGCCAAGGTGGAGTTTGTTGAGTTTTAGTGTCAAAAATAAAAGAAGGGCTTTTGTATCCCACATTGGTTGTGGAACAAAAGGGATGAGAGGCTTAAGGTTATTTAAGGAACTCATGTGTGGTGTTATCAAGTGCACCAGTCAAATACACTTTAATCTTTGTGGTTTGACTCTAGTTAAATTCCTTTCTTGTATTCTCTAGTATGGAGAGTTGGGAGAGAGGTGTGAGTTAGTCAAAGATTTGTAAGAGTGTGGGGGTACTAGGGTTGGGAGAGAGAATGTTTGTGTGATTGTATAAATGTTTCACATAGTGAAATTTCTTTCTCTGGGGGCCGTGGTTTTTCTCCGGTTTTGGAGTTTCCACGTAAATTCTTGTGTTGTGGATTGTTGTTATTTTCATTTTACTTCTCGGTTATTTCTGCTTGTCCCTAGGGGATGAATGTGGGATCCGATTTTTCCCAACAAGTTGCTCAACTTCGCACCTTCCTCACCT
Organism: Rehmannia glutinosa; assembly: GCA_016081115.2. Taxonomy (NCBI): domain Eukaryota; kingdom Viridiplantae; phylum Streptophyta; class Magnoliopsida; order Lamiales; family Orobanchaceae; genus Rehmannia; species Rehmannia glutinosa. The sequence continues at coordinate 34,338,464 of CM071935.1, read as the reverse complement.
CCTAAAAGCACAAAGTAAAAAAATGACAAAGAAAAGGATGAAAAATATTTTCTTCTTTTTTGGTATCTTGTTGTGTTTTTTTTAACCTTTTTTTTTTCTTTTGCTTATTCTTTTTTTTCTTTTTTTGTGGAACTGTCTAAAATAAGCATGATGTATTGTTGCTAATAATGGATTAATTTCCTCTAAAGAATTTCCTCAAATTAATAAAATACTACTAGCTTGATTGGTTGCCCTTGTATCCAACTGGAATGGAGAAGTACTTATTGTGATTAATGCTTATAAGTAGTTAGTCCTCGATTATTTTTGATTCAGTTAGGAAATGGATAAAATGAGTTACCTCCCAGATCATGAAGGAATCTTTCTTGAATATTAATCTATGTTTGGATTTACTTGGACCGGATCAGGAAAATGTATGAATTGTGTTGTATCTAAGGTTTCTTTTTTCTTTTTTTTTTTTTTTGAATTTGGGAGTTAATTGCAAAACTGGTATCACATGAATTTCCGCATTGTAATTTTAGTCCCTATGTTTCTAAATAGTCCCATTAGATTTATTAGGTATCTATCTGCCTGAAGATAGATCGATACACAAAGTACCAAAAATAAATACAAACTCAAAATAAGCCTAGTATGAGTAAAGTAAAATCTCAAGAAAATAAGAAAGATCAAATATATGAGGGATAAAACCTAAGACCGAATATAAAAGGATCGGCTCATAACCAGGTTTTCCCAAAACCACAAAGTCATCAGAGAATCAGAAAGTAAGCCAACAGCCGGAGCCACACGAACCTCCAAGACAAGCCCTCACAATATTTTGCTACCTATATTGATTCAGGTGTCGGAATCTATACTGCAAAGTTGGATGTTTTTCCTAAGGAGATTGGAGAGGATTTACCAACTGTTGCAGGATAAGATTTCTCTAAAAGGATTCTTATCCGTAATCGAGGAATTAAACAAGCAGAAATCATGATTGGAGGCGTAGGCGGGTACCCCATGGTATAAAGTGAAGACGCCACCAATCTATTTTCATGATATAGGAGCAGAAGTTCTGTTAGGAAATAATTTCCTGCAGACATTCAAGTGATTTACACAAGAAAATGAGATAAGAAGACTTATTTTCGTAACACTATGTGATCATAAGATTATTGTCCAGAGACTGCGGGAAACATTTTACCGAAAAATGTCAATTAATCTTCGCATCAAACGTGGTGATGAAGCCAAACTTCAAAATTTAAAAATGAAAGATAGAAGGAAATTTGGTGAAGTATTGCTATCCTTTCGACCATATGGCAAAAGCCAGAAACATAAAGGAGGATGGGATAATAATGAGTATTCATACAGAGTTAGTGGGAAAGAACGAGTACCTCGTGAGGCTATATCAAAATTATTGATGAGCCTAATGGAAAATCCGTAGAGTGAGGTTACTTGGGAAGAACAAATATCACTCGAGGACGTCAAGAAAAGAATGCAAAGGAATTACAATGAAGATCCTTTGGCATGGTGGGATAAAACGAGCTCAATGTTTCCTAAAAAGTCAAAACTTGGAAGGAGTACGAGTTCGTAAGATCTAAACCAAACCTTATAAACCAAGAGGATCCCGAGGATATGATTTATTTAGTCAGAAATCATGGAGAATCAAACGAAGAAAGCCAAAACTTGTTATTAATTATAAAGAGATTAATAACATCTTGGAATTCGACAGATACTATATCCGAAGTAGAGAACCTCTGGTTAAATGCATCAATGGTGCCAAGATATTTTCAAAGTTTGATTGCAAATCTGGATTTTAGTAGATTAAGATGTATGAAGAAAGTAAGAAGTTATCATCTTTCTCCACAACACAATGACACTACATCTAGAACATGATTCCTATGGGATTGACCAATTCACCTCAATCATATCAAAGAAAGATGGATAATATTTTTAAAGATTATTTTAGTTTCATGTTTGTATACATAGATGACATTCTTATCGCATCAAAAAACGTGAAAGAGCATCTCAAATATTTGGAGATATTTTCAGATGTTTGTCACAAAGAAGAATTAGTGATTACGGAAAAGAAGACAGTGATGGCTACAAGACATATTGAATTCCTTGGAATTGAAATCAACGAATATGGAATCATCCCACAACGCCACATCGAGGAAAAGATATAAAGATTTCCAGATACCCTCAAAGACAAGAAACAACTTTAAAGTTTTCTCAGAGTTGTTAATTTTGTTGGGATGTTCGTCAATAATCTAGTATATTATAGGAAGATGTTTAGCCCATTACATGCAATTCCACAAGACAAATATGAACTAGTTCTATATACAAATGCCAGCGATTATTGGTGGGCAACAGTCCTTACGAAAGTCACACCAAATAGAGAAATGTCATGCAAATATTGTAGCAGTATACTTTCAGACAGTGAAGAAAATCGATGGCATATCTACAAGAAGGAGTTCTATGATACTAGCTAAAAAGTTTGTCCTAAAAATTGATAATTCTACTGTCAAGGCTTTTCTAAAAAATAAAATTTAATGTAAACCAGAAAAGGCTAGATTACTTAGATGACGAGCTGAATGTCAATATTATGATTATGACATTATCATTAAAAATCTCATGAAAATATTCTTGCAGATTTTCTAACAAGAGATTGAGGGACTTGAAGATGATTCTATCCTCACAACATCAAGACACCTTGGCGATAATCTTGAGATGCTTATCCAAGAATTTGACACTCTCACCATTAATGCAGATTTGGCTAGAAGGTTACAAAGAAATGATCGGGAACAAGTGAATGTGATCGCATATGAGCATGTGTTCGATCACACTCTTAGTTGAGATTGGCATTTCTGGGAGCAATCCGCGGGCCTCTAATAAGCAAAAGAGCAATAGAGCACGAGGCTCCCCAGCCCGTAGTAGAGGATTCAAGCACTTCTAGCACAAGTTTTACGCTGATAGAAATGTTAGCCCAAGGAAAGGATGATACTCCAGAGTCAAATCTCGAGTCATCATGTCAACCCAGCACGTCCGGGATAAAGGATGAAGAGATCAACCTTAGGCCGATGGCCGACAAATCTAAGCCCGATACTAACGAAAATAAGTTTTCTTCTTCTTGGCAGGATTATCAGGTTAATTGGGAGAAAATTATTACGAAATAAGGAATTCATCCTAAAAGAACAAAAAATGATAGTTCTGGAAAATACCAAGGGTGTGGATATTACCAAATTCCAGTCCACACGAAGTCAAGCGGTGGTATGAGTTTGGGGCTTTAGCTTCAGCCTATACTACCTTCCCTATTTTCCCGGAAATCAAACTGTTACCAAAGTGGATCCAAGAAACAGCTAACGAGGTTGGTCCAATAATGAAACCTTAAATGCGGTGACACTTTGGAATTGTACTTTATTAGTGCAACCCCAAAACCCATTGGAAAAAGGTAATCGTAAAGCCTTTCATTACATTTTGCTTCGAAGACCAGATGAATAAGCTTTCAAAAGCATTAGGGAAGCAAGCTCAGAAGAAGTTCCCTTAGTTACACCTTTTATAGAAGATCAAATTTCAACACGACGAACATGGGATTTATGAGTCTATCTTACATAGATGGACAAAGGCAAGTTTTCGTCCAAGTTTTATCAAAATTTGGTGAACGGATCATTTATGTTAAATACAATGATAGGAAAACAACAAGATTTGTGGAAGACTTATTCGAGAAAAAAAGAAGTCTTCTTTGGGGAAAACAAGCTGTTGGGGAGTAAAAAAAATCGGAAATACTGCAATATGGCTCAAATTGGCCACCGGAAAAATTGTATTTTCGCAGAATGTCCGAATCAAAAATAGCCAAAATTCGATAAATGATTCGGACCAAAACATGATCGGAGAAGGCTCGGAGACGGAAGGACCCAGAAATAGCCAAAGTACCCAATAATTTGGGGTCTACCAAAAAAGCAGATTCCCCGTCATATTTAGTGGGAACATTGACAAAGGACACCCACTTTTGAAAAAGCCAAAAGTGGGACAACATAAGCACGCGGAGCCAGGACAACTGGATGGCCAATAATTTTGAATAATGACATAAGCAATGATGTCGTATACTTCAAACAATATTTGAAGTCCGACTTTAATTCTATATAAATGGGGATTGCAGAAGACTATCGGCGTCGAACATCCTCCATTAGCCTTCAATAATAAGTTTTCTGAGTGTTTAAGTCCATATAAATGGGGATTGTAATATCTGAGTGTTTAAATTCTAGAATACTTAAGTTTTCTTTTAAGTTTATGTGTGAGCAAGTGCAAGCCTCATATATGAGAGGTTAAACAAGTATTATCCTCCTAAAAGAATATTACTGATGTAATAATTTTTTTTTTTCATGTTTTAATAAAAAGAAGGCTTTTCCTTCAACACGTTTCAAATGTCTTATTAATTTATCGCTTTGAAGAATTATCTTATACGCCTGGAGTAGGAAACGAACCAAAATTGTGCTGGGCAGTTTCTTAAGGATTTAGATAATTTGTATATCATCTTCTCCAAAGGATTGAAGTTGGACGGTTGTGCCATCTGTCAAACAGTTTAGGGGTAATAATTTTCTGACTGGCGGTGTTTCGAACCATCTCACCCGGTGTTGTATCGGTCAAAGAAATCTATGGATTTTAGGGGATATTTGAATTTTACGGAATCATGTTGGGCCTAATATGGTCGTAATGGACTATATCAATTTTCGATAATAAACGTAAACAAATTGAAGCTTCGTATACATGCTAGTAAAGCCTTTGCAGAAGTATGCCCTGTTAAGTTTATCGGCTAGAAACCTAACATGATCCCCTTAAGGAGACATGATCTAAGTAGGTCTAACAATGCCATGAATAAAACAGGTGACCGAAAATGAGAGCTTTCGCACCATGTGATTATTTGTTACATAATGGGGAAGAATATGGTGATTTTGTGAGGCCCCGAATTTTTGAACGTAGACACGATCACATATATTTTTTTGGATATAATATTGTAAGATTCCGATTATTTATTCTTATATTCATTTTTCTTTATTTTGCATATCATTTTTTGTTATTGGAATTAGCGTCACTTGATTTATTATCTAACAACAATACAATACTATTTGAATTATGCATCAGACTCAATGACTATAATCTATTTTCATCTTGGTTTAGTAAAAAGTATTATTTAAAAATCTATTCTTTAGTATTTGAAAAATAAAACTCTCGTCGCCATATTTTTAAATAATGACGATACTTGTATTTAGTAATTTTCATCAAGCTACTATTGCACAATAAATCAAAACGATTTGTATTTTGATACACATAGTATTATTATGCAAAACTACTATTTTTTTATTTAAATAAACTACTTTTCAATTTTTGAGATTTTTAAATAAAAATACAATTTGAAATATTGTATACGATAAACTCAATATCTATACTCAAAATCTACTATCTTGGTTTATCAAATTTGAAATTTTGTGCTTACGATAAACTCAATATCTATACTCAAAATCTTCTTAAAATTCTAAGCATAAAATATAGTAGTTCTTAAAACTAATTCGAAGAAATGTGATTTTGTGCTTATGAACAAACATTTCATCTTTATGATCTTTGAAAACTATCTACTACTAAATTAGTATTTTAAAAATATAATGATTTTGTCTTGAAAGCTCATTTAGTAAAATTTCTAGTTTTTCAAACAATAGTAATTGAGGTTTATTTTTTAAAACTCCAACTTCTGCATTAAAATGGCAAAGTATCTCATTGTTGATTTTGTTGAATCAATTACTACTCGATTTAACTAGTAGATACATCATTTATGCTTATATTTATTTTTATTTCATGGTGTATATTAATAACGCTATTTTTACTTCTTTAACGATTGTCAATTTCTTTCAACTTTTAACGCGATACATTGACCGATTGGATTTTTTTTCTTAAGGACTAACTAGTAAATTTCTTGCAGCATAATATGTGTATTTTTATTTTATAAATTTCGAAATTAATATTTATATATAGTTATACGTATTTCAAAATATTTAAATTGCTTGATTGATATTTTTTGACTTGTACTATTGATTTTAATTTTATTTAGTACCTTAGATGATAAGTGATGATACACCACCTGGGAATTACTAGACACCTTATAACTTAGAAGACTTATTTCATTAGTGATATATATAGCTTATAGAATAAGGAGCTTGATTTGTGATAAGCGATTATGGGAGTTCATAATTGATTATGAGATTGATAAGTGGATTTTTGGACTCGATAATCTACACCAATTATCATCAACTTTTGGAAAAAAAAAGAAAAAGAAAAGAATGAGAGCACATTGACATGAAGCGGATGGCCATAACACAAAATGGAAGCCAAATTGTTGAATATTCCATTCAAACATTCCTCTCAAATTCCTACAAATTCTCCCATAAAATAATTCATCTCCCATCATCCACTATCATTTTTATATTTCATTCAAACGTCATACAAACAAGACAAAAACAACCAATCCTTTTCACCATTCCTTTGTTCCCCATGCAAGAACCAAAAAGAACAAAAAACAAAAAAAAAGGGTGAAATTGCAACCATCATTATCGGCCATTAGATTTAGGAAACAAAACCAGTTCTTCCACTTTCGCATTCACTCACACCTTTATTCCTAACACTTCAACAAAAGAAAACAAATCCCCTCTTCCTCCCTTGGCTGAGAGAATCAAGCAACAAGGTGATAAACTTTTTATTTTTCCTTTTCATTTCATCTCATCTTCTTAAAACATCGAGCCTATTGCATTCATCTTCTAACCTTAGTGAATCTTTCCTTATTGAGGTACTCCTAGAGGTCATTGACTTGAAGATATAAGGAAGATCGAAACTTGATTTTAGAGGTGAACAAGGGCTTCAAGACAACTCTAGAAAATAAGAAGTCAAGGTAAGAATTTTTGTTTAGTACAACCTCTTTTCTATCCTCTTTTGATTTCTAAATTTAACACCAAACTATTGTTATGGAGTTGCATTGAGGCTGACCTATAGAACTCAAATTTGAGGTTAGAAGCTTGAAGAAAGAAGCTCATTTTTGAAGACTACTTGAGACATTAAGGTAAGATTGGTCACTTTTGATTTTGGTGCACCTATTTTCTTCTTGATTTGAAACCTTACCCTTTTAACCATGGAAATATATTTTTGGACTACCTAGGGGCTGACTTGGAGAGTTTGGAGCCAAGAATTGGGAGTCAAAAAAGGAGAACTTCATGTTAGAAGACTAAACTTGAAACTAGAGAAGGTGGGTGGAAAATCTTTTATAAAAACTCAAGTATTTTGTAAAACTTGGCATGTAGTAGTTTAAAACTTGCATGATCGTATATGAATATGTATTGCATGTGTATTTGAAGTATCTATGTCCAACATTTTCATGAAGTATGCTTGTTGTTCAAATTTTGCAAAAATAGGAGCATGCATGTACAAATTTATGAAATTCTTGATGATTTCTTGAATGATATGTTAATGCATGTTCATGTGCTTAAATTTTATTATATATTTACTCTATATTCTGGAAAACTTGAAAATATATAAAAAAAATTGAGCTGTTGGACCTTGTATGCAAATTTTGCAAAGTTGGAAGACTAAATTGCAATTTTAAAAACGGTAAAAAGGGACCTCTATAAATTTTAAATTTTTTGATTATACTAAACTAAAAATATTATATTTTAAGATAATAAATTTTTTTAATGCGTTTGAGTTAAGAAAACCAACCCTGGAAAGCCTAAGGACTCAAATGAGGAATTTTGAAAGTTTAAGGACAAAAAATGGGATTTTCAAAACTGTTCAGGGTCTTTTCTGTAAAATTTGAAAATTTTAACTTGTTGTAACTAAAAAACTTATATTTTGTGTAAATTTCAAAAGTCAAAGTGTTTTGAGTAAAGAAAACCAATTTTTGAAACTTTAAGGACTAAAGTGTAAAAATTCCGACACTCAAGGGCTAAACTAAAATTTCCATAAATGGTACAGCCCATGTACCTGAAAAATCACTTAATGTTAGTTTTATAATATTTTGAACCCATGGTTCAAGTTTCATAACAGTCGGACCTTAAATAAGCCCTTAAGGACAAAATCGAAAATTGGACTAGAATTAGAATATTCAAAAGTTAAGGGACTTAAATTGAGACTTTTTCAAAACTGCTTTTGTCCCAATATTCCCCTTTCCAAAATGATATTTTAAATTTGGAATCACATCAAAAGCCCTTCTGGTTTGTGAGATCCATAAATTTTAAGTTCGAGTCCAAAAAAGATAATTTTGGTAAAAAGGGGACCAAACTGATATTTCCTTAAAACTCTACCCAAAACCTTTGAAAAACTAATTCTCTGAAAAAATTGGAGAATGTAGAAACTGACCTTATATTTTTCCGAGGTCGAGACTAAAACTTATTCGATTTCAAACTCGAGAAATATTAGTTTTCCAAAACAGGGCTACTCATGAAAATTTCCTTTTTATCAAGGACCCAATTAAATTATTTTCCTTTAACTTAGTGGCATCTTGTATTGCTCTTGTATGATTTGTATGGTTTTTTCGATTGTCTTGTTGATATGCGATAACTCTGTGAACCTACTTGCGCTTGAGTCAACTTGGTGTGTCGAGCTCATAGTCGGAGTGGGCTAGTCGTGTATTGAAACCGGGCAGCTCGGATGCTATTCCATTACTGGCCCCACCATTCTAATTCCACCACTGAAGGACGGAGTATCCAACAGGCAAAGTGGGTCGTATTATTGAGGTATAATAATGATTATGACAACCCGCGCTTAGCTAGCCCCATCGTGGATTTGTCGTCCCTAGGAGCGTAATGTGATTTGGGCGTCGTGCCAACTTGCTCGGGGAGTTACAAGGAAGAATGAAGGAATCGCTGTCTGATCCACACGATTCTGGAGTTACTCGCACCAATTTACTTGCTTGGGTTAGCATTACATTCCGTACGCAACCACTACTTGAATTGCTCGAATATCATTCATGGTGCTTGAATGTTCATGAACTATTTTCAACAAGTTATATACTACTATATTATTTTGGAATATCACATTGCTTGTGTATCATGTGTGATGCACGCATCATCAACCATGCATTGTTTTATATAACTGATTTTTTGCATTGATATAAGCCACACTTACACACGAACACCCATCCACTGAGAATTTTTATCTCACCCCCGCCTTTTCAACGACCAGATGGTGATTATCCACACATTATGGATGTGGACAAAGAGGATCAAACTACAGAGTAAACCATATATGTGCCCCATTTCGACTACTTGAAAGATTTCCTTTCTTAGCTTGTTGTTGGACTTCCTTATATTTCAAGTATGTAATCTAAGGGCATAGGACCCTTGAACAAATGTTAAGCTTTACTTGGGTTGTAACTTAAGAATTATCCCACTGCTTTATCAGACTGTAACTTAAGATTTCCGTTGCAATGTTAGACTCTATTTTGGGATGCTTTTGATAAATGATTAACTATTTAGGTATTAATGTTGTATAAATCCTTTGTTGGTTTGATTTATTTGGCCTAACAATCGGTTTAAGTTATCGATCACGTCAGGGTCCCATTTGGGGCGTGACAGATTTAGGACTAGTATTGCAATTGGTTGGTCTAGGAACGCCCGCCGTCCAATAAAACCAAGCTCCAATACGCGATGGACCTGAGACCTGCAAAACCACCGTTAGAAGGGGGGCCAGAAGGGTTTTCCGGCGTACCACTCCGACGCTCAAGTCAGGATCGCTCTTAGAGAGAATATAAAATGGAACAGTATATATAAAGTGCGTGTATTGGAATTATAATCTGAGGCATACCTTTTGTGAGCTATTGATAGGTTTAGCAATTAGGGTTGCGTGCTTATGAAGCCAAGCTAAAACCCTAGCTAACACATGGGCTTAGGTTAATCATTCATTTTAGGCCACACACCTCCCAAGCCCAAGAGCTCGGGAGGCCCTTAAGTTCACCCATTATTAGGGGCCCAACCCATTTAGGTTAGCAGGCCCTTAAGTTTATCCCTTGACTGGGGCCCAGCCCACTCAAGTCGGGCTTACCAAGCCCAGAGATCGGAACACTCTTGAGAGGTCGGCCCAATCAAATAAGACCATCGTAATTGACCTTTTCTCTAAGATCGGGATTGGCCTTCCAGGTTGGGCTTTCACTATGAGCTCAAGTCTTTCATCAAGTCCATTTAGACAGATCAGTCCAAATAGGTCCCCATCAATCAGTTCCCGCAATTATGTCCCGAAGTAGTTCATCTACTTCGGACATAATTGTCTTGTTATAACCACGACCGACCTCTAAGATCCTTTTCTACTCGATGGATCCCGAACTAATTCAACCTTTCAAGGTCACATCTATCCCGAAGCTTTACTAGCTCCTCGCAGTAAATTAGCTTCCCAATCCAAAACTAGGGTTTCCAAACTTTTGGAATTTTCCTAGACCGATCTAAAACTAGAATTTTCCAATCATTCCTCCTAGGTTTAGTCCCGAGGTGTTTGGAGTTTTGGCTATGGCCGAACTCCAAACACTTGGTCAAAATTTTCAATCGAGGGCAAGCCTCCAAGCTTGCCCGAGGTGTTTGGAGCGTCGGCTCGGGCCGAGCTCCAAACACTTGGTCAGAATTTTCTTTCGAGGGCAAACCTCCAAACTTGCCCAAGGTGTTTGGAGTTTTGTCATGGGTCGAGCTCCAAACATTTGGTCAAAACTTTCATTCGAGGGCAAGCCTCCAGGCTTGCCCGAGGTGTTTGGAGTTTTGGCTCTGGCCAAGCTCCAAACATTTTGGTCAAAACTTTCATTCGAGGGCAAGCCTCCAAGCTTGCGTGAGGTGTTTGGAGTTTTAGCTCTTGCCGAGCTCCAAACACGGTCAAAATTTTCAATCGAGGGCAAGCCTCCAAGCTTACCCGAGGTGTTTGGAGTGTCGGCTCGGGTCGAGCTCCAAACACAGGCAAAATTTCAATCGAGGGAAAACCTCCAAGCTTGCCCGAGGTGTTTCGAGTGTCGGCTCGAGCCGAGCTCCAAACACTTGGTCAAAATTTCAATCGAAGGCAAGCCTCCAAGCTTGCCTGAGGTGTTTAGAGTTTTGGCTCTGGCCGAGCTCCAAACACTGGGTAAAAAATTTCATTCCAGGGCCAACCTCCATGCTTGCCCTAGGTGTTTGGAGTGTTGGCGCTAGCCGAGCTCCAAACATTTGGTAGAAAATTTTCATTCAAGGGCAAGCCTCCAAACTTGCTCGAGGTGTTTGGAGTTTTGGCTCGGGCCGAGCTCCAAACACTTGATTAGATTTTTCATTTAAGGACAAGTTTCCAAGCTTGCCCGATGTGTTTGGAGTGTCAGCTCGGGCCGAGCTCCAAACATTTGGTCAAAATTTCAATCGAGGGAAAGCCTCCAAGCTTGCATGAGGTGTTTGTAGTTTTGGCTAAGGCCGAGCTCCAAACACTGGGTTAAAAATTTCATTCGAGGGCCAACCTCCATGCTTGCCCGAGGTGTTTGGAGTGTTGGCTCTAGCCGAGCTCCAAACATGTCAAAAATTTTCATTCGAGGGCAAGCCTCCAAACTTTCCCGAGGTGTTTGGAGTTTTGGCTCGGGGCCGAGCTCCAAACAATTGATTAGATTTTTCATTTAAGGACAAGTTTCCAAGCTCGAGCTTGACTTGCCCTCTAGGCTATCGCGCCCGAGGTTTTTGGAGTTTTGGCTCGAGCCGAGCTCCAAACAATTGATTAGATTTTTCATTTAAGGACAAGTTTCCAAGCTCGATCTTGACTTGCCCTCTAGGCCATCGCGCCCGAGGTGTTTGGAATTTTAGCTTGAGCCGAGCTCCAAACACTTGATTAGATTTTTCATTTAAGGACAAGTTTCCAAGCTCGATCTTGACTTGCCCTCTGGGCCATCGCGCCCGAGGTGTTTGGAGTGTCGGCTCGAGCCGAGCTCCAAACACTTCATTGATTCTTCAATTTGAGGACAAGTATCCAAGCTCGAGCTTGGCGTGCCCTTTAGGCCATCACGCCCGAGGTGTTTGGAGTGTTGGCTCGAGCCGAGCTCCAAACAAATGCTCAAAATTTTCATTAGAGGGCAAGCTTCCAAAAGCATGTGAGTCATTAGGGATTAAGTAGAATTGATTATATGGGCTTCGAGAACATATTGTGATTAATGAGACATGTTGGATTCTCATTATGTGTGAGGTACTGAATTTGTGAGTTGTCACCAGACTTTGATTGGCCCTCCCACACGGGCAATTGCCCTGGTACTAAGAGAGCTAGCGGGATAAGACTTAAAAGATTGTGTCGCATAAGAAGGTTTGCGAATAATCGCCTTTGCACTAGAGCAGTGAGGAAGGTTATTAAGTATAATTAAAAGTCGCCTTAACTAGTGGTTAAGATGAGATCCGAGCTGATCGATTATGATGTATGTCCAAACTTCATAAAAGCATGTTTGTAGCCAAATGTGCGAAATATCGTATGACACTTTGGGAGTGACCACGAGTAGTACGTAGGTCGGGCACTTGAATAGTGACTGGACTAAGATTTGTATGATGTCTAGAGCCCGACATGCCTAAATTGAGTGAGAGCTCCATCATAGCATGCATTCATACTACATGTGCTTTGAGGCGGCCGTCTATGGGAAAATGAATGAATGGGTCCCTGCTTCATCACTGTGTGAGCCCGTACTATTTTCTTGTACCCTTTGGGACTTTGGACCATGTGATGAGATGTAAGCTTGATGACACTACTTTAGCATGTATCCAATGGCCATGTGTGATTCGGTCTGTCGGAACATGTCTAGGAAAAGCTGTCAAGACCAAGCTAATTGGCATATGGGGTCGAGGAAGAATTAAGTTGGTAACACACTTATGTTCTATGATTCATAGCATGGGCGACTATGTCAAAATGTGTTTGACTAGTCATGAATATAGAAACATATTTGAGTGAGTCGAGCATGCTCTACTTGTATTCAATGAGGGATCTAGAGATGCTTGACTGAGTGCGATCACTTGGTTTGGGGTACATAGCGAGTTATTGAGTTGTAGGGTTATGTTAGTTTGGTGATGAATTAATATAACTCTCCTCACCTTTACTTTCTCGCTTGGTCGCACGCCTTATTCCCTGTATGAAAGAAGAGACGTGAGATGGGAACTATGAGGATGTGATTCGAATGAGTCGAGTCAAATATGTATGAGTGGGAAATATTGGGTGCAATTAGGTTGCATCCATATTTGAGATAATAGGGAGTCCTATTTAGATGAGATTTATCTAGAAACCTCTCCCATTAGGACTCTAACTAAGATCTGGGATTGAGATATATATTGATATATCTCCCTACAATATCAGTCCAAGTAAAATATCGTCCCCTACATGGAAAAAAACATAATCTCTCTCCTAACTACGGTTTTCTTCTTGGAGCATCACCAAAGTTCTCCAAAGGTTTAAGGTGTGCACATTACAGTGAATAACTCCAGTAGTTATTTACACCAACGAGAAAGGCGGTTCGTGATTCTGTTCGTGGTTCAACCAATCTATGGGGTTTGTTCGTTGCTCGGGATTCAATCAAGAGGAGGCTTGTAGATGGCTTAATCATGGATCAAACGGAGGCTTGTAGATGGGCTTAATCCTGGCTATGTGGATCGACCATTCCGCTGTAAATAGGTATACTCGATCCACCCTATATGTGCAAATATGTGATTTAGATATTGACCCATATTTGCTAACAGGTATAAATGGACATATGTTTTTTTTTGTTGGAATGAACCAATACACTCATGTAAGAATTAGGAATTCCTGTTCCAACTTGTCCACCCGTCATAGGACGAGAGCTGCCTCTCCCTCTGATTCACCACCCCAGGAGCTTAAAGCTCAGACCTTAGTCAGAATTTTGAACCAAAAATCAAAATATTTAAATAGCTAAAAAGTCAAAATATAAGTATTCTAAATTAGGAGATTATAAAAAAATGAGAATGATTCACTCTCAATGATTTTGACTACTCTTTTGACATTTTCTCATGCATATTCCCATTGGTGACCCACTCCTGCTTCCTTCCAAAGAATAGCTCTATTGATTTCATCATCATCACCTAATTTATCATTCTACAATCAAGAATTATCATCAATTTATATTTCGAATAATTTAAATTATAGAAGAAAACGCTATGGCGAACACAAAGAAAACAAAACGAATTTGTGATTACTTTCAATGTTTTCGGCAAAACGTGCATATCCTTTACAAGAATACGCTATAGCAAGCACAATGAAAAAAGAAATTGTGATTACTGACAATGACTTGAGCAAAACGTACATATCCTTTATGAGAAACTCGATGAGGTATTTGATTTTATATCTTTCTGCTTTTGTTGCTGACTCAGTTTCTAGAGAATAAAAATAAAGTTATTATTCTTGTGGTCTTGGCCCAATGAAAAATGAAATTCAAAAGACTAAGATGAATGTACAAGAACTAAACTCATCATGACTCCTTGAAGGAAATAGATTGATGTACTAAATGCATAATACCAGGATCAACCTTGTGCTCTAGTGGTTGAGACATGTGATGTAAGGGTGAATGACCCGAGTTCGATCCCAAACGAGTGCGTGTGTCCCCTCCCCAAGTTCCCCCCATTGTACTAAAAAAATGCATAATACCAGTATTATGTACACATAACTATATTATTATTTTTACAATGGCATATGCATCCAATGGGATTAATTAATTTGCATTAATTACAACACCTAAATTGATTACAACAGATAAATTCGCAGCAAAAAATGTCAAAGCAATGAATCAGCCGAAGGAAACAAAACTAAAGGGTAATTAATTGTACATGAAAATCTAAAATCAGTGACAACTGAAATGCTCAATAATTATTTTTACGGACCAAGCCATCAAAGAGCCTTCAAGAAAGAGAATATTACAATAACTATATTATTATTTTTTATATATAGTATTTTACAATGGCGGAAATAAAAATACAGCTATTCAATGTAATGAAACAGGATATACATAACTATATATTAGCAAATAAATGACAAGAATATAGAAGCATAAATGAAAAAAAAACACATAATTTTATAATGGTTCAAAGGTGGGTAATCCCTCTAATCTACTATTCTCCTACTCCACAAGAAATCCATTAAGTATGGAGATTATTTCTCAATACATATATATCATAAATGACAATTACTTATTAAAATTGAGATATGGCCTAAATTATATAATGGATTATACACGTAGATTTTAAAGAAAATAGTTGAAATAGTGTCTGAAGTTTTAAGAGACAATACGTATTTGTTAACTTTCAATAATTAATTGATGCTAAAATATAAGTAGAATGGGAATGGAGTTATTGGGAGTTCCAATTAATCTAAATCATTATCAAGGTTCAATTATTGTAGTTTAGTTAAAGGTCATGTTTTAATAATATATTAGAACAAAAATATGCCTTTAATTAAGTAAGAGATTTAATGAAATAGTCAAATACACTAATTAAGTGATCTAAGCTATATACATATATATATATATATATATATATATATATATATGTAAAACTGGAAAAAGAAAATAAAATATTTGAGGTACTTGACTTGATTTATTACATAAGTCCCAAAGCCTAATAGTTAATTAGTCATTAAGATTTAGGGTCTTTAAGAATTTTGGTTCAGAGAACATAATAACTTAGAAATAAAAATTGGTAACTTATATTTTTACATGTTGTTTTACATATATGGTTAGGGAGGAAAGACACTTAGCTAATTTTCATTAGCTTATCCAAGAGGGAAAGGTAAGTGGAAATCCATCTGCAGCTACAATGCAAGAACATAGTATTTCCTGCTTTATCTATACAAAATGTGATCCTTGTACCTTGATGGATGTATTATAAGTATTTTGTCATGTATATGTTGCTTGAATGATATTGGAGCATGGTAATTGTTGTTTTGTTGAGCATGGTATTCATTAGCATTGTCATGTGCATGCATAACATATGAGTAGGGGTGGGCATCGGGTCGGGTAGTCGGGTTTTCGGGTAGTCGGGTCGGGTACCCGACTTTGTCGGGTAGCAAATATAGCTACCCGACACTTACCCGATAAAAGCGGGTACCCGACTTTTCGGGTACCCGACTTTTTTTTTTTTTGTGTTTTCCCCCTAGTAAGTCAAAAAAAGGAGAAAGGAGACAAGGACTGCTTCTGCAACTTTTAATTTGTCCTAAAAAATTTCAAGCCAAAATATTGTGAGACACACTTTGAAATGTTTCAATAGCAGAATGAAACAAAACGATAGCCAGAATTTTGATGAAATTTGGGCTGCAAGCCTGCAACATGGTGAAGATAATAAGCAGAATGAAGACAAATTTCAAATGGTGAAGAAGTCAGGTAGGTTTTAGAAAATCAAACGCAAATCCTAACTACACGCTCAACTATTTCAATAAATATCGAATTCACATTTCAAATCATTGTCGACAACCCAACGGAAAAAAATTCGAAGGAAGAACCGAAGAAGTGAGACTCTCAGAGATAAAGAGAGAGGAAGAAGAAACGGGTTACCTGCCCAAAATCACGATTGCCGAGATTCTAATCCCTTTGCCCCTTTTCTATTTTGTTTTTTATAAATATAATCGGGTACCCGATCGGTTAATCGGGTATTAAATAAATACCCGCCACCCGACCCGATATCTCTTAAGTCGGATATCGGGTACCCAATATCCGAAAATTTACTAAAAATACCCGACCCGATCGGGTAATATCCGACCGGGTCGGGTCGGGTACCCGATACCCGACCCCGAATGCCCACCCCTACATATGGGCATTGTTGAGATGAGGCATGCACGACATGATTTTCTATGAAAAGAAAATATTTTGGCTGGCCACTGCTTGTGCACCGAAGCATGAAAGTCGTGCTTATATGACATGTTGAGCTCATGCCATGTGAGATATCACTTCAGGTATGTGAGACATTCGGACGAAGCTCATTGATTATTAATGCCTAGTGCCATATGATATATCACTTTCGGTATGTGAGACATTCGGACGAGGCTCATTTATTATTGGTGTCCAGTGCCATGTGAGACATTACTTCGGATATGTGAGAAACAACTTGATTATTAAGTTTAGCTATTTCCGGTACATAACAGGTGGACAAAGGCCCAGTGAAAGGAAATATTTTAAATAAATTGCTTTAGTGCATAAATTTGGTTTCATGGAATGACATATTGGAATGCACATTTATATTATACTGTTCTTTCAGTATGCATGATTTTCACTTACTGGGCATTAGCTCACGTAGTTCATGCATTGCAGGTGAGTTTGGTGATACTTGATTTCTTAGCTTACTGGACAGGCTGCTATAACTCCGACAGATTACTGAGTATAGTGTACATAGATGACGACTTGTTGGTCTATGTTGATGGGTTGATCTTGTCTTTCTAGCCATGTATTACATTTCTGACTTGTACTGTACTCTCATTTGGAAACCCTGATGTAAATATGTACTTGTAAATAGCTGGGGATGTAGGTTATATGTTGGATACATAGATGTTAGGGTGGCTTCATTATAAGGTTGACTGCTACTTTTTCATGTGGACATGGTTTGATTCTGTTGTTGCGTCAGGGTTTGTTTCATTGATTGTCTATTATTAAATTATCACACACACAAATATATATATATATATATAAATAGAGTCTATGTTGTCGAACCTGCATTGTTCATATTCTTGTGGAGGTGGGTATTATAGAGTGGTATCAGAGCCCAGTTACAGGAACTCAGAATTCGTGGAGTACAACCATGCCAATAAGTTTTACTTTATTGTTTAATGTATTTTATGTTCATAAATTGTATATATTGGCCATGTGTTACAATGTTCCTTCTAAGATAATATGGTAGATATGGTGAGAGCTAGAGGTGAGAGTAGTAGGAGGGATTGGAACCAAGAAGGGGAGATGCCTATACTGATGAGTGATTGGGCTAATGTTATAAATTGACTTATGGAGCTTATCCAACGACAGTCTGAACATATTCAACAACTCATCCATTAGAGGGATATAGGTAGACAACAGCGAGCGGAGATGAATCAACCACAACAAAGAGCAGAGCAAATAGAAATGGTTAGGGAAAGATTTAGAGAGTTAAATCCACCAACCTTTGAGGATGCAGTAGATCTTATAGATGCGGAAGATTGGTAAAGGACTTTGTAGAATATGTTCCAGTATAGCAAAGTTCCTGAAGAAAAAAAGGTAATGTGGGTTTCCTTTATGTTACGTAGTAGTGCGGGGCATTGGTGGGATACGATGAAGAGCATCGACAATGTAAATACCATGACATGGGAAAGATTTAAACAAATCTTCAGGAACAAATACTTTACCGCTCCTATTCGCGTTAAAAAGATGAACAAGTCCATACAGTTGAAGCAGGGAAGTATGACCGTTTTTGATTATGTTTGCAAATTTCAAAAACTATCCAGGTTTGTTGAACACGTGGTTAGCACTGAGGTACTAAAAATGGAAAGGTTCCTCGGAGGTCTGAAGCCAGAGATCTATAGGGATGTAAGTATGGCTATAATACAAGGGTTCACGTATTCACAGGTTGCTGAGAGAGCACTAGTTGCAGAACAAGCTGAGTTGAGAATAAAGCTTGCACAAGAGGTTCGGCGTCTGTTTACACAAAAACAAGGAAAACATTGGGTCAAAAATGAAAAGAAAATGTTACCTTAGTTCCAGAGCCCTATAGCCGGATTTCAACAACGATAGGGGCAAGACCAAAGAGATCCAATCAAATGGTTGAAGGCTAATCAAAGTAAAATATCAGCACCACCACCTTGCCCTAGATGTGGAAAACAACACGGTGGAGCTTGTCTTTAGGATACTAGAGTATGTTTTTCATGTGGACAAGCGGGACATATGGCTAATATATGCCCAAATAAATCAAAATCGATAGTCCAAGAGAGAATAATAGCTAGAGTTTTTAACATGACTAAGGACGACGCCAAAGCGAATCAACCCATTGATACATGTATATTATCTACGCGGGATGTTTCGACATTTGCACTATTTGATTCTGGTGCCACACATTTATTTTCATCTAATGAGTATGTGAGGAGGCTACATAGGGTACCAGACATATCTGAGGTCAGTTACATATAGGTATCCCGACAAGAGATTATTAAAATAAATTAATCGGATTGTATGAACATGTGGTATTTTTAGTAAAGGAAAAGAACATTAGGTTGACATGATTGTATTAGACATGAAGGGAAATGACATAATTTGAAGCATGGACATTTTGAATGAACGATACAAACTCTAGAAGATATGTTCAGACCTTGTCTTCCGGATTTTGAAGGATATTGCAGCAAATATGTGTTTTTGGTGAAGTTTTTATGCAACAACAATTATCAAGATACAATCAGAAAAAGCTCCTTACAAGGTGTTGTATGATAGAAAGTCTAGATCCCCAATCTGCTGAGACGAGATTAGGGAAAATAAACTTTTGTGTCCTGATATGATATGAGAATGACATAAGTTGTGTAAAAAATTCGACAAAGGATGAAAATTACTCAAAACAGATAAAAAAGTTATATGGATCAAATAATAAGAATATTGAAATTTGTTGTAGGAAACCAAGTATTTCTAAAGGCATCACCAATGAAAGGGTTAATGTTGTTCGGAAAGAAAAAAAAAGTTTAGTCCTAAATACATCGGTCCATTTCATATTGTAGGTCCCAAGGGGTGATAATGTAAAGTCTAGAAGGGGGGTTGAATAGACTTTACCAATTTTCAATTTTAGTCCTTGATGGACACCTTAGTTTGACCTTCACAGTAGAGTTAGCCACTTAATAGACTCGACTGAGCTGTTGATCAGATAACTCAACTCATTTAGTTAACCTTTTATAAAAATAGCAGACTTGGTTTTCCAGCGGAAGTCTTTCATCCTTTGATTAAAATATGTTTTCAACACTTGTTTTTAGGCTTAGTTATTATCAGTTGACTTAGCAAATATAACAAACATCAAATAAGATATGCAAGAATTAAAATGTTGAATGTAAAAGACACAAAGCAATTTTTATAGTGGTTCGAGGATCACGTAATTCCTCTAATCCACTCTTCTCCAACTCTTGGAGGTAATCCACTAAATATCAGTGACTTTGTTAAAAAAAGGATGGCAGTCTGAGACTTGATCACACAACTGGCTTCTCCTGGGACTCAACTCTCCACAAGATGGTTGTCCTACTTCTTCAACTCCGTCAGACTTTTTGATTTGATCACGTACCCTGCAACACGTCCAAAGCTTCTGGTTCGATCTGGAATCTCACTACACTTCCTTCAACCTTGGATGTGTAGACCCCTTGTCTTTAAACAAAGATTTCCTCTTCAAATGTTTGAAATTGTCTTTCTTTTAGTTAGTGTGTTGGATTGATTTCCTTCGAGTTTGAGGCTTGATGATAGTATGAATGCTTGAGAATATTCTGATCTTGTTTGCAGGTTAGTGTCTATTGTTTTGCTTGCATTCGTAACCTTCTCTCAAATGAATTTCTCAGCCTTTTATAGTGCTTGTTTGAAAAATATATCCATTGAAGAGATAGATGTATTTTCCAAACTACACTTTGAGGTTGTTGTTTTATCTTGTCTTGCAGCATTAATGTAGACTAATCCTCAAATTAATGCTTTGCAGCCTTTCTTGAATCTCTGCGGATTTCTAGGAGCATCCCATTGGTTTCTTGATTTCTGCACTCTTTCAGCAAAATAACTTTATCGTACTCAGTCTGACATGTTTCTATTTTCAGCAAACATTTGACTTTTCTTAACAACGGATCTCTTCAACTTTCTTGAGTCCATTTTGCTGCTCAACCCCTTAGACAATCATCTCCACTCATCTGGGAGTGACTCAGCTGTCAGTCTGCTGACTGAGACAACTTTTGTGGTACTTGATTGATACTTCAATGCACTTCTTAGCTGACCCACAACAGAGTCTTCTCTTTGATCTTCAGTCAACTTCTGCAATCTTCAACTTGGCTGCTTCCACTTAGCTAATCAAACCCTATCTATTACACAGTTGACTTTACAACAGAATTGGGGTGCCAACTTCCTAATCTAAATTTTACATGGTATCATCAAAATCTAATACATAAATTTCCCAACAATTTCCCCCTTTTTGATGATACAAAAACTTAGATAAAATAACAAAGTAAATAGTGCATAAAAAGAATGGTTGTATGAATATGTCATTTTATTGAACATATCATTTTTGCACCTTACAATGTATCACAATGAACAATGAAAAAAATACAAAGTACTTACAATTTTTTTGTGTATTTACAGTTAAGTAATGATACAACAGGAAGTTGTCTTTAGCAGCCTTCATCGCCTCTGCTGTTTCCTTCTTCTCTCTTCATCCTCTCTTCGTTTGTCTTCTTCTGGTCTTCTCCTTTTAAAATCGTCCTCTCCTCTTCTTCTCATAAGCTCTCTTTGCAGCATCGTCTCTCCTTTTTCTTTCTTCCCTTTCTTGAACTTGCCTTTTATTGTCCTCCTCTTGATGCTAAGCTGCCTCTTCATTCCTTCTGGTAACTTCTCTATTTTCAAGTTCATTTAGTCCATCCCAGTATAGTAGGTCGTTCTTTTGGGGATTTATGTATGTGACAATCTTAGGCCTTTGTGGTGGAGTGCCTTTGCCTCTTCCACCACTTCTTCCCCTTCCTCTTCCAGAGTCAGTTCCTCCCCTTTGTGTGTACTGTACAGGCTGAGCCCTTGAAGTCTTCTAACCGCTTCTTTAAGTCTACTGCTTCTCGGCTGATTGACAAATTTCTAAGCCTTTTTTCCCAGTACAGATCCCATGCTTCTTTAAGAGTCATTCCTTCGAAAAATCCTTCTGCCTTGAGAGTTTGGAACTCCTCAAGCACTTGGCTCAGATCCTGCATTGGGAGCGGTTGTTTTTGGGAGTTTCACTACTGGAGTGTCATGAAGTAACCCTGCTGGGGGACCATGGAACTTTGATTCTACATCTTAAATACGGTCATGCTGCCTTCGATTGACTTCTACAAGCTTAGCTTTCATTGCAACTTTAGTCTTCTGAAAGCAATGTCAGCTTTCTCATCAGCTGATAACTCTTTTGGCAGCTGGGAATAGAGAGAGCTGGTTGATGAGCCAAGTTGGGATTTGTCTAACACAATCTTCAACGGAGTCTTCTTAGAGGAGCTTCCCCCTTACTTCCACTACCTTCCCCTTTTCTTTCATCTTCCCCTTTGTTGGCATCATCACCAACGAGAGAGGTTTGAGGTGCTTGAGTCAGAGGTTTGTCCAACTTTTCATGTGTGACTGAGTGGGCTGCTCTTTGTTCGGATCTAAGAGCATTCATTTATGCATTCATAATCACCATTTCAGCTCACAAAGTGTTACCCATGTTTTGAAGATCCTTCTTATGCTGAGCCTTTAACAACTCCATGTCAGTCTTGTGCGCTTGGTTCATTCATAAGATGTGGTATCGTTGCCCCTGCTAAAATTGAGCCTGCTCACCATTCCAAATCATTGGTTTTGCAAAGAGTGATTTGAAATAGCTCACTTGCTCTCTTCTTAGTGCTTTGGTCTGCATAGTCCGTTCTCAAATTCGGAGTACTTATCCTCGGATATCTCCTGAAATCATTGCATCATGGTTGTCCAACCTTTGATTGAGTGCAACAAAGCTTCTTTCCATAGCTTCCATCTCAGAACACAGAGCCTTGAAGGCTTTTTTGAAGTTTGCTGCCTCAGTTGATTAATCTTCTGGAAATACAGCCTTGAAGTCAAAGCCAAATGGCACAACCTTTAAATCATCTGGAGCAACAAACTCTGCGGGATCTATGTTGACAGTGTAATTTGCTCGTTCTTCAGCAGACTCTATTTCCAGCGGAACCTCCTCTAAAAATGGAAAGTAATTCAAAAATAGGTCACTAGGGACTTCAAGAACATCTCCCACTCCTCCTTTAGGAGCATTTCCTTTGTTCCTCTGACTTCCTTCAACTATTTGTGCCTCAATTGTGGGAACTTCATTGGCAATCACAGATGTGTCAGCCTGCAGAGCTAACTGATCCTCAGCTATCTCAATAGCTTCGTTGGATTCAGCAGGTGCTTCCTTTTGAGTGTTCATGACCTTAGTTGTCTCAACAACATCTCGGTCTGGTGATGGCATCATTGGGAGTGGGCCATCAACCAATGTGAATTTGGACTTGGCAGCTTCCTTGTGTGCCTTTTTCATCTCAGCTGCTAGTTCCTCGACAGCTGGGTCCTCTTCAGCTTTTTCTATTGGGGTGGACTCAACTTCGTTGTTGGTGTCAAGAAATTCCACTGGCACATTTTCATCTGAGTCATGTAAAGCATTGATTTCCTCTATTTTTGGGGACTCTGATACAGGAACTAGTAACTTTCCTATCTCCATAGCAGTAACACCACCAAAGCAAGTCTCAACCTCCTTTGGGCTTTTAGTAACCATAACTATAGTCTCAACCGCTGTAAGGCCTTCAGTTATCCCTTCTACAGACTAAGTTGCATTAGAGTCTTCAGCAACTTCCCTTCTGCAGACGGAGCTGCATTGGGGTCTTGGACAATGGAATCCTTCGAGGTCTTAACCTCTTGGATTGCACTTTCATGACCAACAGTCTCAACTGCCATGGTGTGTTGTCCATCCTTTGCCTCGGCTGACTCAGCAGCATCATTGGCCTGCAGTGCAGTTGGAATTTCCGATGAGACAGTCTCAACCATCTGAGCGTTGTCAATCCCATTATGATGTTTTTTTTTTCAATCTCACCTTCGCCTCCTAACTTCAACTTAGTGAGGTCTCCCACAGCTTCCTCCAACCCCTGTTGTGGTGTGTTCAGTTTCCCCCTCAGTTGGCGCACCTGCTAAATCATGATCAGTGGGGTCAACTAACACATGAGACTCGGCTGTTCCCTTTGAGTTTTCAGCTATCTGGGCAATTGTCTCAACAACTTTCTCAAGGCGGCTCAACTAGGTTGCCCACTACATCTTCATCCCTAACTTCATCGCCAGCTTCCTTGGTGAGTCATTCAGAGTGTGCTAGTGAGGTAGAGGCGTCGATGTTCCTCACCATTTCAAGGATGTCAGGGGTAGGAGAGATTTGAATAGACGATGACTCTCCAGGTCCCCTGAGCAAAGATTGCTCATGCAACATCTTGGACCTTTTCAGTGCTTGCTGCAGCTCAACCTTCTCGATTGGGTCAGCTGTATCCACTACTTCCACATCACTATCGCTACTGCTGCTCGAGGGTTGTACAGCACTCTCGGGAGCTTCAGTGAAAAGGAAAGAGTGAGGTTTTTGGGATTTCTCAACTATCTTGGCCTTCTATATCTCCTTCACCTTCTCGGCATCCTTCTTCTCATACAGGATTGTAGTGCAAAACTCTACATCGAGAGAAGAGCGAATATCAATATTCCCCAAAAATCCTATAAGGAACTCTTCCTCCTCAATGAATTTGGGACTTTCAAATTGAGATCGGGCTACACTCAGCTTCCAGGCTCTCCATCTGCGCAGCCTGTCTTCGATTTCTAGGTATGCAGGAGATAGGATTTGAAGATCATCATCATCCTGCTGCATAGGCTCTTCAGCAGCCTTGCCTTCCTCAGCAACAATTGCATCAGTCTGAGGGGATATCACTACTAACTCTTCATGTCGTGTGTCAGATGTGTCTCTTTTTGATTTCTCAACTGTTTTCCTGGAAACTGTCTCTTGTTCAAATGTATGTGGTTGAGCAGCTGCCTGAGATACTTACTGAGTCTCCTCCACATCATCTTCATCCTTAGATATCTGTTGCTCATCAACAACACCTTTCTCAACCTCCTCAGTTGTAGCGGACTCGGCTGGCTCAGCAGCTAAGTTAGAATTCTTCACCAGTCTCCTCCTGTTTTTTCTTTACAGATGAACATCAGCCTCCATATTTTCTGGCTCCACAACTACAAAAGCTGTCTCTCCTTGCTTCTGTTTCTTGGCAGCAACTGGCTTGTGAGGCACAATTGTTCTCTTCTTTCGGACTACTGGAGAGGGAGTTGGAGCAGGCTTAGGTGAGGGAGCTTTGGCAGAAGCAACTGTGTCCATGGGGACATGTTCAGCTGATTCCCCTTTGGATGTTGTGGATTTCTTTGCATGGGCCTGCTTCTGGGCACCGGAAAGGTTGGCTTTAAACATCTTCTTGTTCACATGAAAGGTTTTCCCATTTCGGAGAGGAACACCTTTCTTTTCCATGACATGGCTTAGAATCAGGCCATATCCCAGTGAGCTGGCAAACTTCCCATCTTCGCCAACCTTCATGTTCATCACATTCTGGTACAGTTTGCTGAAAACAAACTCAGCCTAGTTGACTTCCTTCTCCTCCATGATGGCCGCCATTACAATCAACTTAGTCTGAGAGAGCTGATTGAATAAGCCAAACTTCATGTCTATACATTTAACTACCACATCTATAAGCTTGTGGTAGTTTACTTTAATAAGCTTTTTCAAAACTGAGTAGTTTGTTTTGAAGTAGCCGCAGGCTTGGATATCTCTTTCCAGCAGCAACCAAATCCACGTCCTTACCAGTTAACTCCTTCAAACCACTGGTAGGGAGAAAACAACGTTCAACTAGGTCAGCAGCAGTCAACTTAAATGTCTTGTGGTTGACAGATGAGCGAATCTCATCATCGTGAACCTCAGCATTCACGTAGTACAAGGCAACTTCCTTAAGGTAGGTATGACAAAACTCCATAGTTAGGAACTTTGTGAGACCAACGTTCTCAAGTTTCTTAGCGATAGTTTTGGCCAAATCCATGTCAAACCCTGTTTGAATATGTCTTTGAAATCAACGGTCGCACTGATATGGATCTTCTTAGCAAGCTTAGCGAAATTGTATGTTTGTGCCATTTTAAGTCTTGTTCTTGAGAAATGAAAACTAAGGTTTGAACTTCTTTGCTGAGAGAAAAATTTGGATTCCTTTGATAGCAAGAGTGTAAGTGTGAGGAGAGAGAAAATAAAAATTCTCTATATAAGGGACATGAAAGGACGGGTTTTAGAATTTGAAAAGATTAAAACTGATCAACGGTTGAGATAACGTTTGCAAACCGCATTAATTTCCCCACATTAAATGCATCAGCTTTTATATCCAATCATGGATAAACAGTTGCAAGCTTTTACGCATCATTCAATGATGCTGATGTCAAACCTAAAAATATTCTCGCTTGCAGAAAACGATTGTGTTTTGTCACTTACCTTATAAATGACTCTGCTTTCTTCATTTATGACTCAACTTTGCTTCACTTTTCATCGATTTGACTGAATGATCACTTGGTTGTGCAGCTGACTCGATACAGCTGACTAGCCATATAAGCTGTTTCACTTGGCTGATAAGTGAAACTCTTCTGAAATGCAATTCTCTCATCTTCAACCATGCTGAATGAGTCTTCTGAGCTTCCTACCATAGCTGAATCAATCCAAGCTCATTCTTAAGCTCTTCAAATTTTGATTCACATAAGGTTTTGTGATATATCAGCTAACTGCTTATCAGTTGATATGTATTCCAATGTGACGTTTTCTTTTCAACATGATCTCTTATAAAATGATATCTGACATCAATGTGCTTAGTTCTTGAATGCAATACTAGATACTGAGTAATTGCAATGGCACTTGTGTTATCACACATTATTGGAATCTCTTTTTCTTCAATGTCATAATCTCTCAGCTATTGCCTCATCCATAAGACTTGGGCACAACAGCTGCCTGCATCAATATACTATGTTTCAGTTGTGGGTGTAGCTATTGAATTTTGTTTCTTGTTGAACCAAGAAACCAACCTATTTCCAAGCATTTAACAAGTACCAGATGTACTCTTCCTGTCAACTCTACATCCAGCATAGTCAGAATATGAATATCCAACTAGCTTGAATCCTCATTCCTTTGGATAGCATAAGCCAACTTCTTGGCATCCATTCAAATATCTTAGGATTCTCTTGAAATCTAGCACATACACCTACAACAAAGGTGATGTCTGGCCTGCTAGCTGTCAAATAGAGCAATGATCCATTGAGGGCTCTATATCTAGTTTGATCAACAGCATATCCTTCTGCATCCATATCCATCTTCACTGATGTATTCATGGGAATCTTCACAAATGACTTCTCTTCCATACCAAATTTCTTCATTAAATCTCTGGTATATTTGTTTGACTTATGAAGGTTCTATCCTTCATTTGCTTGACTTTAAGTCAAAGTACTATGTTTCATTTGCTTGACTTGAAGACCTATGAAGAAAGTCAGCTCTCCCATCATACTCATCTCAAACTTTCCTTGCATAAGGTTTGAGAATTTGTCACACAGCTCTTTGTTTGTGGATCCAAAGATGATGTCATCCACATATATTTGAACAAGCAATATACTCTCTCCATCTTGAATTCTGAAGAGTGTTCTATCAACCTTGCGTTTGGTGAATCCATTGTCTATTAGAAACTGAGACAATGTGTCATACCATGCTCTTGGTGCTTAATTACTTCAAACCATATAATGCCTTCTTGAGCTTGTAGACTTTAACTCCAATAGTTTTCTGCTCAAAACCTGGAGGTTATTCCACATAGACTTCTTCTTCCAAAAGTCCATTAAAAATGCACTCTTCATATCCATTTGATAGACTGTGAAATTCTTTTGCGCAACATAAGCAAGAAACATC
Organism: Rehmannia glutinosa; assembly: GCA_016081115.2. Taxonomy (NCBI): domain Eukaryota; kingdom Viridiplantae; phylum Streptophyta; class Magnoliopsida; order Lamiales; family Orobanchaceae; genus Rehmannia; species Rehmannia glutinosa. Next base: position 34,310,820 of record CM071935.1, on the reverse strand, counting down.
CTAATTGCTTCCAATCTTGCAACAAGTGCAAAAGTTTCATCAAAATCTATGCCCTCTTCTTGGAAATACCTTTTGGCTACCAATATTTCTTTGTTTCTCACAACAGATCCCTCTTCATTCATCTTGTTTCTAAATACCCACTTCATACCAATAACATTTTGGTGGTTAGGCCTTTAAACAAATTCCCAAACTTTATTTCTTTCAAACTGATTCAACTCTTCCTGAATAACTAGAATCCAATGTGTGTCATCCAATGCTTGTGACACATCTTTAGGCTCAATCTGGGAAATGACACAAGTGAACATAGCCTCATGTTGAGTCATGGATCTGGTTCTTACTCCTTCTCTAACATCTCCAATAATTAACTCTGGAGGATGATCTCTCAACCATCACACATCTAGTTGGAGTAAGTCTGCTGGATTAAATTATCTTGCAGCTAAGTTGTCTTGAGCAGCTTCCTCTTGATCATCATTCAGCTGCAAACCTTTCAGCTTCTTTGAGATTCAGCTATCTCATCTTCATCTGAGTTGAGTCTTCTGATATCTCCCTCAACATATGGACTCTTCTGAATGGTTGGTTGATTCATCTTGTCAGCTAACTCATCAATGTCTTCTCCATTAACATTAGGTTCATCAAAAACCACATGGATAGACTCTTCTGTGACCATAGTCCTCTTGTTCAGCACTCTGAAAGCTTTACTCTTAGCTGAGTATCCAAAAAGATACCTTCATCAGCTTTAGCATCAAAAGCTTCAAGTTGTCCCTGCCATTGTTGTGAATGAAGCACTTACATCCAAAGATATGAAAATATCCAACAATTGGTTTACTCCTTGTCCAAATTTCATATGGGGTTTTAGACAGCTGCCTATTGATCATACATCTCTTAGGCAATCCAGCTTTCAGCTAACATGGTCTTTGCAGCTTCCTTTAGAGTTATGTTCCTTCTTTCAGCCACTCTATTCTGCTGTGGAATTCTTGCAGCTGATAACTCATGAGAAATACCATTCTCTATGCAATACTGAGTTATAATCCCATTGACAAACTCAGCTCCTCTATCAGACCTTATCTTGAAAATGTTTTGACTCTTCTCATTTTGAACTCTTCTCATCAGCTAAGGAAGCTTCGGCAATGTTTCCTTCTTTTTACACATAAAGATGGTCCATGTGTATCTTGAATAATCATCCACCACCAATAAGGTGTATTTCTTTCCACTGATATTAGATGGTTCAACAAGACCAAATAAATCCATATGGAATAAATGCAAGATCCTAGTTGAAGAAAGACTTGTCTTATCCTTGAATGAAGACTTGATTTGCTTTCCCATCTGGCATGCATCACAAATGCTTTCCTTCTTGTACACTGAGTCTGGCAATCTTTCCACAAGATGACTCCTTGCAAGCTTGTTGATTGTCTTGAAATTCAGTTGACTCAGCTTTTTTGTGTCATAGCCAACTTGATTCAGTTGTACTCTTTGCTAGTAGGCATGTACTTGGTGTAGCAGTTGACCAATCCACTACATACATGTTTTTCTGTCTTGATCCTAATAGCACAACTTCATTTGATTCATTCATCTGGCATACTCCCATGTTGAATCCTACATTGTAGCCTTTATCATAGAGTGGTTGATACTCAACAGATTGAAATTCAGCCCTTCAACAGAGGCTACATCTGTGATTTTTAGTCCATTTTTCCCTATGGATCCAGTGCCTGTTATCTCCCCTAGAACTTCATTCCTCTAAATATGACTTTTGCTCCTCTTAATTCCTTGAAGTTTGATAAATTCTTTTTATTGCCTGTCATATATGTGGAACAACCACTATCCCTGTACCAGGTTCCTTGGCACTCAGCTGTTTTTTGAACTTGCAATCAAGGAATTCAATTTTTTAGGTACCCAAACTTGTCTAGGACTGAGGGGTTAGCACTATAAGATGATCCAACCAACCTGTAGCCAAATGATCTGACTCTAAGAGGTTGCCACCTATCATTTCCATAATGATAATGAATATTTGCAAATTGCTTGGGAGCTTTAGGCTTATACATCTGTCTCTTTTTGTCTGTATGCCTGTGGGTGTGGTTGTGAATTTGCTTTCTTGGGATAATAATGAAACTTTTGTGCATTTTGGGCATAGTGCTTGTGTAATGCCCCAGTTTTCAAATTACAGGAGTAACTAAATTTAATAAGAAAGCGTATTTAAAAGCTTATGAATAAGACACATCTCAAAAATAAGCGGAACCATTTTATTAATAAACCATAAATTATTCCTGACCTTTCCGCTGCGCCACTCTTATTTCATAAAACATAGTCTAATTATAAAATTTTGCATCCAAGTAAACAAAAGTACTTTAATTCAAACCCACACAACAGTCATCCAAAAATAAAATAGTAACTAAAAATCCTTTAACAATATAAAATATTCCTAAAGTTGTAAAATAAATAAAATTATTGACTTGCATCCACAGCCTCCAATCCTCGCTCAGACTCCTCAACCTGAAAAGTGTTAATAAATATGGGGTGAGCTTCCAACTCGCTCAATTGGGACACATTTATTATAATTAAATACAACAATAGGCATAGTCATAAACATTCAATATGTACTTTAACTTTTATTTTGACTGGCCAGTTACTTTATAGTACTGCGGGTTCACCCCGAGGATACTTTTGTTCCCGGACCTTCTTACGACCCCTCGCTAACATGATTTCTTTTATTCCACATTTCACATAAATGAATACACATAAAAAAGTATTTAAAAATGACAAAAAATAAGTGAATAGAAATATCCCCACCTCGAAACTTTGCTTGAAAAATAGTGAATGATTTGATGCAATATCCCTATTGAACTTCAGAACACGCCATCCTCGTCGCCTAACATGGATATATATACATCTTAGTTCCTAGAAGTCAAAACTTATGTATTAACCTCGATATCGGAAGCACTAAAATAACATTCTTGGAAGCTCACGGTATTTTCTAAGGTTTAGGGTTCAACTTGGTAGGTTTGAACAATACTAAATCTCTGCGCAGTTTGGATCGAGTAATAATTTATCATAAACCGCATACTAGAATAGTTTAATATTTTTACAGTAGATAATATATTCAAAAATAGATATCATATAAACATTTCATGAATATTCGAAATGTTTAGCTTTTGGTTTTAAATTTGTGAAGCTGAAATTTATGTAACACAAAATCCTGCACAACTATATGGAAGAAACATCATATTTAAATAAATATAGTACTATAGGATCTGGAATGTTAACTACGTATAAAACATATACCATAGTATAACATATCCAAAAACAATAATATTTAAAATTCTTTAACTTTAGGTTTTGAATTTCATAAATTGAACCTTTTGTTATAGCTAAAACTGTAACGTTTTGGTAACTAGTTAATATTTAAATAAATATAAGTTGGAATGATCTGATATTTTATCACAAGGTAGAATACATTATAATACATAACACATCCAAAATTCAGGTATTTTTAAGGTCTTTACATATGTTTTCTTGAATTTGTAAATCAGAAACAGAGTATATTCAAGATTTGGAAAGCGTGAATGCGAATTTTATATAAAATAAAATACAACTGAAACGTATATGAAAATTTAACTGAATATTTTAAACATATGATAACATAACATATTAAAATTTCATGAATTTTGGACATATATAAGTACGGTTTTGGATTTTCTAAAATGAAAACAGGGAATACCATAAATTCTGGCATCTTAGTTTGAAAATTCTACAAAAGTACTCATCGGATTAATATGAAATTTTAACCGTACGATAAAAACTTTATGAGGAATAACATATTAAAATCTCAGAAAATTTTGAACAGTATATCTGGGGTTTCGAAATTTAGAAGTAAATTACCTTAGGAATTGAGAATGAAATAGGGAAGGCAATTGAGGGATCATGGCGTTGAAGAGAAACTTCATCGAGGCCGTATGGTAGATGATGGGGCTGTGGTGGTGCAGATAATAGAGCTGGAACGTGTTTTGTTTTTGTCATCTCTAATGTAGTATAATAAACCCTAATAACGAAAGACTCCTAATATAATTACCCTAGGTAGTTCCCCAAGCACTTTAGGATTCCTCATGGGCCATGTAATTGGATTGTCAATCCAATAATAATAATAATTCACTAATGGGTTATCTAACTAATTAAATACACTTCTTCTTCTTTTTTTCACTGGTGTTACAAAGTCCCCCTTTTAAAAAATTTCGTCCTCGAAATTTAGTTAACTTGATTCAAACTCTAGTAATGTCCAAGTATCTTGCTACAATCTCATCATCTCATTCTCAAGTTGCCTTGTCCTGGCTCAATTGTGTCCTAGTAATTGTTGTTATAAGCGGATTCCACTAAAGGTAAATATGCGTCTCAATCACCCTTCTAAACCAAAATACCTATCATATAGAATTGTATTGTTCTTTCAGTGTGTCCATCCGTCTGTGGATGATATGTTGTAGTAAAACTTAACTCTATTCCCTTGAAATTTTTTCGAGCTTCTCCAAATATTTAAAATGAACCTAGTATCCATATTCAATAATCTCACTATTTCTCTTGTGTATAATTGGGAAAATTGATCTAAACCATATGTCATCCGTAGAAAGTATGTAGATTTGGTGAATCGGTCAAAAATAACTCATATCGAGATTTTTCTTAGCTGATCACGACAAATCTACAACAAAATCAATATCTATATACTCTCATCTTTCATTCGATGATATCAAATGTCCTATAACTAATCTAGACGGTCGTTGGTGCTTGACCTTAACTTGTTGATGTGTCATGCATCTATCCACAAGGTATTGATCCTATAATATCCCTCCACCAAAAATACATTTCGCATATCTCGATAAATCTTTGTAACTCGTGGATGAGCGGTGTATGATATACAATGTGCTTATCATAATATCTCAATTCTTAGTTATTCATCCATAGATATAATCAAAATTCTTTTGTTGCCTAATGCACCATTAGAAGCTAAAACAAATATGTTGAGGTTTTCAATTAGATCATGGTTTCTCATCTTACCTAAAACTCATATATCACTTGTTCCTCATAAATCTTATCTCTAAGTACAAGTCGTTCAACCATTGTTGCAGTAATTGATTTCAATCCACTAAAAGGTGTTACGATCTCGATTCTCAACTTAGAAAACTATTTCATCAAGTGTTCTTGTTCTATGGTTCAACTCTCCCTTAAGTTCTTGAAAATATTCTTCACACTTCCCCATCATCTGGAACTTCTCAAATTTCCTCGTCAATCTGGTCATTGGTATTGTCATATCCCAAAAACAAAAGGCATTCTATAAACCTTATGTAATACCTATAGAGTCTATAAACATCGAATTTCATTCAAAATCGTAACTATACTCCATTCATTAATAACTTCAACTTTAACCAGGTCAACTAATATTCCTCATATGATAACAATCTGACCAACTAATTTTACACAGTAATTGAAATTCAGTGGTGATATCGAGACCTAAAATCGATCCTAAATAAGACACTAGCTCCTTTACGTAGTCAAATGAATCATTTATCCTTAGAAATTGGTATTTGTTTTATAATCACATAAATCTTCCATGTAGTCAATACATTCCATAGACCCAACATTCATCTTGATATACATGACCGGGTCTCCTCATAGTGACACTCTAAGTCAGATAAGTCCTTTAACCAATAATTCTTGTAATTGCACATTCAACAATTATGATTCCTTCGTCGCCATTCTATTTGGTGAATTTCATATCGTGTCGTCCCAAGTAAAAAGTCAATGGTGAAATCTATTAGTCTATCATGTGGAATCCCAAATATTTTTTTATAAAACATATTACATAGTCTTGAATAACTAACACATTGACCATTATCAAATCAAAAGTTTGGTAGTTTACAACAATATCCAAATACCTTAGACAATTTCTTTTCTTAAACTTTTCCTTCTTTCTTGGCATAACTCAGGGTACTGTACTAGCCTTTGCTCCGTAGAAAAATAAACTCATGCATTAAAACATTATCTTCTTATGTACTTCATTGACTCTTACAAAGTTAGTGCATGATTAAGATCATCAAAATCTCTCATTCCTATAACATAATAATCCCCTTCTAAATCATTTCTATTAACCTTCAGTTCATGACTTTAAACATCCGAACAAGAATTATGGTCTTTCCAAGTGATATACTAACACCATAACTATATCAATGTATTATGATTAACTCTTGAAAAATGAACATGGCGTAAATCATGAATATTCAACTTGAAATCCACTAAAGTCTATCCATAATCTATGTTGCTAGTAATCTACTCATAGTCAGTCCTAACAATCTCGATCGCTTATAAATTCGTAATGAATATCATGTATTCTATCACAAGGGTCCTCTTTCAAGTCCTCTAGAGTCTATATTATCCTTTCCATATTCCCATACAGTATATCCAAACCTTGTAGTCACTAGCTCCATGGTACATGTGTATGCATCAGCACATCGTTATTTTTACGTGAGGAGCCAGCTTGGAGTTCGTTCGTCTAATATAGCAAGTACACATGCAATGAAGAGTATGAAATAAAAGCAATAAGACTTAATGACATGAATAATATGTGCTGCATAATATTGTGACATGGCATAACATGAATAAATTGAGTAATGACATAATAAATTTGCCTACCTTAAGGAATCCGGCGAGATATGGCGGAGGTGGATGCCACTATACTATATTTTTTCTTTGAATATTTAAAAATATACATTTTTTTAACAAGTCTACAGAATCGTAGACCTGCTCTAATACCACTTGTAATGCCCCAGTTTTCAAATTACAGGAGTAACTTAATTTAATAAGAAAGCGTATTTAAAATCTTATGAATAAGACACATCTCAAAAATAAGCAGAACCATTTTATTAATAAACCCCAAATAATTCCTGATTTTTTCGTTGCGCCACTCTGATTTCATAAAATGTAGTCTAATTATAAAATTTTGCGTCCAAATAAAAAAAATACTTTTAATTCAAACCCAGACAACAGTCATCCAAAAATAAAATAGTAACTAAAAATCCGTTAACAAAATAAAATATTCCTAAAGTTGTAAAATAAATAAAATTATTGACTTGCATCCACCGCCTCCAATCCTCGCTCAGACTCCTCAACCTGAAAAGTTTTAATAAATATGGGGTGAGCTTCCAACTCGCTCAATGGGGACACATTTGTCATAATTAAATACTGCTGGGAAATTTATTGTTTAGATTTTGATGAATGCCATGTAAAACTTAGACTAGAAAGTTGGCACCCCATTTTCTTTGTAATTTGCATTGTAATAGATAGGGTTGTACGAGCTAAGTCAAGTCAGCTACGCCTGGATATGTAAGAAGTCAACTGAAGGCTAAAATGAAGACTCCGCTGTGAAGCAGCTGAGTATGGCAAGGAGGAGAAGTCAAGAACTCGACTGAAAGAGTATCAGCTGGATACAGCTGCGAGAAGTGTTAGTCAAGTCAACTCTAGACAACCAAGACAAGTTGAAGTGACAGATGAGTCTTCCAATGATTGGGAGCTGACTCGAAGTCACCTGGGGAAGTTAAGGAACTACAGTCAAGTCAAGATAACTGAAAAGAGTCCCTTGCACAGAAGTCAAGAAAGTTACTTAAATAAGTAATACTCCCATGCTGCAATATCCTAAAGTGCTCAGTCCCAGAAGCGTGCAAAAGGAATAAACCAATGGGAAGCACTGCACCTGTGTTAGACCCTGGAAAGCAGCAAGACATTTAATACGAGGTAATGCCAATTTCAAGGACTGCAACAAGACAAGCCAACGACCACTAGTGTTTTTTGAAAATCAGGCTATCTCTTCAACGGGCAGATTTTTGAAAGAGCACTATAAAAGGCAGAGGAATCAATTTGAGAAAAGGTTACCTTGCATACTTGAACTACGAACATTCAAGCTAACATTCGAGCTTTAACACTTGTTCATTCAAAAGCCATTTTTTCTATATAGCAAAGTTATTATCATGGAAGCAAATTTGACACGTATCCCTATGTTCACCATTGAGGAATTTGATGACTGGAAAATACGTATGCAGGCTCATCTATCGGCTTTACATGATGAGATGTGGATAGTGATAGAGGATGGGCCACTGCAAATAATGAAGGTGAACACATCTTCAAGGAGAGCTGCTACAGCTGAAGGAGAGGAGGCTGCTCCTACTAGACCAGCTATGGTTGAAAAACCTAGAGCTGAATGGACAAAATGATGACAGAAAAAGATACAACCTGGACAATGTGGCCAAGGACATACTCTACAAGACTTTGGACAAAGCCATGTTCAACAAAGTCAAATCTTGCAAGACAGCCAAAGAAATCTGGGATAAACTAACCTTAATTTGTGAAGGATCTGTGCAAATCAAGGAAAATAAATTATTTGTTGTTGTTCAAAAATTTGAGAACTTTAAAATGCTTGCAGGTGAAACAATGGATCATCTGGATGCTAGATTCACTGAAATTACAAATGAGCTCTCAGCACTTGGGAAAGAATACACACAGGCAGATCAGGTAACCAAATGAAAGCCTGGAAATAATTTCAACAACCAAAACGAAGTGGTCACAAGCCGACCAGATGGATGAATGGTTGGGGCCTCGTTAAAACCTTCCAAGGTAAAACCCATCCTTGTGGGAAAAACCCTTGGAAGGAAAAAGAGTACCCCCTAGGAAAAAGGCGCCTAAAAAAGAAACCTGAAGCGGTGGCGCATTAAGTAACAAACCTATAGGTGGATTGGCCAACATAATCATCAGTGAGGTAGTGAAGAAAGTCCGTGGGCGGGACGCCCCACCAGCGCCACTCTCCGTCTTCTTGCTCAGCATGTCTGCCACCCGATTGCCTTCGCGAAAGATATGAGAGACTACAAGATCAATGCCACTGAGCAGATGCAAGGTTTGGCGCCAAAAGCTAAGATGGCGCCATGGGACCTCCATCGTTCTCTTCTCTAGCAGGTTCACCACATACATCGAATCCGATTCCAGCCAAAGTTGCGTCCATCCTTTTGCAAATGCGTAATGAATCTCCCACATTGCTGTAACCAATTCAGCTTCAAATGCGTACCCTGAACCACAGTGATGGACAAAGCATCCGCGAAAGAATCCTCTACAATTCCGAAAGACACTGGAGGCTGTTAGATTGCCCGGTGCCCCTGAAGTGCTGCCATCCGTGTTAACCTTGATCCAACCCGGGAGGGGTTTTTGCCACTGGACCTCCACAATCTTCGGAGCATGCCTAGCCCTTCCGGGAACTCTTAAACCACGCATGATAAAGAGGTCCTGCTGATCATTATTCATGCATCCCCGGTCCAAAGATGCTGATTCAATAATGAGTACCTGTAGGTAAATGAGTGCCGCCTCCGGAGTCCAGATTTTTTTGTGGAAAATCAGCTCATTACGGATGTGCCAAATAAGCCAGATGCAGGATAATATTGCCACACGCCAAAGGAAAGCGGCACTAAAATGAAGAGACATAAGTCGTACCAAGTTCATTGAAACTGTAAGTCTAGAAGGGGTGCACGTGAAAGGCTTGGAAGATCCAACGCCATATATGCCCTGCAAAAGCACAAGAAACAAATAAGTGATCAACTGATTTCCCCGATTCCCTGCAAAGAACACAAACCAAAGGGCCAATAAAACTTCCCCTAGCTCGTAGAGAATCCTGGACTGCCAATCGTTTGTGTATAGCCCTCCATGCCACCACTGATCTCCGTTCCGGGATATGCTGGGACCAAATCCAAGAACCCCATCTAACTGCCGGGCGCTGGGGGCGTAAATAATTATAAACCGTCTTCGAGGTAACCGAACCATCCTCTGAGTTCATCCAAACACGTGTATCCCGGGATGTAGGCGCAATTGGGATGCGCATAATAGCTCGAACTAGCTCCAGATAAGCCTCCACAAAGGGGAGGGTGAAGTGCCAGGATCCATCATAAAAATAATCAGAGATACGCTGCTGGAATAAATGTCTATAATCCTCTGGAATGCCAATTCTGTCAGCAATGGAGTATTCCAACCAATTATTAATCCAAAATAATACCTCGGAATTGGCGCCTGGGATCCAACGAGCACCACCCAAGCAATCAGAAATACAGGGTTTAATCCCAGGCCAAATAGAAGAAGGAAGAAAGGACCTCCGGATATCCCCATTTCTAGTAAAGTATCATTGTCTGAGTGTCCTGAAAACCACCAAGTCCGAGTTCAGAACCTTCCAGCCTAATTTCATTAAGAAAGCCTTGTTAGCAGCCATGATCGATCGCATGCCCAATCCTCCCTCTGCCCTAGGCGTGCAGCATGTATTCCAGTTGACCACTACCTTACCTTTTGAATTCACGTCCCCCGTCCAAATGAAATTACGCATGGCTTTTTCCATTTTTTTTAGTAGCGTGGCAGGCCATTTATAAATCATCATGGTGTGCACGAAAGAACTAGTTATCACCGAGTTAACAAGGCAAACCCTACCAGCAAGGGAGAGAGACGAGCCTCCATCGTCGGAACTTAAGGATTATCTTGTCAAAGATAGGCTGTAAATCCGCGACCTTTGGAGCTCCCTTGAAGATTGGAGCGCCCAAGTAGATGGTGGGGAACGCCCCTGGATGAATCCCTATAATGTGTTGCACCCTCCCACGGACATAATGCGAAACCTGCGCCCCAAAATAGACCTTGGATTTTTGTGGACTAAACACTTGACCCGAGATATCAGCATAATGAGTAAGAATCTGAATCAAGACCCGGGCATTGGATGAAGACGCCCCACACATGATGACAATATCGTCTGCATATAAAATAGATGATGGAAAGACAATACTCCTTGGCGCCATGAAGGCAGATAACCGGGACTGATCCATCGCTGCTGCAATAAACCGACCCAGGACCTCCTCCGCAATACAAAACAATAGGGGTGATAAAGGATCCCCTTGTCTGACTCCTCTGGAATAGGGAAAATAACCAACCAGCGTCCCATTCAACAGCACTGATATTCTGGACGACCGAAGAACCACCTCCACCCAATGCACGAATGTCTCGGAGAAACCGAAACAGCGCAAGACATGTAGTAAAAAATCCCACCTCAAAGTGTCGAATGCCTTGCGAATATCGATTTTCAGTATCATATTCGAATACGTGCGTCCCTGTAAGACATTAAACCCTTCAGATACCATGTCAATACACTCATGAATTTGTCTACCCGGGATAAAACCAAACTGAGTCGGAGATAAATAATCAGCAATAATCAAACCCAAGCGCGTAGACAATATCTTCGTGATAATCTTGAAAAGGAAGTTGCTCATGACAATCGGGCAGAAGTTTTCAATGACATTTGCATCCTTAGTCTTTGGGATGAGCGCCATGAAACTGGCATTCAATCCCAGAGGTAGTGACGAATTACTAATGAAAGAGCCAACAACGTCATTACCTCAAGCAGATGACATCCTTAAATGGCGGTAAAAAATCCTAATGAACCCATCAGGCCCCGGAGAACTGTCTGAGTCCATATCAAACACCGCGGTCTGCACCTCAGAATCCGAGGGAATGGCTGTTAGGTTGGCATTATCCCGCGCCCCAACCATTGGAGTGAGCACCTGGTCGACTAGCGAGAAATCCGTTAAAAAATTAACAAATTTGAAATTTCATAAATATTTGAAATGTTTAGCTTTTGGTTTTGAATTTGTGAAGCTGAAATTGATGTAACACAAAATCCTGCACAACTATGGAAGAAAAGTCATATTTATATAAATATAGTACTATAGGATCTGGAATGTTAACTACGTATAATACACATACCATAGTATAACATATCCACAAATCATAATATTTAAAATTCTTTAACTTTAGGTTTTGAATTTCATAAATTGAACCTTTTGTCATAGCTAAAACTGTAACGTTTTGGAAACTAGTTAATATTTAAATAAATATAAGTTGGAATGATCTGATATTTTATCATTAGGTAGCCTAATTATAATACATAACACATAAAAAATTCAGGTATTTTTAAGGTCTTTATATATGGTTTCCTGAATTTGTAAATCAGAAACATAGTATACTCAAGATTTGGAAAGCGTGAATATGAATTTCATATAACATAAAATACAACTCAAACGTATATGAAAATTTTAAGTGAATATTATAAAAATATGATAACATAACATATTAAAATTTCATGAATTTTGGATATGTATAAGTACGGTTTTGGAGTTTCTAAAACGAAAGCAGGGAATACCATAAATTCTGGCATCTTAGTTTGAAAATTCAATAACTACAAAAGTACTCATCGGATTAATATGAAATTTTAACCGTACGATAAAATTATTAGGAACAACATATTAAAATCTAAGAAAATTTTGAATAGTATATCTGGGGTTTCAAAATTTAGAAGTAAATTACCTTAGGAAGACTCATAATATAATTACCCTAGGTAGTTTCCCAAGCACTTTAGGATTCCTCATTGGCCATGTAATTTGATTGTCAATCCAATAATAATAATAATTCACTAATGGGCTATCTATCCAATTAAATACACTTCTTTTTTTTCACGGGTGTTACAGCTTGGGTGCATATGTGGGCTGATAATGGTTCATTTGCCTTGAAAATGACCTATTTTGAGTTTGAGGTCTTTGTCATTTGGGCTTGTATCCGTTAGGACTTGGCTGATATCTCATTTGATTATTCCAATCAGCGTGACTTGGATAGTTTCTACCATTCCTTTTATATGGCTTTATGTGCTAAAACCTCTATTAGGAGTCTGCTGATGGACTCTTCTGAATTTTGTTTCAGATGTCCTGTCAGCATATTCTGTTGGCTTCTTGCCTTTGCCTTTATAGCCTAGGTCAGCATGTGTGCGGTTGTGTTTAGGAGTGAGTGCAACATATGGTAGTTTGGGTTTTTGGACTCCCCCATTACTTGAGGATCCTTTCTCTAAAACCACTCTTGGAGTTTGAGCATGGAGAATCGAATAATATGCCTATTTTATCTCCACTTTTCTTTTTGTATCATTATCAATTCATCCAATAATTTAGATGCCTTGCTAAATGATGCAATCACATTTTTAAATCGTTTTTCCTCTTTTTTGTTTCAGCTAAGTCTGCTTTGATCTTAGCAATCTCAGCCTTTGCTCATTGTTCTCATCAGCTATGTGACTTAGAGTACTTAGCTCCTTAGTTAGCTGTGAGTTTTGGCTTTTAAGCTGGATGTTTTCCTCATTCAAAAGTGTGTGAGAGGTTTTTACATGCTCGAAGTCTTTCATCATTTTGCCAATTGAATCATAAAGATCTGTGGGTGATGAAGTGTTTGTGTCACTATCACTATCATCATAATTAGAATGAGATGAGTTAGAGTGTACCTCATCTTCCTGTTCTTTGGCCATAAGGCATATCAAAGCCTCTTCTTCGGTGTCTGAGGGGTAATCTGCCTCACTGCTGTCTGACTTTGTTGGTTCTTTGCACTTAGTTGTGTCAGTTTCAACAGCCAACATGGCTCTCTTCTTTTCTTGTCTACTTTCTCTGAAGACCTTTCTTTCCTCCTCATTCATATACTTGTTAACTGGTGGATGGGAACACTCAACGGTAAAATGTCTTGGTTGTCTGTACTTCTAGCACATGTTCTCAGCTTTCTGGTAGTCAGCTAGTTGTTATCAGCTCTCTGATGGTCAGCTCTCTTGGGTGGTCTGTTTTCCCTCGAGGGTGTTGAGTGTCTCCTGGAGGTTTCACCCTTGTTTCTTTTAAAGTTCTTATTAAAGAACTTGTTGGATCTTTTCACCATCAGGGTAATCTCCTCTTGGTCAATGTCCTTGGAGTTAACTTTCTTAGTTTCTCCAGCCATTAGTGCAGATGTCTTGGGTACAACTTTCTCTTCTTGCTCTTTCCTCCGGATCTCAAATTCATAAGCTTTTAAATCTGAGAATAACTCATAGTTAGATGTTCTTACTAAGTCCATGGAGTGTCTCAAGTCCATCACCTTCATTTTCCACTCAGCTGGGAGCGACCTCAAAATCTTTATACACATCTCCTTCTGTGTGTATTCTTTTCCAAGAGCCGAGAGCTCGTTTGTTATCTATGTGAATCTGGCATCCAACTGATCCAGAGTTTCACCTGCAAGCATTTTAAAGTTTTCAAATTTCTGTACATCAACAGTTAATTTATTTTCTTTAATTTGATCAGATTCTTCAAAAATTAAAGTCAGTTTTTCCCATGGCTTTATCGAGGGTTTTATACAGAATATCCTTGGCAATATTATTCAAGTTGTATCTCTTTTGATCCTCGTTAGTCAGCTTGTATCTTGGCTTCTCGACCATGGCTGGTCTTGGTGCAACAGGTACTCCTGGGACGGCAGCAGTATGTGGACCATGTGCGATATGAGCTACAACAGCCTCTCCTTCAGCCACAGGTGCAGCAGCAACAACAACAACAGCCTCAGGAGCAGGAGCCAAAACAGTGTTTACTTTCATTATTTGCAATGGTCCATCCTCAACAACGAACCACATTTCATCGTGTAAGGCTGAAATATGTGCCTGCATGCGTATCTTCCAATCATCAAATTCGTCGACAGTAAATATCGGAATGCGAGTTAGATTTGCTTCCATGATAATAACTTGTTTTTAAAAAACTTTAAAATAGCAAATATTGTATCTTTTGAAAAAGATCAAGATCTAGTACATTAACCAGCGCCGAAGGCTCAATGAACCAACCGCTCTGATACCACTTGTAGGTCCCAAGGGGTGATAATGTAAAGTCTAGAGGGAGGGTTGAATAGACTTTACCAAATTTTCAATTTTAGTCCTTTTAAATCAGAGTTTAGTCAGAAGTCAGCTTAGTCTTTGATAAACAACTTAGTTTGGCCTTCACAATAGAATTAGCCACTCAACAGACTAGACTGCGCTGTTGATAAGATAACTCAGTTGATTCAGTTAACCTTTTATAAAACCAGAAGACTTGGTTTTTCAATGGAATTCTTTCACCCTTTGATTAAAATATGTTTTCAACACTTGTTTTCAGCCTAGTTATTATCAGTTGACTTAACAAATATAACAAACATCAAATAAGATATGCAAACATTAAAGTGCTAAATGTAAAAGACACATAACAATTTTTATAGTGGTTCAAGGATGGGGTAATTCCTCTAATCCACTCTTCTCCAACCCCTGGAGGTAATCCACTAAGTAATGGTGACATTGTTACAAAAAGATGGTAGTCCGAGATAGCCTTGATCACACGGATGGCTTCTCTTGGGACTGAGCTTCTTCACAAGATGGTTGTCCTGCTACTTCCGCTCCTTCAGACTTTTGGATTTGATCACGTAGCCTTCCAACAAGTCCAAAGCTTCTGGTTCAAACTGGAACCTCACTACACTTCCTCCAACCTTGGATGTGTAAACCCCTTGTCTTTAAACAGAGATTTCCTCTTCAACAGTTTGAAGTTGTCTTTCCTTCACTGAGTGTGTTGGATCGATTTCCTTCGAGTTTTAGGCTTTAAGATAATATGAATGCTTGAGAGTACTTTGCTCTTGTTTGCACGTTAGTGTCTATTGTTTTGCTTGTATTCGTAACCTTCTCTCAAATGAATTCCTCAGCCTTTTATAGTGCTTGTTTGAAAAATATTTCTGTTGAAGAGATAAATGTATTTTTCAAACTACACTTTGAGGTTGTTGGCTTGTCTTGTCTTGCAGCATTGATGTATATTGATCCTCAAATTAATGCTCTGCAGCCTTTCCTGAATCTCTGCATATTTCCAGGAGCATCCCATTGGTTCCTTGCTTTTTGCACACTTTCAGCAAAACAACTTTATCATACTCAGTTTGACATTTTTCTACTTTCAACAAACATTTGACTTTGCTTAACAATGGATCTCTTCAGCTTTCTTGAGACCATTTTGCTACTTAACCGCTTAGATAGTCATCTCCACTTATCTGGGAGTGACTCAATTGTCAGTCTACTGACTGAGACAGCTTTTGCTTCTACTTGATTGATACTTCACTGCACTACTCAGCTGACACACATCAGAGTCTTCTCTTGGATCTTTAGTCAACTTCTACAATCTTCAACCTGGCTTCTTTGAGTCAGCTAATAGAACCCTATCCGTTAAACAGTTGACTTTATAACAGAATTGGGGTGCCAACATCCTAATCTAAGTTTTACATGGTATCATCAAAATCTAATACATAAATTTCCCAACACATAGTACTGACAAATACTTTGAAATTTTCTATTTCAATCAATTGGAATGGACTCTAACTATCTTTATAGATGCATACTGAGGAAGACCGGGCTCTTTTTTTATTTCCCTCTTTACTCTTCAAATAAGATGTCTATTTCTGCTCTCGATCACTTCGCTCCTTCCACTCATTAACTCGTTCAAACGGTTTAGGCCTTTTTCTTCTAATAGGCCATGCACTAGATTCAAATCATTCTCAACGAGTCCATAAGATATGATCCCATTTTTCTCATTGGGTCTGGGGCAAGATTACTCACGTCAATGGCTCAAGTGCATGATGTGTTTTACACTATGAACAAAGGTTGACAATCCCTTTCGTATTCTAAATAACGAATCACTGGATTGAAAAAAAAATGACTTGAGCTATAAATAAATGACAGATGATGTTCTGGCATGAGAAGTAATGAAACTCTGACAATAGATAGTTTGATTAGTTAAAGTATTGGAGAAATGAATATGTAAAAGAAGCTATGTGGGATAGAGATGACGAGATGAGAGCTAAGTACCCATGTTTATTTAGGTAAACAAAATTTCGGGAACGAAATCTTTGTAAGGAGGTAATACCCAAGCCTTTCACTACTCACTTGGCCTATTTAATTTAGGCATTTCTGTTATTTGCTCTTATATTGATATTTTATTTTATATTGCATTCTTAATAATTGTTCTTTTAAAGCAATTATACGACATTGTTTCTCGATTCTGTAACTTGATTGGTTGATTTCGTACTAAAGTATAAGGATTTAGGTGTTAAGTTATTAGATACCATTAGATTACACGTGGTAAACTTAGAGGTGAGGTGGCATAGATATTCGTATGAAGGAATATTATAAGCGAATAGATTGAATAAAATGATTAATATAGTTATAGGAAGGCAATCAAATATGGAATCTATTATATACACATATAAGTTGATTATTAAAGTATTTTAAAATAATAATAATAATAATTTACTTAAGAGGGCATAATCTTAAATAAGTACGTTAATAATAGTGATAACAGAAGTGATAGCAATAGCATAAATATTTATAATAGTCATAATAATATTGTAATTAGAAAATAAAGCTTATTGCATGCGTAGATACAAATTATATGTATATTAAATTGCAAGGACTGTAATTGTTTTGGTATTTATTAGTGTGTGTATATATATAAATATATGAACGTGTGCATGTGGGTCATTCATATATATAAGTATTATATAAGAATATAGATATGTATGTTAGTTTCAAGCCCATTAACCGCCTCATACAAAAGCCATATATATATATATATATATATATATATATATATATATCTTTTTATCAATTGTGAATATATATAGGGGAGGGTTATATGAGACCAATGCCTTAACTAAGTACGTAAGACCAATTTTGAACCACACATCAACAAATTTCAATGGCTAATATTATATATGTTTAAAATATATAAAAAAAACCTAATTAAATAGATAGAGGGTTATATTAGTCCAAACCAATCAATCATATCTCATGAAATCAGGTTACACACAATAATATAGATGTTATGTTACTATCTAAAATCATACCAAAATCACGTAATATTTGTCTCAGATTCTCTAATCTTATTTCAAGAAAAACTGTAAAAAAAATAAAATGAAATATCTTGTCCTATAAATATGGATACAAAACACTGAACTATATAAGCAACAGACATATATTATCTAAGCAACATATTTGTCCTCAATAAGCAACACAGTTGACTTAAAAAAGCAACAAAATTACATATATATACAAGACGTGAACAATTTAAATCAACACATTTGCACCCATCTTAGCAACATTGTCTACCCAAATAAGCAACATATTTATCTTCAATAAGCAACACAGTCCACATAAAAATGCAAGATACTTACATATATATACAAAGATGGATAATCTATTTAAATCAATACATTTGCCCCATCTTAGCAACATTGTCTGCCTAAATAAGCAACATATATGTCATTGATAAGCAACATAGTTGTCATAAAAAGTAACATAATTACACATATATAAAAAGACAAATTGAAGGGAATAGTTGGTGGTTGCAACATTGACTGCCTAAATAATTAAGCAACATATTTGTCCTCAATAAGCAACATATTTGTCCTAAATAAGCAACATATTTCGCACAGGGGAATGCACTAGTATTGATTGCAAGTTTGACTGTAAAAAGAAAGAGAGAATATCAGAGATACGATTTCAAATATAACCCAAAAAAAATAACATATTTGTCTTCAATAAGCAACATATTTCTCACAATGGGAAAGGCCAAAGATATGATTTTAAACAAATCCCAAAATATCCGGAATGTGAACGGGCACTACCAAAATAACTCCCGTTTTTAACTGATATTCAAAAAAAATTACCTACTTACCCTTGACAATCATTAATAAAATATAAACTAAAATAAAAAGCTATTAAATTTGCATCGTTAAAAAAAAGAGGTCAACGCTCCAGATTTGGTCTCACGTACTTATTTGACTTATATGGACTCGCCAGATCCAAATCCTATATATATACCCAGCTTAAATATATTTATCGTTAAAATATATGTATTAAGCTTATCCTCCGCCTCGACCAAAAGCTAGATAAATACATATACCTGTTAACCCATTTTATTTTCTTAAGCACGCATACTCAAGCAAAAACGAAGGTAACAAGCTAAAATTATCAGATAAAGATCAGGCTCTTGGTAAGTCTCTGAACTCGCTAAATTGATTTTATTTCTCACATTGAAATTATTGGTTAAGGAGTCGGAGTTTATAAAACAAAGATACATGAAATATTTTATTTATAAATGTAATATATATTATATATCTTAAACGACAATTATTACATATTAAAATGAGATACGGCCGAAAATATATAATGGATTATACACGTAGATTTTAAAGAAAATAGTTGAAATAGTTTCTGAAGGTTTTGAGACAACGTATTTGTTAACTTTCAATAATTAATTGATGCTAGAATATGTGTAGAATGGGAACAAAATTATCTGGGAGTTCCAATTTAGTCTAAATCATTATCAAGGTTCAGTTTTTTTTTTTTTTTTTTCATTATCATTATCAAGGTTCAGTTACTACAATCTAGTTAAACGTCAGTTTTTAATAATATATTAGAACAAAGATATGTCTTTAATTAAGTAATAGATTTAATGAAATAACCAAATATACTAATTAAGTGATCTGATATATATATATATATATATAAAAAACAGGAAAAAGAAAATATAATAATTGAGGTTACTTGATTTGATTTATGACATAAGTCCCAAAGCTAATAGTTATTTAATTAGTTATTAAGATTTAGAGTCTTTACTAATTTTGGTTTAGAGAACTTAGTGACTTAGAAATAAAAATTGACAACTTAAATTTTATAGGTTGTTTTACATCTATGGTTAGGGACGGAAGATACTTAGCTAATTTTCATTAGCTTATCGAAGAGGGAAAGGTAAGTTAAACTCCATCTGCAACTACAATGCATGAACATAATATGCTTTATCTATACAAAATGTGATCCTTATACTTTGATGGATGTATTATAAGTATTTTATCATGTATATGTTGCTTGAATGATATTGAAATGTGGTGATTGTTGTTTTTTTGAGCATGGTATTCATTAGCATTATCACGTGCATGCATAACATATGAGCATTGTTGAGATGAGGCATGCACGACATAATTTTCTATGAAAAGAAAATATTTTGGTAGGGCACCGATACATGAAAGTTGTGCTATATTATATGTTGAGCTCGTGCCATGTAAGACATCACTTTGGGTATATGAGACATTCAGACAAAGCACATTGATTAGTAATGCCCAGTGCCATGTCAGACATTCGGACGTGACTCATAGATTATCGGTGTCCAGTGCAATTTGAGACATTAACAACTTGATTATTAATAATACGTTGAGCTGTTTCCGGTGCATTGTAGGTTTGTCAAGGGCCCAGTGAAAGGAAATAATTTTAAATAAAATGCTTATGGTTTCATGGCATAACATATTAGAATGCATTGCATTTATATTATATTGTTCTTTCAGTGTGCATGATTTTCAGTTACTGTACATTAGCTCACATAGTTCATGCATTGTAGGTGAGTCCAGTGATCCTTGATTTCTTAGCTTACTGGACAGACTGCTATAACTCCGACATATTACTGAGGATAGTGTACATGAATGACGACCTTTTGGGCAATGTTAATGGGTAATCTTGTCTTTCTGGCCATGTATTATATGTTGGACTTGTATTGTACTCTCATTTGGAAACTTTGATGTAAATATGTACTTGTAAATAGCAGGTGATGTAGGTTATGTGTTGGACACATAGATGTTAGGGTGGCTTGATTATAAGGTTGACTGCTCCTTTTTCATGTGACATGGTTTGATTCTTGTTGTTGCATCAGGGTTTGTTTCATTGCTTGTCTATTATTAAATTATCACACACACACAAAAAAAATGTATATATATAAATAGAGTCTATGTTGTCGAACCTGCATTGTTCATACTCTTGTGGAGGTGGGTGTTACAATTCTCCCATGCATGAAGAATCATGTTCTTACCAGGAGTGTTAAAGGCATCCCTTTGTTGATTTTGGAGTTTAATAGCCTGTGAAATCCACTCATTGATTTTAATTAAGCATTAATTAACATCCATGTGAGTTGTAACTCTCTTATCATCAAAAAAGTGTGAAAGAGTAGTAAATCCTCTTTCAAGTTGGTCCATCTACTGGAAAATGTTTCTGAATGCTCTCATTAATTCGTTGGCTAATCGATGTCAATACGTGGAGAAAATTCAAACTCAAGAGGTTAACCAAATGGGTCATACTGAACCATGCCTTGTTCTCTGTTCTGCATCTCTTCTTTGGAATCGGGTTCTTCAACAATATGTACATCACTAGAGTCATCTGATTCTCCAGTTCTTGCACTATCTGACTCATCTGGCATCTCTTCATTTCCTTGATAGTTTTAACCTTCACCATGTTCCTCAAGATGGGTAGTAGGAGTGTTACTTTCCATGTCTAAAGGGTTCTAGACTTCTTCCCCCTAAGTGTTTCGTCTTACTATCTCAATTGATGTAGCTTCATCGGTTGCAACAGTAGTGTTAGCATGCTCAAATGATTGTGCCTCAGTTGTCTCAACAACTTCATCGGCAGCAGTATAGTTTACCTCTTTTTCATTTAGTTTTTCTTCACTATCAGCTGTGTTAACACCATCACTTGCCTTAGAAACAATTTTTATGGGTGCTCCCACCAGAACAAACCCATATTGTGCAAAATTTGGCTCTTTAGTTCTTTATTCAGTTGGGTTATCTTCTTCTCAATTCTCCTCAATTGTTTCCATCACTTTTGTTTCTTCATTAGCTTTGTTAGGTTTTTATGCATTCCCTTGAGTTGATTCAGTGTGCTCACCCTGTACCGGCTCAACTGTTGACTCAATTATTCTGTTCAAATATGTTGTTTCTATCTCAATTATTCTAGAGTTTGCTAGAGGTTCCACCACATCTCCCTTTTACTCAACTATAGGTGTTAATTCAGATACAACTACTGGTACTGTTTCAAATTCAACTGTTGGCAAGTTACATTATGTGTATTCCACAATGGGCTCTTCTGCTTTAATGTTGGCAGTATTATCAGGATTCTCAACAGTTTGAGTATTTTCATCAACTTCTTGGTTTGCCTCAGCCAAGTTTCTTCCAGCCTCAACCGTAAGCAATTCAACATTTAGATGGGGAGTGTCAGCTGGAGTGGAGAGCTCAACTGTCTCTCTCACCACCCCTCCGATTAGGGTTGTAAAAGAATCGAATCGAATCGAATATTCACAGTATTCGATTCGAATTCGACTAATATTGGAATATTCGTATTCGTATTCGTTTATTATTCGAATTGAAAAATATATTCGTATTCGATTCGACCAATATATTCGAATATATTTGATTCGATTCGAATATTTGTATTCGAATTTTTTTAATTATATTATATAGTTTTTTCTTTAAATTGTGACTAATTTATAATATAAAATTAAAATCTAAATAATAAAAAACTTATCAAATAAGTACTAGTTGGTAATAAATTAAATTAACATAGGAATTATGAAATATATATACATATATATAATATCAATACTAATATATATGTATTTCAATACTAATATATATGTATTTATTAGTAATATATAATATAAATATAAATTATTCGAATATTCGATTCGAATATCGAATCGAATATTGTGTTATTCGAATTCGAATTCGAAAATAATACGAATCAAAAAATATATTCTTATTTGAATTCTTATTCGAATTTGTCGAATTCGAATCATGATATTCGAATTCGAATCGCGAATCGAATAAAGAATATTTGATTCTTTTACATCCCTACCTCCGATCATCTGGGTAGGGGATGATGTTTCCCTTGGCCAATAATTCCTCTGTTATGATTCCTCTATGGATTACCTTAGAGCAACAATCATTTTCTCATCATCCATCTCCTTTACTTCTTGTTTAGAGGAATGGTTAGCTGCACCCATAAAACATTCATGAGGGGTGTCAGTTGACTCTTTTCTTTTTCCCTTATGAATTTTCTTTTCTTTCTGTCTTAGCTGATACAGAATAATTGAGATATTCGAGGGGTGAGTTCTTCCAAAATGGTGGGTGGTTGCAGAAATTCAAACACCCAATCTTTCCCATCAAACATTTTGGGTTGCTAGAACTGATATCTGTTTCGACTGAGCTTCCAACTTATCCATTTAGAATTCTCTTCAATTCATCTTAATAAGAATGAGACTTTTTCATCAAATGATGCAACTAGACAAATAAGCCTCACTTCATCTGCAGCTTGGCCATCACCATCTCCCCTCAGCTCTTCTTGTGCCTCTCTTTCATCAATTTCCACACCTAGGTTGACTGCTTCATTGAGCTTAATTTGAGGAGGCAAATCCTTGCATTTAAAACAGAGGGTCTATAGTAGACTCATCTAGTTCATCAACCAATCGACTCATAGGTTGAGTCTTATGTTTCTTGGTTAAAACTACTTTCCTAGGAGCAACAAACCTCTTCTTCTTGGGTGCAGGAGCAAACATAGTTGGCACCATTGCAACTGTCTCTCTTTTAGAAGCACCACATCTTAGCACGAGCTTTTCTTCGGGCACCTGACAGATTTGACCTAAAAAGATTTTTGTTGATGTGGCATGGTTTTCCTTTCCCTAAAGGGACACCTTTCTTCTCCAGCAGCCATCCCGAAACTAATCCATATCCAAACTTCTTATGGAACTAACCATTCACAATTTTATAGATAAGGACCTTATGGACCAACTTACCGAAAATAAACTCGCTCCAGTTAACTTCCAGTTCCTCCAATATGATAGTTATCACCATCATCTTAGCAACAAATAACTGGTCATAAGACCCTTATTTGATGTCCACTCTTTTGGACATATTATCCATCAATTTATGGTACTCCTCCTTGATAAATGACTTAAACCCAGAAGGACAGTAATTATCCTTCTATTCTTTCAACGCAATCTCCTCCCAAATTTTCTGCATGTCAAACTCATAGTCCTTTAGCTCAGTTAAACCAGAGGTTGACAAATTTTTGGCTAATGTCAACGCTAAATCTGTCCCATTGAAAAATGAGTAGATTTTGTGTCTTGCACTGTGGCATTTAAATAGAACATCACATTTTCCTCCACGAATGTTTGGGGCATTTCCAACGTTGAAAAACTTTAGTAGCTCTGATTTTCAAGACACTTAACAATCTTCTATGCCCTAACCTTGTTTTCAGAGTGCTTGAATAGTCCTTCAATTTCTATGGTGGCACTTGAGTACATCTTATTTGACATCTTTAGGACATTCAAAGGTTTTGATTCAGTGGGAACGAATGACTTATTTGGTGCCATTTTAAGCTAAGGTTCTTGGGTGCTTGGAATTGCACAGTATATTCTTCACAAGAGATAGATTTTTTTGACAGTGTTTGTATGCGCAAGGTTGAAGAGAGAGAAGCTGAATACTTTGTATAGGAGGTTAAAGGACGTAATAAAAAATTGTGCATTTTAAATTTTGATCAACGACTAGGATTCAATATTGAAATCCGAAATTGAAGCAATCAATATGATAATAGCTTTTATAGCCAATCATAAGCATCTGGGTACTGTTCACTCTGCAACTTTAATTAAAGTAATTGATGTGCATTAAATGCAATTGACGTAATGTAAGAAAACATTTAAATCTCGCTCCTTTAATGCTACGTCGTTTCTTCTTTTACACATACAGTTAACTGAATCTTTTGCTTACGTGTTACGTATCTAATAAAACTCTTTTGCCTTGAGTTATTTGATAATAAATAATTGATATATGACTCTTCTGTATAGACTATTTTACTCTGCTGATGATCAGACTCTATTGATGTCAGTAGTAGACACATCTATACAACTTTATCGACTTTCTTTCTAGTTGACTTAACTCAGCTTTATCAATCAAATTTCATTCATTAACGCTTCAAACCCTGATTCACATAAGGGTTTGGTAAATATCAGCCAATAACCTTTCAGTTAGAATGTATTCCACCTTGACATCCTTCTTCTCTAAATGATCTTTGATGAAGTGATATCTAACATCAGAGTGCTTAGTTCTTGAGGTGGAATACTTCATTTTGTGTTATGGCTATTGCACGTATTTTATCATATATAATTGTGATTTCTTTTTCTTCAATTAGGAGTATAGCTCTCCGAATCAGCAATCTATCTCTTTTCCCTTATTCAAAAAGGAATTTCTGGTTGTAGTCTCATCCATATGACTTGGGCACAATAATTTCCTGCAGCTATGTATTTTGCCTTAGTTGTAAATATAGCGATTAAAACTTATCAGTTACCAAGCAATTGACATGTACCTGAAGTACTCTCTTTATATCAACTATACATCCAACAAGTCTTAATATGAGTATCCAATGAGATTAAAACCTTCTTTGCAGCGGTCAAGTACCTCTCCTTCTGTGCAAATTAAGGAGCACATACACCAACTTCAAATGTAATGTTTGGCCTGTTTGTAGTTAGATAGAGCAGTGATCCAATTAGTGTTATGTATCTTATTTGATCTTAGGTTTTCCTTTTGTGTCATGATCTATCCTAATAGATGTGTTCATGAGAATCGTGATAGATGACTCATCATCCATACCAAACTTTTTCGTTAGATCTCTGGTATATTTAGTTTAGCTTATGAAAATTCATTCCTTCATTTGGTTTACTTGAAGTCCAAGGAAAAATGCAATTCTCTCTTCCTGGTCATCTCGGACTTTCTTTGTACTAGTTTTAAGAATTTGTCACATAACCTTTTGTCAGTGGATCCATTAATGATGTCATTCACATATATCTGCACAAGCAGAATACATTCTCCATCTTGAATTCTGAATAAGGTTTTGTCAACCTTTCCTTTATGAATCCATTATATGTGGGAAATTGAGATAGTATATCATACCATGCTCTAGGTGCTTGGTTCAACCCATATAAAGCCTTCTTTAGCTTATACACTTTATCTCCAATAGTTTTCTACTCAAATCCTGGAGATTGTTCAACATACACTTCTTCCTCCAATACACCATTTTTAAAAGCACTTTTCATGTCCATTTGATAGATTGTGAAGTTCGTTTATGTTGCATATGCTAGAAACATCATTAGTGCCTCCAATCTAGCAACATGTGCAAGGTTTCATCAAAATCTTTGTCTTTTTCTTGGCAATATCCTCTAGCTACCAATCTTGTCTTGTTCCTAATCATGACGCCTTCTTCATTCATTTGTTTTCTAAAAACCCATTTGGTTCCAATCATATGTTGATATCAGAGTTGGTCTTTGAACCAATTCCCATACATTATTTCTCTCAAATTAATTCAACTCTTCTTGAATTGTTAGAATCTAATGTGTGTCTTCTAGAGCGTCTAACACATCTTTAGGGTCTATTTGAGAGACGAAGCATGCAAACATTGATTCATGTTGAACTCTTGATCTTGTTCTTACTCATTCTCTAACATCTCTATTCATAAGCTCAGGTGGATGGTCTCCCTACCATCTCACATTAGGTTTGAATAAGTCAGTAGGATTGACTTGGTTATCACCTAAGTACTCCTCATTGTTATCTCTATGATGAGATGTGTCCAACTGTGTTTCATCAGTTTTTTTTAGAGCTTCAACTATCTCATCTTATTCCACATTGAGTCTTCTGGGAACTGTCTAAATGTAGGGACTCTCTTGAATATTCGACTAATTTTGTTTTTCAACTAATAATATCATCTAGACTAATGTTTGGTTCATCAAAAATTACAATAATTGACTCTTATTTCAATATAGTCTTTTTGTTCATCACTCTAAAAGCTTCAATTTTTAGATGTGTATCCAAGAAATATTCCCTCATTTTCTTTAGCATCGAATGCCTTCAGATTGTCCTTCCAATAGTTATGAACGAAGCACTTGCTTCCCAAAATGTGAAAACATCTAACCTTTAGCTTTCTCCTGTCCAAATTTCATAAGTTTTTTTGTACAATTGCCTAGTTATCATGCATCTGTTTTGAGTGTAACAAGTTGTAATAATAGCTTCTGCCCAAATTCTCTTTGGCAATCTAACTTCAACTAACATTGTCTGACAACTTCTTTAAGTATTATGTTTCTCTTTCTGTTGTGGAGTTTTTACAGCTGATAATTCATGAGCAATTCCATTTTCATTGTGATACTAAGTTATTAGTCCATTGAAAAACACAGTTCCTCTATCAGATCTTATCTTAATGATGGATTGACTTTTCTCACTTTGAACTTTGTTCATCAGTTGTGGTAACTTCTACGAGGTTTTCTTCTTTTTACAATGAAAAATTTTCAATGTGATTTTTCTCTCTTTTTTCTTGTTTCTCCTTGCCACTGTCTAATTGGAGTTGGAGTTAGAAATTGTTTTGAAGTTTATGGGTTGGAGAAATGAAAGGAAATATGATGGTGTGTGTTAATGGTGTATGTGTGGGTTTGCGCGATTTGGGAGGTGAGTTTGTGTGTGTGCAACTGTATGTTTATGTGTGTTTTAGTGTGTGTATTTATGTGTATTTGGTCAACTATAACTCTGATGTATGTGATTACTAGAGTCTATAGCATAAGTTTGATACTTGTGTATGTGGTTACCAGAGTTTACACATGAATGGGGTTGTTACCTTTTTGTTTATTGGTATGGCTTTTCCTTTCATATGGTGTTGCACATATAATGCCTACGAAACAGTGTTGTATTTTATTATAATTTCACAGGAAAAAATTAAGTATGAATCTTGTGTGTGTAAATTGCACTTTTTTTATTCTTATTATTGTGTCGGGAGGTGGGTGTCACATGCTACACACTTGGCGGTCATATGATTTGTGAAGCCCCGATTTTTCCGAGCTTATAATTGATCCTTATTGTCATTTATACATTTGATCGACTATTTTACCGCGTTATTTTGACGGGTAATTATTAATAATATATACATTTTGTACTTTATTTCATTTTATTTAATTACTTGTGATCATGATCTTTATTAATTCTATTTTGCATTTATGATCACTTGATTGATGATTATTACTATTTTTGTATTTATTAGTCACCTTAGAATTTTAAGAGACTATTTATTTTAGAGACTTTTACCTTATAGAATTAAGATTTTGATTTAGATTAAGTGATCATGAGACTTATAAGTGATCAAGGAAATCACTAATTATTTGGAGATTGATATATTTCATCTATTATCATCAAATTTGGGACAAAAAAAAATATATGGAATTACCAATATGCTCTTATAGTGGACGACCAATATGGGATTTTTTGGAGTAGAAATATCATCCAACTCTTGTACACCTACACCTTATATTAGTCATCTTCTGTATAATTATACCATTAATTCAAACATTATACACATCATCTCTTACATTACTTCTTTAATATTATTTTTGCCAACATGTTGGAAGTCTTCCAACATTCCATTCAAACATTCTCATGCCCATACCGTTGACCTTCAAAATGTTCCTCATGCAAGAGGCAAAATGCAAGACACAATTAAAACAAAAAATCCCCTCCCTCTCAACCTATGTGGACGACCACATACAAGGAAATGAACAAAATTTGTTCATTTTACACCAACACATTCATCTCCTACACAAAATCCTCCTCATTCTCTCTATACTCCCTACTTCTCTCTACTCTTCTTCTTACTTTCTTCTTCAACACTTAGAAAATTTTCAAGATTTTTTCCTCCTTATTCTTCACAAAATTCGAACCAAACCTATACTACAAGGTAAGAAATTTTATCTTCAATCCATTTTTGATATCACCTAGTTCATCTCTTCCACCTTCTTAACTTAAGTTTGAATTTGATTTGGAGGTACATTTAGAAGACCATTTGAAGATTAGAGCTTGACATCATCTTGAAGAAGGACTTCAAGAATTGAAGAACAACTAGTAGAGAATTTGGACTACAAGGTAAGAATTGGACACTAGTACCCTTCTTTCCTCTTCTTTCTATTTTTTTTCAAATTTTAACACCCCTTTTTCATTTTTGAGAAATAGGGGCTGACCTTAGGTGATTTTGGAGTTGAACCAAAATCTCCAATTTTTAAGCTTCAACTAGTCTCCAATCACCTACTACACAAGGTAAAGTGTAGTCCTTCTCATTTTCTTTTCTCCTTAATTTTGCTATTTCTTGACTTAGGGGCTGACCTAAGAATCCTCATCCAAAAATTGTGAAATTTATCCTTTTATTTCACAATTTCCAATTTTAAGGTGGGTGGAAAAATATTTCCAACTATTAGGTGTTTTTATTAAAA
This sequence comes from Rehmannia glutinosa, assembly GCA_016081115.2. Classification (NCBI taxonomy): domain Eukaryota; kingdom Viridiplantae; phylum Streptophyta; class Magnoliopsida; order Lamiales; family Orobanchaceae; genus Rehmannia; species Rehmannia glutinosa. Next base: position 34,281,787 of record CM071935.1, on the reverse strand, counting down.
TGCACGTAGATAATTTGTTCATGAGCCTTGAGATATATATAATCTATGTATTGCATGTCAATTTTATGTATCAAGTCATGAAAATTCTCAAGAATTGCTCAGAATTACTATTTATTGAATTTTAGGTGCATGCATGTGCAATTTAATGTTTTATTTGATGAATTCTTGTATGTATTGGACATGCATGTGTATGATCTTTAAAATCTATGTTTTGGATGACTTATAACCTGCACAAGTCGAGCATAATTGATTAAATTTCAATTTTGGACTTGAAAATGTAAAAATGGAAAGTTGGTGGACTAAATTGCAAGAAAATAAAAGTTAAAGGACCCCTCTGCAAATTTCGATTATTGGGACTGTACTCAGGTTCAAAAATGACTCTTGGACATTTTAATAAAGTTTTAAGAGTTTTAAGATAAATAAAATCAACCTTTAAAAGCCCAAGGACTAGATTGTAAAATTTTGAAAGTTTAAGGGCTACTTTGCAATTTTTAAAACTGCACCAGACCTAAACTTTAAAATTTGAAATTTTTACTCTTAAGGTACTGGTAATTACATATTTTAAAAGTATTCCAAAAATCCAAGTGGTTAGGGCTTGGAAAGCAATTTTACTAAAATAGAGGGACTAATGTGTTAAATACTAAACTTGAGGACCCAAATGAAATTTCCGGGACTTATGAAGCCCATGCACCTGGAAATACTAACTTAACTATAACCTAATTATATTTTGCACCCAAGGTTCAAATTTCATGACAATTGGACCCCTAAAAGCCTTAAAGGCAATTATTTCAAAATGGGACAAAAATGATATTTTCAAACGTTAAAGGACCTACACGTATTTCTTTTAAAAACTGCTTTTGTCCCAATATCCCACTAACCTTAGTGACATTTTCCAACTAGAATCACATTAAAAGCCCTTCCGGTTTGTGAGTTCCGATTATTTTAAACTTAAGGTCCGAATTGGCAATTTTTACAAATTTGGGGCCAATGTGAGAATTTTATAAAAACTCAACCTCAAAACTTTAAAAACCTGAATCTCTAGACAATTTAGAGAATTTAGGAATTGGCCTCATAATTTTTCAAGGTCGGGATATTTATTTATTAAAATTTTAACCCCAAAAGTGTTGGTTTTTACAAAACGGGGCTAAATTACAATTTTTCTTTTATAAAGGACCTAACTCAAATTATTTTCTTTTTTACTAAAATAGCCCTGGACCCTCTGACTTGGAGATTTATCTAAAGTATTTTATTTTCCCAAAAACCCTTGACTTATCGGATCAATTTGACCGATTAATACCCAATCGCGGAGCGACTTCCTCGCCTTGCGATTTGAATCTATAATGGGACTTATGTTCCACCTAATCTTTCAAGATATCGAAGGTTGCTTATCCTTCCGATAATCATCTTCATCCAAAAACACCACCAATGCCAAAATTGCCCTCGCGTTATTTCAAAAATCATCTTCCCTGAATCAATAATACTCGATTGCCTGGTTGATCGCTTGATTTCTTGTATTTACTTTCTGCTGAAATCAACTTGGTGTGTCGAGCTCACGATCGAATGGATACGTCAGGGATGGAACCGGGCAGCTCGGCTGCTATTCCACTCTCCCGGCCCCATCGTCCTAATCCCGCAACTAAGGGACGGAGTTGGTCCAAGGGAAGCGGGTCGTAGTACTTGAGGTATAATCATGATTATGATAGATCCGAGCCTTGCAAGCTCCACTGTGGATTTCGTCTTTGCCTATGGAGCGATAAGGTGACCGGTCTTGGACCATCCTGCTTGGGGAGTTACAAGGAAGAACGAAAGAATCGCTGTCTGATCCACACGATTCCGGAGTTATCGGACCCGTTTGGTTGGCGCTACAAATCCGTTACGCAACCGCTACTTGTTTTGCATTGGTTGGCGCTACAAAAAATGCGCAACCATTAATTGCCTTGCATGGGATTGGCGTTACATTTCCGTACGCAATCCTACCTGTCTTTACTGAATCACATAGTGCCTGTGTGACCATGAACTATTTTCTCGAACTGTATAAGTATATTATTTAAATATATTTATCACGACGCACACGACCACCCCATCCACTGAGATTTCTGTCTCATCCCCACCTATTTTCTAACCTTAGATGAGGACTTCGTTGAAGATACTGAACCGACCACGGATTGAGCCTTGTACTCCGCTTGTTGGATTTACTACTTCTTCTTGTTGTTGTTGGACTCTTGTATTTCTTTCCATTCCGGTTTGTAACTGAAGGGCGTAGGACCCTTTGACTTTAAGTTGTTATATTTGGTTGATTTTTCGGGTATGTAATTTGGATTATGGATTGTGGACTGCAAGTTGTATTTGTACTTGTTATTTATTTTCGCTGCTATTTAGACTCTGTTTCATTGGGTTCTCGTTGATATTTGTCTAGACTGTTTGGTTATTGTATTTAAGTTGTGGATCATCGTCGCGTGACAGTTAGAGTGGTATCAGAGCTCGACTATTAAGATGGAAACTTACACCGAGCTGACCCAGGATAGGACACTCGGTCTGTGTTTTGGGTAGTACCGCGACTTGACCAATTAAGTGTGAATTCGATTTCAAATTGGCATAGAACCGCCTTATTGATGTTTGAACTAAGTTAGAACGCATATTTTGAGGTTCCATAGTCATACTTGTCTTGACTTAGTTGATTCTTGACTGACTTTCTTTATTGATTCTTTCCTTATTCTCTTCTTATCTTTCCTTTACCTTTGACTGACCCGCCTTAGTTTTGTTGTTACTTTCCCTACGATATAACTTGCTTTATGCGAATAGTTATTGTACCATTTACTCATGAATCGCAACTAACACTACAAGATACATAATGGCCGAACATCGAGGACGTGGGAGACCTCGCTGCGTTCCACGAGGGGATGACGATGTACCCAGGGACCGGGTACCCTACCCTGAATTACCACCGCCTCCTCCACCTGCTGTAGGAGACAATTTGACCGCACAATCCTTACAGCAAATACTAGTTTTCATGAGGCAACAGGCAGAGCCTCAACCCCGTGCTCCTGAACCCGCCAGAGAGGCGAACGATCGCACGTTGGAGCAATTTCTGTGATTCAACCCACCAGCCTTCTTGGGAGAGCCGGACGATTTGAAGGCAGAAGAATGGGTAGAGAAATTGGAGAATATCTTCAATGCTCTCCAATACTCAGACGAGCAGAAAGTCACACTCGCCGTATTTCATCTGGAATCGGCTGCTAGAGACTGGTGGAGGGCGGTTGAAAGGAGATGGGAACAGGGGCGGGTAGTCGAAATGGGGAAATTTCTTGGCCGAGTTCAATGAACAAAGATATTCCACAAAGTTGTGAAAGAAGAGCGCCGAGATGAATTCCACAGTTAAGGTAAGGGAATCTGAGCTCGAGCTCAAGATGAGTCCGATTTCACCGATTGTCCAAGTATGCTCTGGGGACAATCGATCAAGTGGATAAGCTTTACAAGTTCACTCGAGGATTGAAACTAGAACTTGAACAATCGTTGATCGTTGAATCGACAACCTACTTAGCCGCGGTAAAGGCGCTCTCCGCATTGAGTCGGGATCAACCGTATTGGGATGATTCAGCAGAGTAGGCCATCGAATGATCTTAAGAGGACAATGTGGGACAACCATCTAAACCGCCTGCTAAGTTTCAGAAGGGACCAGTTAATAAAACAGATAAGGGAAAAAGACCAGTACAAGGAAAGCCGGGTCAAGTGTGTGCACATTGCCAGAAACCGGGACATACTGCCAACGACTATTGGCGTAAACAAGGAAGGTGTTTGCGCTGTGGTAGTAATCAGCACCAGCTGCAAGATTGCCTGAAGTACGATGACCGAAACAAATAGATGCAGCCGCAGAAGCCGGGAAATGGCCAGGGTAATCGGGCAAGGATGCCCGCTCGAGCTTTTGCACTAGCCGGACAGGAGGCTCCGGAGGCAACAAATGTGGTGGAAGGTACGCTTCTAGTATCTAACCACTACGCTAAAATATTGTTCGACCCTGGATCAACGCATTCATTTGTTGCACCGCATTTTGTACACAAACTGCATGCATGCATGGAACATATGCCTATATGTCTAGAAGTGTCAACTTCTATGGGGCCAAGTCAGATAACAGATATTATCTATAATGCATGCGAAGTTAAGATTGCTGAGATAAACTTTCCTGCCGATTTAATCCTATTACCTATATCCGAATACGACGTGATATTGGGGATGAACTGGTTATCTGCACACCAGGCACAAATGGACTGCCATAACAAGTCCATTAAGCTATGTGAACCTGGAAAACCCGAAGTGGAAATTTTGGGAAGGGCATGAGTTAATATTGCCCCAATCATTTCAGCAATGAAAGCGAGGAAGACAATCACTAGAGGGGCTCAAGGGTACTTGGCGTTTGTAATTAACAAACCCTAGGTTGAGGCACAAATCAACCAAGTACCTATAGTATCAGAATATACGGATGTATTACCACAAGAACTCACCACTATTCCTCCAGATAGGGAAGTCGAGTTCACCATCGAGGTGTTGCCAGGGACTGCCCCAATTGCCAGAACACCATATAGAATGGCTCCTCTTGAGTTACAAGAGTTGAAAACGCAATTACAGAAACTGATGGATGTGGGATTTATCCGACCGAGTACATCTCCGTGGGGAGCACTGTCTTTGTTCGTCAAAAAGAAGGATGGCACATTAAGATCGTATATAGATTATCGTGGTCTTAATAGCGTGACCATCAAGAACAAATATCCCCTCCCGAGGATAGACGAACTATTTGATCAACTTCAAGGAGTGACGGTGTACTCAAGTTTGACTTACAAAAGGGATATTATCAATCAAGATCCGCGAAGGAGACATTTCCAAAATCGCATTTCAAACCCGATATGGACACTACGAGTTTGTAGTAATGCCTTTCGATCCGAATGCACCAAAGCAGCATTTATGGATCTCGATGCATCGAGTTTTTCAACCTTATTTAGATCAATTCGTAGTAATATTCATTGATGACATACTCGTATACTCTAAGTCTAGAGAAGAGCACGAACGTCATCTGAAAATCGTTTTAGAGATACTACGAGAGCATAAGCTGTATGCCAAATTCAGCAAGTGCGAATTTTGGCTTAGTGAAGTCGCATTCTTGGGACACATAGTATCCGGCACTAAGATCGGGATTGCAGTAGATCCTTCGAAGGTACAGACAGTGGTTGAATGGAAACAACCCGAGTCTGTAACGTCCGACTGCCCCCATTAACATCGTCGGTCACCTTCTCCATGGCTATTTCAGATTATTTTTATGGTTTAACGTCAAATTTTATTGCTCCTAATGCATGTCCTCAACCGTCTTTTATTTCTCATGCGAATTCATCTATTACCTCACGACCGCCGCTGCACGTTTTCGTTCGGCATTAAGATCAGTCCGGCATCATAGCAACTGATACCCATGGTGGCTCGTCCTATCTGTTAACCTACTCCTGGCTCCATTTGAATTTTGTACCGACAAAATAGCATCCAGCCCATCCTCCATTGATCGTACGCACACAGGGTTAGTTCCAACTAAATTTTATATGTCGTCCTTGTCGTTGAAATCAGGTGGAAAACCGTGACCATGAGTGGTTTCGATATTAGGGGGCGGCCCCTCCCTCTTCCTTGGAGCCTGCTGCCCGTAGGGGGGCACACTCCATTCTTCCCCCCATAGCAGTCGCACCCCATGGAGGGACTGGCCCCCTTGTGGGCTCTTATGGGGGGCTGGCTGCAACTTCTCCCACCAAGGCCGCCCCCTCCCAGGAGGGTGATGACCCCTGGGCTGCTGTCTGCCATCTTCATGGCATTCCTCCTGCATGCCCTCCCAAAGATGCTGCTCAGATTGCTTGAAGATCTTCTACAACAGCCTCCTCTCATGAATCGAACCCCCGACTTTCAGCTCATGCTGCTAATAATATTTTGGGTAACACTTTTGCTATAGTTGTTTCAGGTAATTCCCATTATATGGATTCAACTTTTCCCCAAGCCCCAGGTAATCTTAATTCATTTTCCCCAATTTCCATTATTTGGGGCAAGATTAATTCTATCCCTACACCTGTAAGGAAGGGAGATTACTATTCTGTGACTATTGATGAACATGTTACCAGCAACGTCTTGTCGAATTCTCTTACTCTTTGATTGGGTGCGTGATTTTGGGAAAGGGTAACAAGCCCTGGCCTACTATGCTTTTGCATAAACGGCTTTTCGAGCTATGGGGCATTAAAAATGATTGGAAACTAATTCCCTTGGTCAAGGGCTATTTTTGTGTTAATATTCTAATGCGCAGGATCGATCTCGTACTCAATTATGTATCAATTGGGCGCTTAACCCGGGAACTATTCGTCTTTCTCCCTAGGTTCTGGATTTCAACCATTATAAGGTTCACACTTCCATTGCTAGTGTTGGGGTTCGAATTTTTGAACTTAGTTTGGAATACTGGGATCCCAATAATATTTTTGGGATCGCCAGTGCTATTGGTAATCTGATTCAAATTGATCAGTGATCATTAGATGGCTCTCTTGGTCGTTTTATTCGTGTGGTTGTTGACATAGACCTTTCAAAGCCGTTGGAAGATCATATTATGGTGGAACAGGTTGGCCAATGTTCGTTTGTGTCGGTTAGCTACGTGAAACTCCCTGAGTTCTACTCTAAGTGAAATATTATGGGACACTCGACCACTTCCTACCGTCTTACCTCTACGGGGTCCTCAAGCTCGAAAGAACTTCTAGTTCGCAAAATTTATTGTCCAGTGCCTCAGGCCAAGGACAAGGGCAAGGCCATTGATAACTCAATGGAAAATACGGGTTCGACTATGCGGGCTTGATCCCCATCCTGTGCCATAGTCACTTGCCCTAATGATATTCGTCTTGGTAATGCTTTTGAGGCTCTTGCCACAGATGATACCCCTGAGTCCCATTCCCTGGACTCCCCTCAGGTTCTGCCTACTCGTAATCTGGTCCCTAAGCCCCCGGCTTCTAACATTGGCTCATTTTCTGCCTTATCTGACCCTCGTAGTTTGCCTCTGACGAAACAACATCCCCTGGAAAAGCCTATTCGCACTCTTAGTAGAGCATTCCGGGATAGCTCCCTCAATACGACCAAGTCTTGGATGCATCAGTCTATTACTCAAGGTCCGCCTCCAGCTATTCACGACCTCACGATTATTACAGATTCTACAGGGCCTAAGGAATTAGATTTTGCAGCATCTAAACAATGGGCGGACTACGCTGACGATGTATCTAATGCTCCTTCGTCTGATCTTGAGGACCATATTACTTTTGACACTTCTGTGCGCTCACCACGGGCTGCTTCCCCACCTATTTTCTCAACGAATTGCATCTTCTAGAATATCTGGGGAATTGGGAACATTGCTTCTCGTAGTGTTCTTAAGGTTTTATGTTATAAGCATAAATCGTCTTTATTGGCTATTTGTGAGCCTAAGGTGGACATTAACTCGATTTCGGATTCTTATTGGACTAGTTTGGGTTTGAGTTTTGTGACTCAGAACTTTTGTTCTAATGGTTGGACGGATATCTGAGTTTTCTGTAATCATGGCATCTCTATTTTACAACAGGTTCTGGTTTCATCTCAGTGTATTGTTCTTCAAGTTCAGTGGGGTTCTTTGACTTTTCATATTGGATTGGTTCATGGTTTATGTAATCATATTACGCACGCTTTGGTTGGATTTGATGAATTTGGGTCTTGATGATTTGTTGTTCCTTGGTGATTTTAATGTTGTTTTGGGTCAACATGAGAGATTGGACAGTGGTACTCTTTCCTAGGCTTCTTGTTGGGACTTCCAAAGCTTTTTGGATCATGTTGGTTTGTTTTCTATGCCCACTACATGTAATATTTTTACTTGGTGTGCCATACGTATGCCCCTCTCCTTTCTCCAGGCAAAATCGGACCGAGCCCTAGCCGCTTGTCGATTTTTCTCTCTTTGGCAAGCGGTTAAAGGTTTGGTTCTTCCTTGTATCGGTTTGGATCATCATCACCTATTAGTTTCTTGCTCGTCCTCTATCAGCAAGGGTCCGGTTCCATTTCATTTTCAGTGCATGTGGGTTTGTCATGACTCGTTTCGGGATCTAGTTGTCTTCTCATGGGTTCAATTGTGTCCTTCCCCTAACCCACTCATGTGTATCATGTGGAAGCTCAAAAGGTTACGTCAGACTATTAAGGTTTGGAATAAAGACGTTTTTGGTGATGTTAATCGTAAAGTGGATAGTCAGATGGAGAAAGTTCGTCAGATTCAGGTGGATATTGAGACTTTGGGTTTTTCTGCTGCCCGTCGTGAATTGGAATTTGAAGCCCAAAGCGCTCTATCCAAAATGTTGTTATTGCAATCTGAATTCCTGAAGCAGAAAGCTCGTACGGCCTAGCTTAAGGATGGAGATCTTAATACAACATTTTTTCATCGTCGTTGTAAGATTCGGGAGAGCCGTTCGGGGATTCAGGGTTTGATGATTGATGGTACCTTCTCGGATGATCCAGTTGGGAATCACATTACCTCCTTCTATAAGGAGCTTTTCTCGGACTCAGGGGGTTCCATTTCGAACTATTCTATGGTTGATCAGGTGATATCTCCGAAGGTGGTGGCATCGGATAATGCTCTTTTAACGGCTATTCCTTCGGATTTGGAGATTCGTGAGGCAATTTTTGATCTGGGTTCGGATAGTTCTCCTGGCCCTGATTCAATGGAATATTTTAGCAGAGGTTATCGCTGCTGTTCGTTTTTTCTTCACTAGTTCGACCCTCCCTCTGGGGTTGAATGCTAGTTTATGGCTCTCATTCTGAAAACTTAATATGCGAATACTATTGACAACTTTCCTCCGATCGTTATGAGTAATTTTCTTTTCAATATTATTACAAAGATTTTGGCAACTCAGTTGGGCTTGATCATTCATCCCTATTTGTCTCCTACACAATTTTGATTCATTCCGGGCAGACAGATAAATGACTATATTGCTCTTGTTTCTGAAGGCTTCAATATTCTGCATGGTCGGCTTGAGATAATATGATCTTGAAAATTGATATCCGCAAAGCATTTGATACTTTAAATTGGGGTTTTCTGATCCACGTTTTGCATCGGTTTGGCTTCTCGGAGATCTTTGTTCATTAGATTGAAGTTATTCTTCAGTCATCTAGGATTTCGATCTTACTAAACAGTTTGCCTGTGGGATACTTTCTTGTTTTAGAGGGGTTAGACAGGGTGATCCTTTATCTCCTTTACTTTTTTGCATTGCGGAGGAAGTTCAGAGCAAATTTATTGAGGCAGCGGTGAACCAGAATCAGCTAGGGTTGTTCATTGCGCCTAGACATATTATCTTTCCCTCTTCGATTCTCTACGCTGATGATATTGTTATTATGTGTGGGGCCTCTTCGTCTAACGCTCGTATCCTTCTTCAGATCCTCATGATGTATGCTGATATTTTGGGTCAAACCTTTAATCCTCGTAAATCAAAAGTTTACTTCGGCACATGGGTTTCTAATCATGTGTGTGGGCGTATCCAGACTATTTTGGGTATTCATTTAGGGGCCTTCCATACGGTTTATTTAGGAGCCCCAACCTTTAAAGGTTATCCAAAGGCCGTGGTCTTGCAGCATGTTTTTGACAAGCTTATCTTGAAATTTTGAAGATGGAAAGGGACGGCACTATCTCTTGCTGGTAGAGTCTGCTTGGTTACTTATGTGATTACCAGCTTCTTTGTGAATACGATGATGATTTACAAGTGGCCGAGATCCTTGCTTAAGCAAATGGAGAAAGCCATGCGTAACTTTATTTGGACTAGTGATGTAAACTCCAAAGGTTCGGTGGTGGTCAATTGGGCTCGATGTTGTATGCCTCGGGCGAAGGGGGGCTGGGTGTTCACTTTATTATTGTGGCTAATAATGCTTTTCTGATGAAATTGGGCTGGAAGGTTATGACTTCGGGTTATGTGGTTTTCCAGATTCTCTTGAAATGTTATTTGACATCGGACGAATCTAGCTATTTGAAGATCATTTCTTCCTTCTTCGATCTGGACTTGGATTAGGCCTTGCATTGCGGATTGTTTAGATGAGTCTAGATGGATCCTTGGGTGTAATTCCGATGTATTATGTTGGATTGATAACTGGTTGGGTTACTGCATTGCAGATAGAATTGGTATTCTACATGAGTACATATATCTATTTGGGCAACGCATTTCTGAGTACTTCTACGATGAGTCCTGGCATTTCACCTTCTTGTTTGTTGAGGCTTAGGATCTTGTCCGGGATATTGTTCGCGTCCCCATCGCCCCCTCCTCGTAGGACACGCGGGTCTAGATGCACTCTGACGATGGGAATATTACCTCAAAAGTGGTGTATTCTCATATTCGGCCTCAATATCCTATGGTCCATTGGGGTTCTTGGATTTGGTCACCTCATATTCCGAAATGCCGTTCAATTGTGTTGTGGCGAGATATTCAAAGTTGTTTGGAAGTCTTGGACTTATTGCGCCCTAGGGGTTTTATTGGCCACTCGGTCTATGGTCTATGTTGTGCTTCTGCTGAATCTGTTGATCACTTATTTGTCTCTTGTGTCTTTGCAGGTGCTCTTTGGCGATGGATTTTTGGTTCATTTAATGTTCACCTCTTTATGGCTCATAGCTTTAATGAATTCCTGGTGCGCTTAATGACTTTTCGTTTCAGCGAGAAGGTTGCTTTTTTGTGGCGTGTGGCAGCTTTGTCCTGCATTCGGCTTATTTGGCATATCCGGAATGATTTGACTTTTAATGATAAACTCTGGACGGTGGATGTGGCTATTACCCATCTTTGGGTTCTTATTGTTGAATCTTCTTCTTTAGATCAGGGTTCCATGGATAATGATCAAATAGACATTTTCATCCTAAGGACACTTCGAGTTCCTGGGCGGTCTAGACAAGCTTCGAAGATTGTGCAAGTAAATTGGCAAAAACCCCTTCTGGGATGGATCAAGGTGAATACGGATGGTAGCGCTTTAGGGGCGTCGGGAACCCTTACATCTTCTAGGGTCTTCTGGAATTGCAGAAGCTTCTTTCGGGGTAGCTTTGTGGAACATTTTTGTGCTGGGCATGCTTTTAAGGCCAAATTGGTGGCGGCAATGTGGGCCATTCATTATGCATTCGCTAAGGGCTGGACTCAACTTTGGCTCGAGTCAGATTCCATTTATGTTGCGGATTTGCTTCACAAGAGATCCGATGCTATCCCCTAGCGTCATCTTAGCAAATGGCGATATACTCTTCATTTGCTTTCACAGATGGATCTGGTGGTTTCGCATATCTATCGTGAAGGCAATCGAGTGGCAGACCTTCTGAGCAAGAAGTCCCAATCGGCGACTGGGTGGGGAGTTCCTCCTGCGGACATTGTACATTTTCTCACAGAAGACTATGTTGGTCAATCCAATTATAAATTTATTAGATAAATGCGTCCTGGTCCTTATTTCTTTATTTTTGGACGCTTCATTTATGGTGGGTACTCTTTTTCCTACCAATAGTTTTTTCCACAAGGGTGGGTTTTACCTTGGGAGGTTTTAACGCGACCCCAGCCATTCAGCCATTTGGTCGGCTTGTGACCATTTTGATTTTCTTTCGGACTTGATTTTCGTCTTGTTTCTTTGGCTACCTGATTAGCTTGTGATCAGGATCACTCTTTTTTATTTTTTAATATATCTTTGATTCATTCAAAAAAAGATAATAAAAAATTTATCTAGATAAGGATGGAACACCCTGTTCATAAAATCCATAAACACTGATGGCACATTTGATAATCGAAAAGGCATAACGGTAAACTTGAAGTGACCGTATCTCATCATGAACGCTGTCTTAGGGGATATCACAGTCCTTAACCCTTAATTAGTGGTATCCTGATCTCAAGTCAATCTTGGAGAACACACTGGCTCCCCTTAATTGATCGAATAAATCTTCTATCCTAGTCATGGGATATTTGTTCTTGATAGTCAATGCATATTCTAAGAGATCAATCTTTTTTTTTCACGAATATTACTAGTGATCCCCAAGGTGAGACACTAGGTCGGATAAATTTCTTATCCAACAACTCTTGGATTTGGACCTTCAGTTCATGCAATTCCTTGGGCGCCATTTTGCATAGTGCCTTAAATACAGGTGCCGCACCTGGCACTAAATCTATGGTGAATTCAACTTGACGATCTAGGGGAATTACAGGTAAATTATCTGGGAATACGTTCAAAAATTCTTTGACCACTGATTCATCGGATGCCATCCTTTCCATTGTCTCTTTCACCAATAATTAACCAAAAATGTTTGGCACTCTTTCTTTTGAAACATTCTGACAGCTTTAATTTCCGACACTATCTCTACTCTAGTGTTGGTATTTGCTCCATAAAATACAAATTGGTTCCCCTTTGATCCTTCAAACTCAATTTTCCCTATCGAAGCATTTAATGGTGGCTCGGTTCTTACTTAACCAATCTATTCCCAATATATTATCATACTCTCTCATCTCTAGTACATAAAGATCGGCTTTCCTTTGTTGACCACTAATAGTAAGTTCCACTCCGCTCGCAATTTTCTCAGTCTTAACAATTTCTTCTGAGGGGATACTTACTTCTTGTTCTTCATTATTATTGCAATACTTTTAACCAAGTTTTCTCTTAAAGTTTTTGGACATAAATGAATGTGAAACTCCATTATCAAATAAGACAAGTACATGTATATGAGATACATGAGCATACCTGTCACAGTCTCATTTTCCTCTGGTGCCTCCTCATTAGTCATAGCGAAGACACGAGCCTTCCCCTTTCTGTCTTGGGGATGTCCAGGGCCTTGTTAAGGGCCTCCTACCTTAATTCCTTATTGGGCCTGGATGCTTGGATGGGCGATTCTCGATATTATGTCCTTGTTTGTGGCACCTAAAGCATAGCCCTTTTACCGGCGATACACTCTTTGTGGTGATACTTCTGACATGTGGGGCACTGTGGTGCGTTTCCACGAGTTGGGACTTGGTTCCCTGCCAATTTGAACCTCTTGTTTGGTGGAACAAACTTCATTTTTTGTGGGGAAAACCATTTCTTCTTTCCTGCTATCCCTAAAGTCCTCATAGCTTCTTCATGTGACCTATATGCTTTGGTATCGCGACGCTCTGCATGTCTTCAGAGAGTCACTGCCTTCCTTCGCTAGGTGGCAAACTGGTGAAATAGTTTGTCGCTCTTCTCACAACCCTGCTTCTTCCTCTTCTGGGTGGACATAAAACGTTGACTGAAATAGATGTATTTGAAACCTACTCCCATCACTGTGTTCTCTGCAAACATCTGGTCGAGGACAACTTTAGCAAGCTCGCTATCAATGGGACTCAATGTCGTGATCAAATGCAATACAACCTAATAGCCTGGTGCTTCATAACCTACTGCCACAACTTGATTCCGGAGCGTCCTAATCATCACACATAGGCTATTAGTGGCTCAGTCTATTGTCATGGTCACACCTAGGTAGTTGGCATAAACTTGTTGTGGAGTGCCCTCCCGTTCCTAAATCCTAACAGCTAACCTTGATGGTGTCATTTGAATATATGAATGTTCTATTAATCTATTTGTAAGTCAACTAATTGTCAGTCATATTTCGAGGAATAAGTTCAAAAGTCTAAGTTCATGAAGCATCAAATGATCTAACTTCAAAGTTCTTTATTCGTGAAGTTCTTAAAAGCATCACTAGTTTTTCAAGATTTGTCGTACTAGTTCTCATAAAGTTCTTGTAAAGTTCCTCTAAAGTTCTTCATAGTTCATAATCATTCTTGTATGATGAACAAGCTCATAATCATTCATTTCATAAAATTTTCTTGAAGTAATATGCAATAATCAATGCATTTTACTAAAATATACCTTGGAGCGAGCGTAGGTTCTGCTAGTGTGGTCATCTTTCCCATTTTTCAGTAATTAAGTCCTTATAAAAAGAGAAAGTTATAAAACAAATCATTTTTAGTCTATAGAAACATAGACCCGCTTTGATACCACTTGTAACGCCCTGAACCCATTTCGATTAGGAAAATTATTATGGTACACTTGAGTATTTATAAATAGTTTGCGGAAGTGTGAATAAAATAATTTAATTACTAAATAATGGGCTTAGAAATTTATTAAATAAACTTAAGAGTAGAAAAGGTGATAATTGTTTGATAAGAGTTGTGCATTAGTAAATTCATATTACATAAACCAAAAATTGTATGATCAAAACACAAGTAATTTTAATTAGTGGGAAAATATAGATCGGCGCCCACACTGCCAGACCCCTACACCTCGACTCCTGATTCATCATCATTATCTAAAATGTAAAAACATTTGAAGGCGTGAGTTGTGAAACTCAATGGGAAACGCAAGCAGTTATACTAATGGATTTAGTAATATTTAATAAAATATTTTCCCTGGCGAGTTACTATCATGTTTCGCGGGTCCCCAGTCAAACGTTTCAGACCGTGGTACTGCCTCACATGCTATTAACCACTTTTCACTTGGTGAGTCACTTCCATGTCTCGTGGGCCCCGGTAGATACCTCGGACCGTGCTTACACCTCACATGGTATTGACTCCATTTCATTATAAGGACTAATTATTGTCTCGTGGGCCACAACCGATGCCACGGTCCGTCCTTGCACCTCATACGATATTAGCCCTATGCCTCATGACCCGAAGGTCCTTAATCATCACATACAGTGCAGAAAAAGAGTTTGCAATATCATCAGTAGTATAACAGTACAACATGTTTACAAAATCAGAAGTTTACCCAACTTTATCATTTAATAGAATGCTAGTGATGCAACTGATTGAATGAGATCGTGTCCGATTGTGCCGCACCTAACACAATTATATTCTTCAACTTAACGACATAGGACAAAGTATATAAAATCCTAAAGTAACTTAGTCTCTTAGGCTAAGTAAAGTCTAATACATTCCTTAAAGTAAAGTATCTTATAATCGGGTGTTCGATACCCTTTTAACAAGCTTTAAATTACAATGGTCGAAGTCAAAAGTTAAGGTCAAAGTCAAAGTATGACTAATTAACTTTAATTAATCCTTAATTAATCACCTAAAAATAATTTATCAACCAACGACCCATTTTAGATAAAATTTCCGATTAATCGAAACCTTAATTTATCAAAACATAACCCGACTTAAACTTTTGAATTATTTAAAAATAACACGTTGTCTCAAATAATCTCGTAAATATCTTCGTCTCGTCATCTTTAAAGTAAATCTTGCCGAAATCTCACATTTCCCGAAAAACCACTTTACGTCACTTCGCTATCTTTTCACCTTGTCACCCGAACTTACTAATCTAACACTTAACATAAACTTTTCAAAAAGTAACATTGGTTTGCGTCAAAAAGCACATGTCTCATCACGTCAAAAAGTAACATTAGTTTTTGTGAAAAACCCCTAGAAGGAAAAAGAGTACCCCCAAAAATCATTCGTAAGAAAATGGTCCATATAAATCGCCCATAATATAAAGAACAACTGAAGAACAAGGCTATCTAACAAATCTATACTGGGAACGACCAACATAATATTCATTAAGCAAATCTTGGATGTTCGTCGGAGGACTGTCCCACCAAGTTGAAGAATTGCGAAGCGTGCTAAGACAATTAGCCACTCTGTTATCCTCCCGATAAATATGAGAGACCAAAAAATCCATCTGAGAAATTAGATGCAACATGTGTCGCCATCTTCCTAGAAATCGGCAAGGGATGGACCCCTTCCTGCTGAATAAATCGACCACATAAGCCGAGTCGAACTCCAACCATAGTTTATGTTGTCCTTTGTCAAAAGCAAAAGAAATAGCCATCATGGCTGCCAAAAGTTTAGCCTCAAATGCATAACCAGTGCCACAGTTTTCAACAAAATAACGCCTAAAAAATCCTCTATGCATAGTGAAAACACCAGCGCAGTGCAAGAACCAGGAGAGCCCAGTGCAGATCCATATGTGTTCACCTTAGTCCAACCCTAAAGGGGTAGATGCCAGTCAACCTGGACTATTTTGCGTCCCTGCGCGTAGGGCCAAACACCTGGAGACACCTAAGACAGAGAAGATCCTATTGGGTATTGTTCATGCAACTCTGATCGAGCATAGATGACTCAACAATCATCTCCTGGAGTTGAACTAGAGCCGCCTCCTCTGACCACTTCTTGTCATTAAAACATCATTACGGATATGTCAGGTAAGCTAGATACAAGATATAATTGCGGCCCGCCATAAGAAAGAAAGTTGATCACTCAATTGAACATGCATAGCCTGCACCATAAACTCGTTAAAGTTTTGAACCGTATGAAAATTGATCTCAAAGGATTGAAAAATCTAAGACCAGAGGGCCCTTGCAAAAAAAAATTGACAAACACATGATCAGTAGAGTCATAGTAAGAATGGCATAAGCAGCAAGTCGAAGGTCCAATAAACCCTCAAAGTCTAAGAAGAACCAGACGGCATGATGATGATGAATAGCCCGCAAATCGGTGATGGAACAATGCACAGGGATGTGCGGTGACCAAATCCAGCTACCACAGTGGACAGTTGGAAGTGAGGCTCAAAGGTGAGAGTATGCGGCCTTAGAATAGACATCTACATCCAACGAGTGGGTCCAAACATGTTTATCAAAAGAATTGCAAATGTCCCAAATAATATCCAAATACTTCTCCACAAAAGAGAAAGTAAAGTGCCAAAAATCGTCAAAAAAGAAATCTGAAATACTATTGCGAAACAGGTGACGATGCTCCGAAGGAATCCTAATCCTATCAGCAATGGAGTAGCCCAACCCGTTATCCAACCAAAACAACACATGCGATTCATATCCGGAATCAATCTAGAATCTGCTATCATTCCTCGATAACTGGTCGTAGCCCTGCCCAGATAGAGGAAGGTAAACAAATATGTCGAATATAACCATCAACCAAGAAAAAACATCGACAAAGTATCGTAAAGACCACAGAATCAGAAGGAAGAACTTTCCATCCCATTTTCATCAAGAAAGTCTTATTAGCAGTAATAATGGAACGAATCCCAAGACCACCTTCCTCACGCGACATGCAAAATTTTTCCAAATTAACCACAATAGAGCCTTCTATAAGAATGTCACTGGTACAAATACAGTTACACATAGCCTTTTCCATATCTTTAAGCATGGAAATCGGCCATTCGTAAATGAGCATACTATGAACAAAAGAACTGGTGATAACTAAGTTAACCAGACAGAAGTCCATTTCCATTGTTTAAATTTCAACAAAATCTTATAAAAAATCGGCTCCAAAACAACGGCCTTGGGTGCCCCTTCAAATATGGGAACCCCATGGTAAGTAGTAGGAAGACTACCCATGGTAATCCCCATGAGCTGCTAAATCTGTCCCTAAATGTAAGGATAAAACCCATTACCAAAAAATACCTTGGACTTAGCCGAATGAAAAACCTGCCCAGAAATAGAGGCATATTGGCCAAGAATCTAAAACACCTGATGAGTGTTAGTAGTAGTACTTTCCCAAAGAATCACTATATCATCAGCATAAATGATACTCGAAGTAAAAACAAACCTGCTTGGTGCCACGAAAGGTGTAAGAAACTGCTCTGAAATGGAGTATGCAATGGCATGATCCATAACCTCTTCGGCAATATAGAAAAGTAAGGGTGATAAGGGATCTCCTTGATGGATGTGCCTTGCGCATTCAAAGTATCCCGTAGGCAAACCATTAATAAGAATCAAAATCCTGGCAGAGTGAAGAATAATCGCAATCCACGAGATGAAATTATCAGAAAACCCAAACCGATGAAGCAGATAAAACAAGAAGTCCTAGCTCAAAGTGTCGAAAGCTTTCGTGATGTAAATTTTGAGAATCATGTTACTGTCCCAACGATTCTTCAAAATATTAAATCCTTCCGAGACCACTGCAATACAATCATGAATATGTCTGCTGGAAATAAAGCCAAACTTAGTGTGGGAAAGGATCTTACCAATAATAATACCAAACCTATTATCTAAAATCTTGGTAATAACCTTAAAAAGGAAATTACTCATGACAATAGGTCTGAAATTCTCAATAGCCATAGTATCTTTGGTCTTGGAGGGATTAAGATCATGAAACTTGAATTGAGACCAGGAGGCAAAATACACGTCACAAAAAATGAATCGCAATAGTAACATCACTCGCAATAATATCCCATCAACTTTGATAAAATACACCATTAAAACATCAGGTCACGGGGAACTATCCGAACCTAACTCAAAGACAGCAATACGAATTTCCTAGCAAGTAGGGACAAAGGTTAAAACATGATTGTCCGTATGGAAACTCACCGGAAAAATAAACGATCAATTAAGGAAAAAATTGCATTGCTGATAAGGGGTGCCGCAAAGAGGTCTTTATAAAAATTAATGATATGAGAACCAACAGCTGGATCATGAGAAAGTTGACCATCAATAATCAAGATATAAATGCCAGAACGAAGAGTGCGCATCTCACAACAGTGATGAAAGAAAAAGGTATTCTAATACCCATCCTTAAGCCAAAAAGCCCGATATTTTTGTCGAAGAAAGTCAGTTTGTGTCGCCAATGTCTGAAGCAGAGACTGTTGGGCGTCCAATTCTTTCTATTTAAGCTCACCCGAATAACCTAAATTCTCAATATCAGACTGAATTTGCCAAACTAGCTGCAATTGAGAGTCCACAGAATGATTCACATCACCAAAAATATCCTTGTTCCAAACTTTAATAGACAGACGAAGCATTTAGAGTTTAATCACCATATGAGTAATAAGATTGATAACCAGACACTGAGTCTCCCAAGACACCAAAATCGGATGATGATCCGAAGAAATCCGAGGAAGAACCAGCACCTCCACACGTTGCCAAAGTGAAAGAAAAACCAATGGTTGCCATAGCCCTATCTAATTTATCTTGCCCACAGACATAACATCGAGCAAGTCGAACACCAAGTAGAGAACTTGCCCACAGTGCGAATCGAGAGGAGATACTACTACCAAGACGCTCATGATTTCCTGACAAGCAGTCTGGGAAGCGATACTACTGCCAAGACGCTCATGATTTCCCAGAATAGCATTAAAATCACCCAACACCATAAAATTAGCCAAGCTTATGGCTACCAAATGTTCCCACAACTGATGGCAAGACAAATAACCGCAATGAGCATGCACAAAATCCACATAAAAAATAATGTTGGACACATCCACCTACAGAACAATACCCTCATCTGACAAATAAACGTGCTGCAAAATGTTCACATCAGAAAGCCAAAAAACTAAAATATATGCTTTACCAGAAGCCCGAAAATTTTGAGTGACAAACTGTAAACCCAACAAATCCCAGTATGAAGACAAAATAACACTCAAATCCACTTTGGGTTTCATAATAGCTACGAGGGAAGTTTTGTGACGCTGACATAACTCCCTGAAAACATTGCGGGAAACAATGTTTCCTATCCCTCGAATATTCTAGAAGAGGCAATTCACTGAGACAAGTTCGGGGGAATAATCCACTGTGGAGATGTGGAATTATTGTCCTCTAAAATATCTTTAACATTATCCCCAAACTACTCAGGAGCCAAAGATTCATCTTCCGAATAGTCCTCCCATTTTTCCTTAACCCCCATATGAAGTATCTTAAGACCGTCTGAATCCTTAGTAATATTAAT
The DNA here is from genome assembly GCA_016081115.2 of Rehmannia glutinosa. Classification (NCBI taxonomy): domain Eukaryota; kingdom Viridiplantae; phylum Streptophyta; class Magnoliopsida; order Lamiales; family Orobanchaceae; genus Rehmannia; species Rehmannia glutinosa. The sequence goes on along the minus strand of CM071935.1, from coordinate 34,262,096 downwards.
CTTATGGAGAGGAGGCAAATGACCTCTTTCAATATCAGTTAAGAGAAATTTTTTGGCTGAGTCGATGGATTTAACCCGAATAGCACGGCAGAGGTGGCAGACTGGCTTTTTTGAATGAAACTGAACCATATGAGGTTGTTCCCGAATATCAGAAAACGTAGGAAGATCAGAAGCAGAGGAATCAATAGAAGTAGTAACCGTAATAGAAGAGGGGTCCAAATCACAGTCCTGATCTGCTAAAGCAGATAAGGAGTTACCCAAAGCCACCCCATGGGATGAGGGGACAGTGGAGATGGGAACAATCACAAGAATAAGAGAGACAACACCCCCTCCATATGAGACCGTATGATCCATTGAGTTAACAACGGCCTTACCTTTATCATTAGAAAGATTCACAAGATGATATTCTTTACGAACACGAGAATGACCCCTAGGAACAGAAGTTGGGCGTTTAGGGTCAACTTGGTAGTCGGGACTGAAGTTGGACTTCTACGACAAGATGCCGGTGAATTATCTATGATATTACATTGCTAACAAAAGTCCGGAAGTTTTTCATAACTCTATGCAACAAACGAGTGTGAGGGATAAGTGAAGGTGTTGCGAGTTTTATAAAAATGCAAGAGTGCTTGGGGTGGTAAATCCATTTTGCCCTCTTTTAAATATATTTTGCAAAAGTTAGTATTTTAAAAATCCTCAAGTAAGCTATTATTATTTTTAAAAATCCCGAAAGTTAATTAAAACTCATTTTTCATAAATTAGATGATCAGTGATAATAATAAAATGAGAGACTATTACTAAACACTTTAGTGACAATCTCCGAAAATTCACATAATCGGTTAAAAAATTTTGATCCTAACTTTAAGTCCGAAACTCCATAATAAAATTCATAATATGTCATCGTGGCATCCATTCATATCCATTACTGCAGTTAGGGGCATAGTCGATTCTCGGGTGCTCAAAATATAAAATGCATAAAGCGAGTAAATCGCAATTTTAAATGTAAACTAGATATTTGATGCAATCATAATTCATGAATATTAATTTGAAAAGCTCGAGTAATTTAAAAGGAGTTGGGTTGTCACATTGCACACATTAAAACAATCTATTAGGCATATAATATTATGCAAAGTGTAAAATAATGACGCGTTTATCACTCAGTTTCATAACTATGATAATTAAACTTAATTGTTTATCAAATCAGAGAAAATTAGACATTTTCATCATCAAAACTAAACATATTTTTAGCAATTTATAAACATTATAATATTTACAATATATTAATATATATTAACACATTATAAATGTTAAATATATATTTATAAATTATTCCGATATTGCAATATATTACTATATTAATAATTAATTAACATAAGATTTTTATCTTTTAATCAATGTTATAAATTACATATTTATATGTATATAATTAAAATATATAATAAAAATATTATTAAATAAAATATAAATTGTTATATGGTGTGATAATATTATTAATAGTAATGTGGCATATTTATAACATTGATTTATCTTATTTGTATGCAAAATGTAATATGAACTATCACAATTAATATTAATATACCATATACAAGTTAAACTAGATTTTTTATAAGTTATCATAATTATACTTAATATAAATTCAAAATATTTAAAAGTATTAATATTCCTTATTTTAAGATAGAATTTATATGATTCGTATTTAAAGTATTTTTTGTTATGTAATTTATATTTTTAACATAATATATATATTTTAATATATTTAATATAAATAAAAATTAATATAAACTATATTTATATAATATTAAACTAAACATAACATAAATTAAAAATATGTATTTGACATAATATATTTCATTAACATTAATTTTATGGATTAATTTTTAATTATTCATTTATTATAACTCCCTAAATTCGATAAACCAAAATAATCCCAATAATCGCAATTATCAAAGTACTACTCCGATTATATACTAACTTAGGATCCACAAAATACAAAGTAAACATAAGTACATAAACTAAGTATGGCTTTGTGGTTGGATACTTCATAGTTCGGCTTGAACAGGGTTTCACTTTTCTGGCAGAGTTGCAGGGGGCTATCACTGCTTGCGAAATTGCTTTGGACAAAATGTGGAATTTTATTTGGTTAGAGTCTGATTCTTCTTATGTGGTTTCGATTTTTTCTACCTTTTCTATGCAGGTACCTTGGGTTATCAAGGGTAGGCTCATTCTCCTAATCGAGCGGCTGACACCCTATCGAAGCATGCATACATTGTGGGTAACACGTGGTGGGATACGGCGCCGGCTTTCCTTCATGAGGTTACTGCTGCGGATCGCACTTTACTTTATCACCTCAGATATTAGTTGGGAGGGCTCCTTTATTTGTGTTTCGCGCTTCGGTATCACGCACGGGCAGTCTGTGCTTATGGGCACGAACCGTGCGTTCTTGATTGCTTGTTCGGCAGGACGCACGATCTATCCGTGCAGATGGGCACTAACCGTGCGACTTCTGTGCGATTGGTTTACCTTTTTTATTCTTTCTAGGGTACTCTTTTTCCTACCAAGGGTTTTTCCCACAACGGTGGGTTTTATCTTGGTAGGTTCTAATGAGGCCCCAATTCTGCTACCAGGTCGGCATGTGACTTGGGTCCATCTTTTTAATAGCTTCTTCTTGTTTTTCATTATAGCTAGTTGTTTGGCTTTGTAAACAACACTTTTCTCTTTTATTTTATATATTTCTAATTTATTCAAAAAACAAATTCATACAACGGAAGTCTTAACTTACAATTAGTATAAGCACAAATTACATAAAACAGATTACAACAAATTTTTAATTGAAATACTTAAAAACAAAATCTAATCAATTCAAAACAACACAATTCTAGTGTCCTCTTTTTCTGGAATAATTGATTCGATGTCAGTTTCATCAAGATCTGAAAATTTTAGAAAACATGGGGTGAGCTAAATGAGATCAGTGGGTAGGGAGACAGGAATGCAATAGTTATTAATAAAAACTTGAAATAGATTTTTTGAGCTAATTATTTAGTATATAAAATGGTTTCAAGCGTACAAATGAATGCAAAATTAGCAGGACTAACATGTAACTTCGAAACATACAAAATAGGTATCGCCCCACAAGTAAGCAAGTCATGATTAAGCAACCTTTAAGAAAAATAATAATGCAATGGTATCAAAGCAAGATATAAATTGTACTAACCTCACGGTTACCAGGGTCCTGCATCAAATAATGTATTAGCACAAATACGATAAAACGAATTTCGATGATTCAAGTGGATTTTAAACGGACAAGGTTCTATGCCCCATTTTAAAATCCAATGATTGGGGAAACATAATGGTAAAGGCAGAGCCGATGTGGAATAAACACCATACCCTAACGTTCTAACTCAAGCCGATTTTAAAAGGAACAAGATTATATGCCCCATTTTAAAATCCAACAATCAGGACACACAAAATAACGCAGGGCCGATATGGAATAAACACCGTACCCCATTGCGTTCTCCAATGCACCAGGCCAAAGCCTAGCACCTTATTCCACCCGAGTGACTTGACAACTCTTTATGTGTGGGTTTAAACCCAGAGATCGTCATATTTCGGTATATAAAATACTACTGTCGTCTCTGGCCCAACCAGAAAAATAGCAATAGGCATATGTGTAGTCGATCAAACGTCAACAGGTGACATGTTCGACTGATTGCCTGGTTTACACACGCTGACACAACTCGGTAAATGGTAAATGGTAATGGTAAACGCTAACGGCAAACAACTTGATTTAAAACAGAATTGGCAATATGTATATAGTTCATTTACAAAACTTAATTAAGCATTCAAAGACATTAAGGCATCACATCCAGTCTGTATTATTTGTAGAAAGGATTTCAGTCATTGTAAGAAGAATTGGAAGTCAATATTGAGATTGTTTTTCCAGAAATAATCATTTCATAAATTTTACACAAAATTAAATATGTAAAACTTACAAAGCTTCATCTTGGCCTAGCTAGGATGTATCTAATTAGTCGTAATAGTTGTAAAATTCCAGAAAAAGTCCGGTAGTTTTTTACTTACAAACGGACCCCCAAACTTTCAATTTTCTTAATTTTTCACCACAAAATAATTCTTTAAAATTACAGAACATGAAAATAACTCTAAAATACAGCAAAACGGACAATACAGTTTCTAATCTCTAGATTTTTCCAGTAACTTTCCAAAATTGCAATTTAGCTCTAGCATTTTCTATTTTCTTCAAATTCACCCAAAAATAATTACTAACTTATTCAAAATCTTATATGTAGGTCCCAAGGGGTTATATTGTAAAGTCTAGGGGATTAAATAGACTTTATCAAATTTTCAATTTTAGTCCTTTTAATTCAGAGTTTTAAATCACAAGTCAGTTGGGTCCTTAAGGGACAACTTAGTCCAACCTTCACAATAGAGTTAGCTACCCAACAGACTCGAGATAAGAGCTGTTGATAAGATGACTCGGCTGATAAGTTAACTCTTTTATAAAAACAACAAACTTGGTTTTTCAGTGGAAGACTTTCACCCTTTTATTAAAATATGTTTTCAACACTTGTTTTATGGTTTAGTTATTATCAGTAGACTTAGCAAATATAAAAAAGCCAGATAAGATATACAAGAATTAAAGGGTTGAATGTAAAAGACATAGAGCATTTTTTATAGTGGTTCATGGATAGGGTAATTTCTCTAATCCACTCTTCTCCAACCCCTGGAGGTAATCCACTAAGTAACGACTTTGTTACAACAGGATAACAGTCCAAACTTAGCCTTGATCACACAGTTGTCTTTACTTCTTGGACTCAGTTATTCACAAGATGGTTGTCCTACTACTTCAGCTCCTTCAGACTTTTGCATTTGATCAAGCATCCCGCCAACAAGTCTAGAGCTTTGGTTCGAACTGGAACCTCATTGTACTTCCTTCAACATTGGATTTGTAGACCCCTTGTCTTTCAACGTATTTTCCTCTCCAACAGTTTGAAGTTGTCTTTCCTTCACTGAGTGTGTTGAATCGACTTCCTTCGAGTTTTAGGTTTGAGGATAGTATAAATGCTTGAGAGTATTTCCTCTTTGTTTGCAGGTATGTGTCTATTGATTTGCTTGCGTTAGATGCATTCAGTTACCTCTCTCAAATAAATTCCTCAGCTTTATATAGTGCCTATTTGAAAAATGTACCTATTGAAGAGATATATGTATTTTTCAAACCACACTTTGATGTAGACTGATCCTGGTATTAATGCTCTGCAGCCTCACCTGAATCTCTGCGGGTTTGCAGGAGCATCCCATTGTTTCCTTGCTTTTTGCACTCTTTTAGCAAAACAACTTTGTGGTCTGCAGTCTAACATGTTTGTACTTTCAGCAAACAATTGACTTTGCTTAACAATGAATCTATTCAGCTTTCTTGAGTCCTTTTTGCTGCTTAACACCTTAGACAATCATCTCCACGTATCTGGAGTGACTCAGCTGTCAGTCTGCTGATTGAGACAGCTTTTCTGGAACATGACTGATAATTCACTACAACACTCAGCTGTCACACAGCAGAGTCTTCACTTTGATCTTCAGTCAACTTCTGCGATCTTCAACTTGGCTGCTTCGACTCAGCTAATAGAACCATATCTATTACATAGTTGTTTTTACAGCAGAATTAGGGTGTCAACTTCCTAATCTAAGTTTTACATGGTATCATCAAAATCTATTACATAAAATTCCCATCAATTTCTCCCTTTTTGATGATGCCAAAACTTAAATAAAATAACAAAGTAAATAGTGCATAAAAAGAATGATTATATGAATATGCCATTTAATGGAACATATCATTCTTGCACCTTACAATCTATTACAATGTACAATGAAAAATTACAAAGTACTTACAAATTTTTCTGTGTATTTACAATTAAGTAAAGATACAATAGGAAGGTGTCTGCAGCAGTCTTCAACCTCTGCTGCTTCTTTCTTATCTCTTCATCTTCCCTTCTCCTATTTTCTTCTTGTCTCTTACTCTTCTTATCACATACTCCTTCTCTTCTTCTCATAAGCTCTCATTGCAGCTTCATCTTTCCTTCTTCTCTCTTCCCATTTTTGATCCTGCCTTATATTTTCTTGTTCTTGGTGCTTATCTGCCTCTTCATTTCTTCTGGAAACTTCTCTATTCTCAAGTTCGTTGAGTCCAGGCCAGTATAACAGGTCTTTCCTCTGCCTCTTCTACCAATTCTTTCCCTTTCTCTTCCAGAGTCAGCTCCTCCTCTGGGAGTGTATTGTATGGGTTGAGCCCTTGAAGACTGCTGACTGCTCGACTGAGTCTACTGCTTCTCAGCTGATTGACAAATTTCTAATCCCTTTTCCCAGTAAAATCCCATGCCTATTTGAAAGGTATTCCCCAAAAAGCCCTTCCGACCTGAGGGTTTGGAACTCCTCAAGTGATATTAGCTCAGATCCTGCATCGAGAATAGGTTCTTATGGGAGCTTCACAATTGGAGATTCTGGTGGTAACCTAACTGGGGGACCTTGGAACTTGGTTTTAAGATCTTCTATACGCCCATGATGCCTTCTATCTACTTCTGCAAGTTTAGCTTCGATTGCAGCTCTTGTTTTCTTGAAGACTAATTCAACTTTCTCATTAGTGGGCATGTCCTTAGGAAGCTGGGAATGGAGAGAGATGGTTGATGAGCCAAGTTGGGATTTATCCAATACGATCTTAAGGGGAGTCTTCTTAGAGGTCCTTCCCCCTTACTTCCACTACGTTCCCCCTTTCTTATGCTTTCATCTTCCTCATTTTTGGCATCATCACCAACTAGAGAGTTTTGAGGAATAACGGTTGAGATACGATCAAGCTTGTCATGTGTAGCTGAGTGTGCTGCTCTATGTTCTAATCTAAGAGCCTTCATTTTGCGTTCATCAACATCACCTCTGCTCACAGAGTGCTTTCTGTGTTTTGAAGGTCTTGCTTGTGTTGAGACTTTAGCAACTCCATATCAGTCTTGTGAGTTTGATCCATCCTGAACATATGGTCTTGTTGTCTCTGCTGAAACTTAGCCCGCTCACCACTCCAAATCACCAATTTTGTAAAGTGATTTGAAATAGCTCACTTGCTCTCTTCTTAGTGCCTTTGTCTGCATAGTCCATTCTCGAATTCGGAGTACTGCTCCTCGGATGTCGCCTTAAATCATTGCATCGTGGTTGTCCTGATGTGGGTTTACTGCAACAAAGCTTATTTCTATAGCTTCCATCTTATAATACATAGCCTTGAAGGCTTTTCTGAAGTCTGATGCTTCAGCTCATTGATCCTCTGGCAACACAGAGTCGAAATCAAAGCCAAATGACAAAACCCTTAAGTCATCTGGAGCCACGAATTCTTCTGGATCTATATTTACAATGTAATTCACACTTTCTTTAGAGTCTATGTCTCCAGCAGAACCTCTTTGACAAACAAAAAATTATCTGCAAATATGTCACTAGGGACTTCACGAACATCTCCCACTTATTCTTCGTGAGCCTTTCCTTTGTTCCCCTGACTTCCTTCAGCTCTTTGTGCCTCAGCTGTGGGAGCTTCATTGGCAGTTGCAGCTGTGTTAGGCTGCGGAGTTGACTAGGTCTCAGTTATCTCAACAGTTGTTTTGGCTCCAGTGATGTCTTCCTTTTGAGTATCCTTGGCCTCAGCCGCCTTAGCAGGATCACAGGCTGGTGATGGAACTATAGGGGGTGGGCCATCGACCGATTGAAATCTAGATATGTCAGCTTTCTCACGTGCCTTGTTCAGTTGTGCCACTCATTTCTCGATAACTGTGTCCTCTATAGCTTGTTCCTTGGGGGTGGACTCAGTTTCGTTGTCAGTGTCAAGAAACTTGTCTGACATATTGTCATCAGAGTTGTAAAGCGTTGATTTTCTCCATTTCTGGGGACTCTGATGCAGGAACTGGCAACTTTCCTTTCTCCAATACAACAACCAAGGAAGTCTCAACCTCCTTTGGGCCTTCAACAACCTTAACGGCAGTCTCAACCTGTAACGGCCAGCCTTCCAGATTGACGACTGTCCCCACAAACCAACACGAGTCTTTCCATCGCGTTTTGTCCTCACTCACGCGCACCATGAGAGTAGCTTCCCACGGGGTCACCCATCATGACATTGCTCCGGGCCAAGCACACTTAACTTCGGAGTTTTTACATGATGAGCACCAGAAAAGATGCATTTTGTTGGTATGAGTAGTATCTATCAAATCTTTTAAGCTCTCCTCAACTGTATAGTCCCATACCTACACAGTCTCAGAATCTCCTCTCTTTGGGTGTGAGATCTGTTCATTCATGTCCCCCTCCGTATAGAAGCCTGCCAGGAGCCGCTCCTTGTCCGTGCCTTCTTGCACCGAGAGATCACTCCCCGCCCTCTTCAGCCCCAGGCGTCATATGTCCACCAACTTCTGCTTTGTTCGTCCCTGAACCACACCATACTAGGAGAGGTCCCGCTCTGATACCACCTATAACGGCCCGCCTTTCAGATTGACGACTGTCCCCACAAACCAACACGAGTCTTTCGAGCGCGCTTTGTCCTCACTCACGCGCACCCTGAGAGCAGCTTCCCAGGGGTCACCCATCATGACATTGCTCCGGGCCAAGCACGCTTAACTTCGAGTTTTTATATGATGAGCACCAGAAAAGAAGATGCATCTTGTTGGTATGAGTAGTACCTATCAAATCTTTTAAGCTCTCCTCAACTGTATAGTCCCATACCTACACTGTCTTATAATATCCTCTCTTCGGGTGTGGGATCAGTTCATTCATGTCCCTCTCCGCCTAGAAGCCTGCCAGGAGCTGCTCCTTGTCCGTGCCTTCTTGCACCGGCGATCACTCCCCGCCCTTTTCAGCCTCGGGCGTCACACAACCGCTGCATTAGGGTCTTGAACGGTGGAATCCTTCAAGGTCTCAACCTCTTAGATTGCACTTTCATGACCAGCAGTTTCAACTGCCATGGTATGTTGTCCATCCTTTCTCACCGGATCGCCACGTCCCGGACTGCGCATGCGGTTAGAATTTCAAATTGAGACAAAGATTGACCATCCGCGTCATCAATCCCACTCTACTGTTCTTTTTCAGTCTCACATTCTCCTCCTAACTTCAACTTGGTTAAGTATCCCATAGCCTCCTCCAACCCGGATGTGGTATGTTCAGTTTCCCCCTCAGGTGGCACACCAGCTGAATCACGATCAGCGGGGTCAACTGACACTTAAGACTGAGCTATTCCCTTTCAGTTGTCAGCCATCTGGGCAGTTGTCTCAACAACTTTCACAAGGCTTGGCTCAGCTAGGTTGCCCACTACATCTTCATCCCTAGCTTCATCGCCAGTTTCCTTGGTGATTCCTTCAAAGTGTGATGGTGAGTAGAGGCATCGATATTCCTCACCATTTCAAGAATGTCATGTTAGATAAATGTTTTTATCATGATTTTGATGATTTTGTTCAAATGAGTTTTTATACCAAAACAATGTCCCTAAATGTTGTCCCAACACTTCCGATCGATCTAAAATGTTTTTACTATTTTTCGGAGTATTTCTTGAAGTTTATATTCGATTTAAAATTGGACAACACTTTTGTTTCAGAGCTCGACCGTCGCCCTATAGGGCAACCCGTACTGAGTTGAGTTTTGAAACAAAAAATGGGACGTAAGAGAAAATGGGGAGGCGGCCGACTCGACCAGGTGGGCGACGGTGAGGGCGACCGGTCGACCACCACCGGGCGGCCGGCACTGGGAGTGCCCTCTCAAATGCGGACTTCTCTGTTTTGATTTTCTATCAACCCCAACCGGTCAAGACCAAGGGGCGACCGTCGAACCCCCTTCGACCGGTCCCCGTGTAAAAATTCGCAGAATTCAATTTCAATCTTATCTCTGTGCGACCGGTCGAACCCCCCATTTATCGAAGAAACTATCCGTTGCATTTTCGAATGACTTTTCCCTATTTTGTGGGATTGATCTCTAACAGCTATATTGATGATTTTAAATGGTTTCTTTTGCAGCAAATCACTCCCCAAGGAGGAGCCAATATCTGGAAATCAAAGCCAAGACCTCTCCTATAAATAGAGGCTTCATTCAAGCAACAATATACAACACTCCATACAAGCAAAGAGCAAACAAAGCAAACACTTTCATATATCTTGTTGTATTAGCCTTAGCACTTTCACTTGCACAAATTTGAGGTCTAGGCTTTCAATTCTTGATTACACTTGTACTCATATTGTATCAATCATTATTGAGTTGTAATCTTGATTTTGGTCATCATTCAACACAAGACATCCTTGTGAGTATTCTTGTGGTAAGAATACACTTGGGTGATCTAGGTGATAGGTGTTTGAAGGTTGTGGTAATCTTCAAAGGTGTTGTAAGAGGATTGTGGTAATCCTCAAGGTGTTGTAAGAGGATTGTGGTAATCCTCAAGATGGTGTAAGAGGGTTGTGGTAATCCTCAAGGTGTTGTATTAATTTTTGGTAAATTAATAAAATCTTTTTTGAAATCCATCCCTGGATATCTTTGGGGTGGTAGAGCACGTAGTCCCTAGGTGGGGTGAAGCTCTTTAAATCAACAAGTGTTGTTTAATTTCCGCATTTACATTCTCGTCTTTGCTTGATTATTAGAAAAAGAGGGCAAAATCTGAAAAACCGAGATAATCCATTCACCCCCCCCCTCTAGATTATCGTAGCCACTTGGACCAACAAGTGGTATCAGAGCCAAACTCTTTGGCTAGCTCATTCCGAGTAAAGAGGAAAGATCCATGGCTACATATGATGCTCATCTCACCACCGGCGCCTCCACCAACAAGCAACCACTTTTCGACGCAAACAACTACGCATTTTGGAAAGACCGTATGGAATGCTTTCTACAAGGGTGCGGGTTCGACATTTGGAATGTGGTCATTGAAGGAGTTGATCAACCAACCAAGAAATCGGAGGATGGAACCTCGACTCCTAAACCTTTCAAGGAGTTCGATGAAAACGACAAGAAGGCCTTTTCTCTAAACGGTAAGGCCTTAAATATTTTGCATTGTTCTCTTCACGCTACCGAGTACAATCGCATAAGAGGCATAAGGTCGGCACATGAGGTTTGGGAAAAAGCGTAAACTATATATGAAGGGACAAAGAAGGTCAAGCAAGCAAGAAAAACCATGCTTGTTAAAGACTTTGAAAACTTTAACATGCATGATGGTGAAAGCATATCTAAGATGGTGGAAAGGCTTGACAACATTGTCAATCCACTTGTGGCTCTCGGCAAAGTCATCTCCGAAGAAGACAAGGTGACTAAAGTTTTGAATGCACTTCCCGGTCATGGTCCGAAAAGGTGACGGCAATCACGAAGGCACAAAATCTTGAGACACTCAAGTTTGACGAGCTCATCGGAAACCTCCTCATCTATGAAGTCTATCTCAAGGAGAGGAAAAATTCCAAACCAACCATCAACCAATCGGGTGCACGCAAATTATTCCTAAAGGTCTTGCTTCCTCTTCTCAATAATGCATACTATGATAATGATGATGATGATGAGGAGACGGCCGCACTTGTTCGGAAATTTGCAAAATTTGTGAATAAAAATAAGGCAATAAAACCGAGAGATAATGCTTGCTTTAAATGCGGGAAACCCGGCACTTCATTGCCGATTGTCCAAAACTCGATGAGGAGGAACAAAAAAGAAGAAAAAGCCTTTTCCGAAAAAGAAGGCTCTAAATGCGGAGGTCAAATCTTGGGATGAATTGCTTGCAACATCCGACGAGGAAGGAGAAACCGAACATGGTCTTATGGCCATAGACGACGAAAATAATGAGGTACGCTCTAACTCTTCTACCTCCTCCTTAGTTGATGAATTGCAATGTGATTTTGATGAATTGCAAATTGAATTTCAAAATTTGATCATTAAATACAAGAGTTTAAAAAAGGAACATAAAGAGCTTAAAATTGAAAAGGAAATATTATTTACTTCTTATGAATCTCTTGATAAAGCTCATGCTATTACTATTACTAGAGTTCATACTCTTGAATCCGAAAAAGAATCGCTCACCAAAGATCTTGAATGTTTAAAAAGGGATGTGCATCGTTTTAACATAAGTACGGACAAAGTTACAAAAATTTTAGATGCACAAAGAGGTGAGCATTCCAAATTAGGACTTGGCTATAAACCTTTTTCACCATTTTCAAAGAAAAATGACCAAGGTCCGAATTTTGTACGTGCTAAAAGTTCCCATAATATTATTTGCTTTTATTGTGGTAAAGTTGGTCACTATGTTAGCAATTGTAAATTGAAGAACAATTTTAGCTTTGTTTGGAGACCCAAAGGTCTCAAGGCTAACCCCCATGGACCCCAAAACTATAGGGTACCTAAAAATGGTTCGTTTGTAGGTAATAGGCGCTATAACAACCATGGAGGATTCGAAATGGCTCGTGGACAGCGGATGTTCACGCCATATGACCGAAAAGAGAGAACTTTTTACCAACATCAAGTTCCAAGAAGAGGGTATGGTCATGTTCGGCAATGGCAAAGGAAGAATTCTTGGAAATGGAGAAATTGGTAACTCTTCTTTCTCTCTTAATAATGTTCTTTTAGTAAAAGGGCTTAAATTTAATTTGATAAGTGTTAGCCAACTTTGTGATTCAAATTATAATGTTGTTTTCAATAAAGAAAAATGTCTTATTCGTAAAAATGATGAAATTATTTGTGAAGCAAATAGAAAAGGCAATCTTTACAAAATTTCTACTAGTGATTTGGTTAGTCAAAATGTTTCTTGTCTTGTCGCCAACAATGATTTAACGAGTTTATGGCATAGGCGACTTGGACATGTTGGATATAAAAGTTTGAAAAATATTTACAAAAACCAACATGTAAAAGGACTACCCAAATTGAATTTTGAAAATCTTGGCTTATGTGACACTTGTCAAAAGAACAAATTAGTTAAGAGTAGTTTTAAGCCCAAAAATGAAATTTCCACAACCAAGCCTCTACAACTTCTTCACCTAGATTTGTATGGGGATATTGGTACGGCTAGTCTAAGTGGAAAATATTACACTTTTGTTATTGTCGATGATTTTTCTAGATACACTTGGGCTCTTTTTCTTGCAAATAAAAGCGATGCCGTTAATGAGTTTGTTAAGTTGTGTAGACGCATTGAGAATGAAAAGGAAGATACTATTAAAACTATTCGAAGTGATCGAGGCGGAGAATTTGACGGTGAGTTTAGAGTTTTTTGTGAAACCAAGGGATATACACACAATTTTTCGGCTCCAAGGACACCTCAATAAAATAGTGTAGCCGAAAGGAAGAATCGGACGCTACAAGAAATGAGTCGGTCCATGCTCAATGAATTTTCTCTTCCAAAATACTTTTGGGCCGAAGCCGTAAGTACCGCTTGCTATGTCATTAATCGAGTTTATGTTCGTCCTAAAATGAATAAAACTCCTTATGAGCTTTGGAAAGAAAGAACTCCAAATATTAGTTATTTCAAGATATTTGGATGTAAGTGCTTTATTTTGAATACTAAGGATCAATTGGACAAACTTGATCCTAAGGCCGATGAAGGAATATTTATGGGGTATTCAATCAAGAGCAAAGCATATCGTGTTTACAATAAGACTAGTGGAGTTGTTGAAGAATCCATCCATGTCAAATTCAATGAAACTTCGGGTGTTGAAAGGATACCAAATGATGAAAGTGATGAAGAGGATATTAGTGAATCCATTGTTCAAAATGATACATCAAATGATCAACCATCCACTTCATATGCTCCTCAAGAAGATAAAGGAGATACTTCGGATCTTCCCGTAGCATTAAAATTTAAGGAGATCACCCAAAAGATCTTATTATTGGTGATCCCCTTGATAAAGTGATGACCAAGAAAATTTGCCGAGAAAGCTCTTATATCTCAAAAAGAGCCTAAAAATGCTAAGGAGGCTATTGAGGATGAGGATTGGTTCTTAGAGATGCAAGAGGAGTTAAATCAATTTAAAAGAAATGATGTATGGGAATTGGTACCTTGTCCTCCATCTCAAACTATTATTGGTACAAAATGGGTATTCCTAACAAACTTGATGATCAAGGCAACATTGTTCGAAATAAGGCAAGGTTAGTAGCTCAAGGGTATTGTCAAGAAGAAGGTATTGACTATGATGAAACTTTTGCATCATGTAGACGTTTAGAAGCTATTCGTATTTTACTTGCCTATTCTTGTTTTAAAAATTTCAAACTTTACCAAATGGATGTTAAATCCGCTTTCTTAAATGGTATTATTCAAGAAGAAGTCTATGTAAAACAACCTCCGGGGTTTGAAAATTTTTCTAGGCCTAATGATGTTTATAAACTTAAAAAGGCTTTGTATGGTTTAAAACAAGCACCCCGTGCATGGTATGATAGACTTAGCTCTTTTCTTTTGCAAAATGGTTTTACAAGAGGTAAAGTTGATACTACACTCTTTGTTTTTGAAAAAGGGCAAGATTGTTTACTTGTGCAAATTTATGTTGATGATATTATCTTTGGCTACTAATGAATCTTTGTGCAAGAAATTCTCCAAGTTAATGCAAGGTGAATTCGAGATGAGTATGATGGGGGAGCTAAATTTCTTCCTTGGACTTCAAATTAAGCAATGCCAAGAAGGTATTTATATTTCGCAATCAAAGTATACAAAAGAACTTTTGAAGAAGTTCGGCATTGAAGAAGGAAGAACCGTCTCGACTCCTATGGCAACCAATGTCAAAATTGACAAAGATGAAAAAGGCAAGACGGTTGATGAATCCAAGTATCGAGGTATGATTGGTAGTTTACTTTATTTAACCGCTAGTAGACCGGACATTCTTCATGTCGTATGCCTATGTGCTCATTTTCAAAGCAATCCAAAAGAATCTCATATGAGTGCCGTTAAACGGATTTTTCGATATTTGAAAGGCACTATTCAATATGGTTTATTTTATCCAAAGAATGAAAATTTTTCTCTTAAAGGTTATAGTGATTCGGACTATGCGGGTAATATTGATGATGATCGAAAAGTACTTCGGATCATGTCAATTTTTAGCGATTGCCTAGTTTCTTGGTTTTCAAAGAAGCAAAACTCGTGTTTCTCTTTCAACGGCCGGCCGAATATATTTCCGCCGCATTTTGTTGTACTCAACTTCTTTGGATGAAACAAACCTTAGCGGATTACAAATGCTCTTTTGAAAACGTACCTATCTTTTGTGATAATATATCCGCTATAAATATTGCTCAAAACCCGGTTCATCATAACCGTACTAAACATATTGAGATTCGACATCATTTTCTAAGGGATTGTGTTTCAAAACGAAAAATTGAGATATCGTTTGTGCCATCTCAAGATCAATTAGCGGACATTTTTACAAAACCGCTAACTTCCGAGACTTTTGCGTCAATACGAGCTCGGTTAGGCATAATGCATATTGAATGAGGTCTACGTTTGCATTTTGCATGTTTTTAAAACTTAGGGGCGAAAAATCGGATTTTTGGTTGAAAATTCGGATTTTGAAAAATTTGACAAAACAGTGGGCTGAAGAGGTTGAGGGCAACCGGTCGCCCTCAACGTCGACCGGTCGCCCTCAACCACGACCGGTCGCCCTAGGCCAAATTTTGGTTTAAGTTCGTTCTGTCTTCAGCATTTGTTATTTTCACTTCTTTTTGCCATTTTTCGTCCCCTTTGCCAAATGCACACAATTTTCACTCAAAATTGATTTTCATGCATTCAATTCATATCTTGGACCTTATATAGCATGTTTATCATCATCATTGCTCATCTTTTCCGATCAAATGGTAAGAATTTTCCTTACTTTGCTCAATTGGGTTGAACCCTTGAGTTTATGGCTTTCTTGTATATTTCTTGATATTTTTTGCTTATGATCTTGATGAGCTTAGTTATTATGTTGTATTGTATGATGTTTGATGTGAATTGGTGATGCAATTTTTTGGCTTGGATCATTTACAAGGGCTATATACAACTCTTTTTATTTTTCACGCCCACAATGTGTTCGATGAAATGTCACAATGAAAATTTCAACTTCTACATGATTCTCTCGCTTCCAAAAGTCTTCAATACACATTGAGATCATGTTTTGGCAAATAAAACGAGCGTATGAACTCTTCATGATACATTTCTCCCATTTTCCTTGGTTTTTAAGCCTAAATTGCTCAATGGTTGATAAACCATTTCTTTGGCGCACTTTGACATACTTCTATGATGTTTTTATCATCCTAACATTTTTTTGATGATTCCAAAGGGGAGAAACAGAAATTGGCTCGTTAGCTCAAAGAAGCTAATAAAAGCTCATGATAGAAGCTATAAGCTATGGCTTATTAAGGCCATAAGTTGTGAAGAAAACTCAGTCCAATGATTGTTTTATGAACTTGTTTGCATGGATAATAAGTATTTGTGACAGGGGGAGCTTCTAAGCTCATGGAGTTGTTGTTTATTTTGTATAAGCTTGTGCTTCTAGCTTATGCAATATTTCTTATTAATGTGCTTGTTGATAGGGGAGCTTTTGTAAAATGTTTTTAAACGGATAGTTTACTCATAAACCGGAAAATTTATTTTGTTTTTCAAATCGTCCTCTTGAAAATTGTTTTGGTTTGTAATCATCAAAAAGGGGAGTTTGTTAGATAAATGTTTTTATCATGATTTTGATGATTTTGTTCAAATGAGTTTTTATACCAAAACAATGTCCCTAAATGTTGTCCCAACACTTCCGATCGATCTAAAATGTTTTTACTATTTTTCGGAGTATTTCTTGAAGTTTATATTCGATTTAAAATTGGACAACACTTTTGTTTCAGCTCGACCGGTCCGCCCTATAGGGCAACCCGTACAGAGTTGAGTTTTGAAACAGAAAATGGGACGTAAGAGAAAATGGGGAGGCGACCGGTCGACCGACTGTGGGGGCGACGTGAGGGAGACGGCGGTCGACCACCGGGCGACCGATACACGGGAGTGCCCTCTCAAATGCGACTTCTCTGTTTTGATTTTCTATCAACCCCAACCGGTCAAGACCAAGGCGACCGGCGAACCCCCTTCGACCGGTCCCCCGTGTAAAAAAATCGCAGAATTCAATTTCAATCTTATCTCTGTGCGACCGGTCGAACCCCTGTTTATCAAAGAAACTATCCGTTGCATTTTTCGATGACTTTTCCCTATTTTGTGGGATTGATCTCTAACAGCTATATTGATGATTTTAAATGGTTTCTTTTGCAGCAAATCACTCCCAAGGAGGAGCCAATATCTGGAAATCAAAGCCAAGACCTCTCCTATAAATAGAGGCTTCATTCAAGCAACAATATACAACACTCCATACAAGCAAAGAGCAAACAAAGCAAACACTTTCATATATCTTGTTGTATTAGCCTTAGCACTTTCACTTGCACAAATTTGAGGTCTAGGCTTTCAATTCTTGATTACACTTGTACTCATATTGTATCAATCATTATTGAGTTGTAATCTTGATTTTGGTCATCATTCAACACAAGACATCCTTGTGAGTATTCTTGTGGTAAGAATACACTTGGGTGATCTAGGTGATAGGTGTTTGAAGGTTGTGGTAATCTTCAAAGGTGTTGTAAGAGGATTGTGGTAATCCTCAAGGTGTTGTAAGAGGATTGTGGTAATCCTCAAGGTGGTGTAAGAGGGTTGTGGTAATCCTAAAGGTGTTGTATTAATTTTTGGTAAATTAATAAAATCTTTTTTTTTTTTTTGAAATCCATCCCGGATATACTGGGGTGGTAGAGCACGTAGTCCCTAGGTGGGGTGAAGCTCTTTAAATCAACAAGTGTTGTTTAATTTCCGCATTTACATTCTCGTCTTTGCTTGATTATTAGAAAAAGAGGGCAAAATCTGAAAAACCGAGATAATCCATTCACCCCCCCCTCTAGATTATCGTAGACACTTGGACCAACATGTCAAGGGTAGGAGAGATTTGAATGGACGATGACTCTCCAGGACCCCTGAGCAAAGATTGCTCATGCAACATCTTGGACTCTTTTAGTGCTTGCTGCAGCTCAGCTTTCTCAGTTGGACCAGCTGCATCTAAAATTTCCATGTCACTGTCGCTACTGCTGGATCTTTGCAGGGCACTCTCAGGAGCCTCAGCGAAAAGGCAAGAGTGAGGTTTTAGAAATTCCTCAACTGCATTAGCCTTCTATCGCCTTAGCCCTCTCACCATCCTTCTTCTCATAAAGGATTGTAGTGCACCAGTCTGCATCCAGAGCAGTAGGAATACCAATGTTTCCCAAAAAGCTTAGGATGTATTCTTCCTCATCAGTGAACTTGGGGCTTTGAAATTGATATCGGGCGGCACTCAGCTTTCAGGCTCTCTATATCGCAGCTTGTCAGACAACTTCAAACTGTTGAAGAGGAAACTTTTGAAGAATCAAAAGGAGTTTACTTTCCAAGGAGGATTGTAGGAAGGTTCAAGGTCGAAACAGTATCAAGTTATTGGAGGGCTTCGTGATCAAATCCAAGAGATTGAGAAAGTGAGTCAAGTAGCAAGCAAGGCAAATGCCTGTGAAAAAGAAGCCGAGTCGACGAGAAGCCACCATTGTGTGACCAAGGTTGTCTCTAGACTGTTCACCACTTTGTAAACTCATCTGTTACTTAGTGGATTCCTCCAGGAGTTGGAGAAGAGAGGATTAGAAGAATTACCCCATCTTCAAACCTCTATAAAAATCAATTGGGTCATTTAGTTTTCAGCACATTTACATTTCTGTATATCTACTTTATATCTGCTGATAAACCTATCTGCTATCCTAACTGATTAATAACAAAGTGCTAAAATCAAGTGTTAAAACAAGTTTAAAACAAATCAAAGGGTGTTAAGTCTTCCGCTGGTAAAACCAACCCAGCCAAGTTAAGTTTCAGGTTAAAAAGCTGAGTTATTCTATCAACAGCTCTATCGAGTCTGTTGAGTGGCTAACTCTGCTGAATAACCAACTTAGCTGTCCCTCAAGGACTTAGTTGTTTGTGTTAACTCTGTAATTTCTTTAAAATGACTAAAATCAAAAAATTTGGTAAGGTTTATTCAACCCCCCCTTCTAAACCTTACTCACACCTTAGTTGGCAAAGAAACCCCATCTAACACTTCTAGCTCTGGGTCAACCTATGGAGACAAAAAGGTGATCAACAAATTCAAGATATAGATTCCAAGGCCATATGAGATAGCGTAAAACCACTGTACTCGATGCCAAAGGAATTAAGCCTATACTCAACTTGTTACTGGAGAACGAAGGGATTTTGATGTTTTACAAGGTTTGACTGCAAATTTTGATGTATTTTCAAAAGTTTGGAGATGTGATATTGTGAGACATCAAATAGTCTTGTGCAAATTCAACTGTATTTTTGCAAGTTTTGAGATGTCACTAGAATGATTTAAGCAACTCAAATGGAATCACTGCAAGGCTAGATATGATACCTTTTGTAATGGGATTAAAAATAATTAAACCCGTATTTGATATGCTGGAGCAATACTATACCTTACCACCAATCACACATTTTCCACATTGTTAAACTTCTATTTCTACATAGTCGTGTTTTAGAGAAATGCATTTTATCCTTCTATTATTTCAATATAAATAGTACATGTTGGATGTAACAAACTCTAGTTTTTTACTATTCAAAATAACAAAATTAGAATCTCTCTCTCTCTTGAGCTCGTGTTTTTCATGATGATAGACTAGAAATTTCCACATAGTATCCAGAGCCTTCCTTGGCTACAATCATGAATCCGAACGCTCCTCTTCATCCATGGCAAGTAATCGAGGCTGGCAACATCCAATTTGGCACGAATCCAGAGTTGCAGGTATTAGCCTCAAACAGTGGTGAAAGATGGGAATTCAGTTGGGGATCCATTGCAACTAGATGGATCTGATCACCTAGGCATGGTGCTAGTCACCAGTCAGCTCAACGGCAACAAATATCTCCCTTGGCATTGCTCTACGTTGATTGCACTAGGAGCGAAGACGAAACATGGTTTTATCAATAGTAAACTTCCTAAACCCGATGAAACCTCTGAGGATTTTGAAAAATGGTAGAAGACTGATTTTATGGTAATTAGTTGGTTATTAAATTCAATTTCTCGAGATATTGTGGATGCTTTCATTTATGCACAAACTTCGAAGGAGCTTTGGGATGAACTAGAACAACGGTTTGGTCAATGTAATGGTCCGCAACTATATCAGCTGCAACGTGAGATTGCTAGTATTACTCAAGGAAACAGTACTTTTACTGCTTATTTTACTAGACTTAAGAAGCTTTGGGATGAATATCATAGTCTAGTTCTGATGCCGCACTGTACTTGTGATGTTGGGAAACAGTGGTGTGATAATGCTGCAAATGTTAAGTTAATTCAGTCCTTATGGGATTAAATGATTCTTTTGAACAAGCTCGCAGTCAGGCTCTCATGATGGATCCATTACCCGATGTAAACAAAGCCTATTCCATGATTCTGAGGATAGAGAGGAAGATGAGTGTTCACCAAGTATTTTCTGAGGTATTGGATAATGCAGCCATGCTAACACATACTTCAAGGCCTGGTAGTGGTAGAGGTAATTCTGGACCTGGCAATTGGAATGGAGGTGGTATGAGAGGCAGGGGAGTTCCTCGAAGGACTAAGGAGGAGAAGGCTAAATTGAAGTGCAACTATTGTCACTTCAGTGGACATGAGGCTCAGGAGTGTTTTAAGTTACACGGGTATCCAGATTGGTATAAGAAATTTAAGGATCAAAGGAATGTTGTGGCTAATATGACTGATGTTGAAGTACACAAGGAGGAATCACAGACAGCTAAGAAAGAGTACAATCCTGACATTGCTGGCTTGATACAATCAAAAATTGCAAAGTATATGGCTACCTTGGGTAATGGTAATGTTAATAATTGTGCTAACTTTGCACACTTTACATGATACACAGGTATTGATGCCTCTCAATTTGCTTTGAGTACATTTGAGCCAATAGGTAGTGGATTCTGGATTTTAGATACTGGTGCTAGCAAGCACATGTGCACTACCCCTTCTTTACTCACTGATCTTACTCCCATTATCTCTCCCATTACTGTATTTCTTCCTGATGGCTCTTCCAAGTCTGTTACTCATACTGGTACTGCAAGAATCTCAAAGAATTTATTCTCTCAGATGTCTTGTTGGTGCCTTCCTTCAAGTATAACCTTCTTTCCATATCACAGCTCACTCATACCACTAATTTCAAGTGTGTTTTCTTTCCTTCACACTGTGTTTTGCAGGACCTAAAGACTGAGAGAGTCATAGCAACTGGCAAGGCTGTTGGGAAACTCTATGTGCTGAACACTAATCATGATTCTTACCATGGTAGCATTCCTATTAGTCTTGTACCTTGTAAACCTTCTTCAGCTATAATTTCTTGTAATAGTGTGCTTGCCCTGTGGCACAAGCGGTTAGGACATGCCTCTTCTAGTACTTTATCTCACTTACAATTCATGAAACCTTTTCTGAATAATTGTACTCAAACTCAGTTGAAGGATTGTGTTGTTTG
Source organism: Rehmannia glutinosa (assembly GCA_016081115.2). Taxonomy (NCBI): domain Eukaryota; kingdom Viridiplantae; phylum Streptophyta; class Magnoliopsida; order Lamiales; family Orobanchaceae; genus Rehmannia; species Rehmannia glutinosa. The sequence goes on along the minus strand of CM071935.1, from coordinate 34,240,565 downwards.
TCACTTGTCTAAACAACATAGACAACCTTTTCCTTTAAGAACTACATATGTTGCATCTCCTTTTGAATTAGTCCACTTGGATGTGTGGGGGCCCTTCCATTCAGGGAACTTGTTCTCTAACACCCCTTATTTTCTTACATTAGTGGATGATCATAGTAGGTGTACGTGGACTTATCTCATGAGTCATAAGAGTCAAGTGTCTGCTCTTCTTAAAAATTTTATTATCATGATTAAGGCTCAATTTGGTGATGTTGTTAAGGCTTTCAGATCAGACAGTGGAAGGGAATTCATTAATTAGTGGTGTAGTGAAATTTTTAAATCTCATGGCATTTTACATCAAAGAAGTTGTGCATACACACCACAACAAAATGATGTTGTAGAACGCAAGCATAGGCACTTACTTGATACAGCTAGAGCCCTTCTATTTCAGTCTAAATTGCCTACTGATTTTTGGCTTTTTTCTTTGCTTACAGCCACTTATCTCATAAATCGCCTTCCCAGCTTTCTTTTACTTTGGAAATCTCCTTATAAAATCTTGTATGGAAAAGCTCCAGATTATACCCTCTTAAAGCCTTTTGGTTGTGCTGCCTTTGCTACAAACATTCTTCCTCACAAAAGCAAGTTTGACCCTAGATCTCATAAGTGTATCTTCATAGGTTGTGAAATTGGGATAAAGGGATACCAATTGTATAATATCACCACAAAAAAAATCATTGTTACAAGGGAAGTTTATTTCTTGGAAACTGAATTTCCATCTGTTTCTTCACCTCAGACTACAGGTACTCCTCTTCCTCATCCTTCCACTTTTGATTCTTCAGATTCAACCTTCACTCCTTCTCCAGCTTCTCTTGTCTCTACTCTTACTGATTCTTCTATTCCTATTGCTCTCAGAAAGCCACACAGACCCTCTAAACTACCAGCTAAGTTTCAGGATTATGTTGTGTACACAACAGTTGATTAACTGTCTCCAGGCACTATTACTCCTCAAGTTACATGTCCTTTTTATCCTCTTTCTACTTTTCCTTATTATGTTTCCCCCTGTTTTTCTTCTAGCTATGTGGCCTTTCTAGCCAATGTATCTAAAATACAGGAACCAACTACCTATTCTCAAGCTAAGAGTGATCCTCAATGGGTTGAGGCCATATATAAACAATTAGAAGCTCTTAAGAAGAATTAGACTTGGGTTGTCACTGATTTACCTCCGGAAAAAAAGCAATTGGGTGCAAATGGGTCTATAAGGTTAAGCTTAATCCTAATGGGACTATGGAGAGGTTCAAGGTTAGGTTGGTAGCCAAGGGGTATCATCAAGAATATGGGGTTGATTATGTTGACAACTTGTCCCCTGTTGCCAAGCTAGTGACTGTTCGTTTTTTGATTGCCATTGCTACTATGATGGGCTGGGAACTCCACCAGATAGACATTAACAAATGCATTATTGCATGGGTTTCTTGATGAGGACATTTATATGTCTTTACCAGAGGGTTATTCTACACAGGCCAAAGGCAAAGTGTGTCACTTACGACGTAGTTTATATGGCCTTAAACAGGTCTCACGGCAGTGGAACACTGAATTCTGTGGGAAATTAATGGCTTTTGGGTTTCAGAAATCAGTCCATGATCACTGCTTGTTTACTAAGCAGACTCCCTCTTCCTTTTTGGCTTTGGTTATATATGTTGATGATGTGCTTCTTACGGGCTCAAATCTTGAAGACATTACAACTATTAAGGCTTATCTTGATGAACTTTTCACTAGCTAGGATTTAGGCTCAGCTAAATATTTCCTTGGGGTTGAAATTGTGTGGACAGACACTGGTACTTACCTTCATCAAAGGAAATACATCCTTGATATCTTGACTGATATGGGACTTTTGGGGTGTCAGCCAGCTCATACTCCATTTCCCCCTGGTTTGAAGCTTCAGGGTGGTTCAGGTTGCCCTTTGCCTGAGCCTGACCGATATAGGCGACTCGTGGGACGTTTGCTCTACTTGAACATGACTAGACCTGATATTACCTTTAGTGTTCAATAGTTAAGCCAATTCATGAACAACCCATGTAGCTCTCATTGGGATGTAGCCATCCATCTATTAAGATACTTGAAGGGATGTCCCTCTCAGGGCCTTTCCTATGCTGCTGATTCCTCCTTGCATCTTACTGCCTACTATGATGCTGACTAGGCCTATTGCCCCACCACTCGTCGGTTTGTCACCAGTTTCTGCATATTTCTTGGTTCCTCTCTTCTTTCTTGGAAGACCAAGAAACAAACTACCATTTCCCGGTCTTCGGCTGAGGCAGAGTATCGAGCCTTGAGTGCCTTTGTATATGAAATATTATGGCTCTCCTATCTTGCAGTTGATTTCCATGTTTCCATTCCCAAGCCTATCCATCTTCTCTGTGATAACCAGGCCACCATCTATATTGTTGCCAATCCCGTCTTCCACGAGCGTACAAAGCACTTGGAAATTGATTGTCACCTCGTTTGGGATCAGTATAAGGAAGGGCTCATATCACCTCAGAAGATTGGTTCGACACTTCAGCTGGCTGACCTCTTTACAAAAGCTTTGGGCCCTGGCATCTTTGCTGCTCTTCTCTCCAAGTTGGGCATGCAAGACTTGCATAGGGGCCCAACTTGAGGGGGGGATGTTAAACTTCTATTTCTACATAGTCGTGTTTTAGAGAAATGCGCTTTATCCTTATATTATTTCAGTATAAATAGTACAGGCTGGATGTAACAAACTCTGGTTTTTTACTATTCAAAATAACATAATTAGAATCTCTCTCTCTTGAGCTCGTGTTCTTCATGATGATAGACTAGAAATTCTACACACACCTCCACCTCAAGTCCACTTGAGTTCTAGGCCATCAAAAGTTTATCAAGTAAAAGAGTGCACTTTTATATTTATCCTCTACTGTGTAAATGCACATATTCATTATGTAATAGAAAACAACAGACCATGTCCTGCTAAAGAACCAAAACCCAGCTACTACATCACATGATGTAAATAACAATAAACTTCTAAGTTCAATTGACCATGCAAACGAGATTGATCAGGTTTCCTGTTTAAATTCAAATGGTATAAGAATGAAGAATTATGAGAGAAAATTAGAACTGGAGGGTACACAATTCTCTTTCAACAATATGTAAAGAATTCAACGTGTTCATGACAAACAATAAAGTTTTGATGAAGTAAAAGTCTCTGAACAAAAGAATAATCAGAAAATGCAAAATATTAAGGATATGAAAATTCTACAAATCAAATATAACCTAAAAAATACCAGTAGTTATGACCGTGTCCAAGAAAAAAATCATCAAGAATCATACCAATGCAAACAATCCTATAGAAATCCATTTATTCCCTCTCATATCCACAATACAAACACGCCACTTGAAAATCAAATAATAGTAATATTTTTAATATATCGAACCACAAAATGCACTGAAGTCAAGAATATAAAGAAACAAACGATTAGAGGGGGAGAGAAAACAAAATCCACTACGAATAATACACTTAAAAAGGAGTCGGAAGTTTTGACCTGCTCTCTACGATTGCCTACGAAAGAGGAAATGGAGGCGGCGACGGACGCATCGCCTTTCCTCAAATTTAAAAATATTTAAACTACAATCCTTATACTTTATTGCACCCCAATCATTCCGGCCAGCGCACGGTAGTGCTAGGAATCATGGACACCGTTTTTCTGAAAGAATTAGGCAGTAATTTGCTATTTTTCCCTTTGCCTTTCCTCAAATTTAAAAATATTTAAACTACAATCCTTATACTTTATTGCACCCCAATCATTCTGAGCCACCGCCAAACCATCGGTAAGGTCTGATTCACTGCGCCACGGCATAAGTGGAGCAGAGGCGGAGTAGTGGCGGGAGGAGCGGCGGAAGTGGAGAGAATATGTCGCTGCGTTTAAGCAAGCTCCTCTTCTCTCTAAGCTTGTTATCTTGCCAAACCATGAAAAATACAACCAAATTCTTTAATATACACTACAAAAAAAGTGTAATTTAGCAACATAAATTTAGCGGCGGTTACATAAAATCGCCGCTAAACGAGTATATAAAGCGCTTTGACCAACCGCTGCTATTAAATGAATAAATGAAATGGTTGAAATTTCCACGGCATTATTGTACAGCGGTTAAGCGAAACCGCCGCTAAATGTCGTAAATATTTCGAAACGATTTATTTGCTAAATGTTAGCAACACTTTCGAACCGCCGCTAACTTTAAATAATTTTTTTTATTTTGTTATTAAATTATAATTAATTTTAATACAAAAAAAATATTTTGAGTTTAGAAATCACAAAGAAAACTTTGAGCAACCGTGCGTCTCCCTCTCACAAATTCACAATACCTACGAGTACTTCTCTTGCTTCTCTCTCGCGCCGTCAACAATCCTTCGCGCCTTCCTCCGCCTACCTCCGCCATCGGTAACTGGCATTCCACCGTCGTCCGTGAGGCCTTGATACTTGATTGCAATTTCTATGAACAAAGCCAATTTCCTGATGACATTTAGCGACGGCAACCGCATATAGCGAAGGTATTTTTCTCTCTACTTATTCTCTATTTTAGCACGTTATTGCGGCTGCCATAGATTCCTCTGGTTTCCCTCTATTTGACGTGAGATTTAGTATAAACCCTAATTAAACTTCTATATTTAGAAATTAGAATGTTCTTGGTAGAATTTTTATCTTCTGATGTTTGGATATCAAGTCGTGATTGTTGAATTTCTGTGTGTCAGATATAATTATATATGTGAAACTAAAAATGCAAATTCGATGCATATAGAAACTGATATAACAAGGAACATGTAAATGTAAGCATAAAGGAGCATCATCCCAAATGAGAGCTGGTGCTCTTGTCCAGTAGCTTCATAATTTTGCTTTCAATTTATTAATGCGATCAACTTTACTGTTTGCAACTTTTTTTTGTGTGTGTTAATATTATTAAACATTTTAAGTATAAAATTCAGACTGAATCACTTCAGCTTTGGATAATTGCCTTCTCTATGGTCCTGACAATATTTCCAATCAGCTAGCAAATTTGAGTGAGAAGTTGATGGTTCTTCAGAAATAAAAAAAAGGAAACTGATTTTATGTTCTAGTTTTAAGTTGCAAAAAATATTTAGAGTAAATGATTTCTCATAAGAAAGATAATGATTTCTGTTCTAGTTTAAGTTGCAAAAGATATTTAGAAAAGTTTGAGTGCTCATTAGGATCAAAAGTTGATTGCTTTAATAAGTATTGTTGGCCTTACAAAAATGGCATATAGTATCTAAAATTCTCTGTTTTTAAAAATAAATTTGTTGTTGATCCATGTGGTTGGATTATGGTTGTTTGTTCTCATGATAATTTTGTCATTACACTGTAAGCTTATCTCCAAATTCCATTTTTTTTTTCAAGAAAGTAAGAACATTTGACATTTTTTTGTGTGCATAATTTTGTCTGAAATAAGTTGGAGTATTAATCTTGCAGGGCAATCCCAAGCCAAAATTTATCGGGCATGATATCTCGTAGTATTGGGAATTTGACAAACCTCACAAATGTGTGAGTAGCTAAGAAAGATTAATTACCAGTAGTGTAATTTTTATTGACAGGTTTTAATTAACTGAAAAAGTTTATTTTTCAGGTTGTTGCAGGATAATAACATATCTTGAGTTTGTACTCATGATGACGGGTAAGATTCTACTTCTCTTCATCCCACTTTTGATTAGATTATAATTATTCGTTTATGTTTATTCATCTTCTCTACTCCTTCTATGTCAATGTTCTTGCTCTGCTAGTGTTTATGTTTATTCATCTATTCTACTCCATTTCCTGCTACGTTTATATTGGGTATTAGTTAAGCATTATACTAAAAAATAACTGCCCTTTTTTGACCTGTTTACCTGCATGTTCAAAGTTATAAGTAAATTAGGTTTGGGTTTAAAAGGAAAACAAAAATTAGATGCAGTAAACGAAACAAACCAAACTAAAAACTTGTCTTAGAAGGCCTTCAATATTTTCAGCTTCTTTAACAGAAGAGAACTTCTGATCATCCAACTGCATGACATGTGTAACACGATCCGAAGTATTTTTGTCGTATCCAGGCCTAAAATTGCCATGTTTCTCAAATCTCTGAGGTTGTAAGCTTTCGTTCTCTCTTGATACATTATGTTTTCCTACTAATCTTAAATCGTTTTTATAATTTTAAGAATCTAGCTTTGGAATATCAATAAGTTCCTTTTTTGTTTTTTTTTAACCTTAGAGTTGCATGATTTCTGATTGACTCACCGTGAATGTTATCATTGCATGTATTTAAGTGCCACATATTTCTACCAAGTATTTCCAAATATTTGTTGGATACATTAGCACCACTCAATCGATCTCAACTTTTTTATAGTTCACATAATATTTTCTGACTGCAAAAACTGACTAAATTTCAGGGGAAGGTATGTGCACATTGACTTCAGAGCAGTAATGGAGGCAAAAAAACAAGAGCTCATAAGTTTTGTTGGGAAGGATGTGACCTAAGCTTTTTTAATGACCTTGCAGAGTATAATATCAAAATATCATGGTAGACCTTTCTTGTTCTTACCTTTATATTCCTGATTTAATGGGTGTTTGGCTTAGCTTATTTAATAGGTTCCTACCTCTTATAAGATGGTAGTTCTTATTTTGAAAATATGTTTTTAAGTGTTTGGATGAAAAAAGATGATAAAGCCTTTAACATGTTAGTAATGACATTTTTGTAATAAAAATGGTATTTCGCAAGAATTAGCCGACCGTGCGGCCTGATTGCGCACCAATCAGTTAGCCTTTACTGACTAGTTTTTTTATCAGGTTTAATATTTCTTTTAATGTTTTCTTGGGCAGATCAACTTCCAATTTGGATGCGAAGGTCCCTGGCAAGCTCATTTGCTTGCTTTTCCATGATTGCTTTATTGAGGACCTGAGGTTATATACTGATATTACTTTGTTATAGTCAACATTTGTATTTTTCCTTCTCTCCCCTGGAAAAAAGGCTTAAAATATTTTCCAATACAAGGCTTATAGAGTTACGTGATAATTAACATATTGTCTTCATCACATATTGTCTTGCCTTATCATTTCTCATGTTGTTTCATTGTAGAAAGAAAGATGATATGGAAGTGAAAAATCCAAGTAGACCAATGGTGACTGCATAATTTGGTAAACCAATAAATATCTATATTAAATATTTTTTATGTGATATATGCTTGATTTTCCATCTGCAGTGATTAGTAAATTTCTTTAAGAAGTGATTGAGCTTTTCAGTAGTTATTATATGGGGCAATCATTCTTCCTGCAGTTGCTATCTCTGTTCGGCTGTTGTATCAGATCTCTTTATTCAATTGTCGTGTTGCTTCTAGATCTCTTATCGCGAGGTTCATTTTCTCCTTTTTTTTTCTTTCACCAAACGATAACTGATATTTCATTAGAAAAACTCAAGCGACCATTTAAAGATCGATGTTTGAGGCCCAACTTGAGAAAAGGATTAGATCGAAGCCTACCGGCTGTGAGCTGATATTTCATTAGAAAAACTCAAGCGACCATTTGCAGATCGATGTTTGAGGCCCAGCTTAACAAAAGGATCAGATCGAAGCCTACTGGCTGTGAGGCCCAGCTTCCATGCTAGCTTGGCCATATCTTTGACAAAAAGATCAGTATGTTGCTTATCATAGTTCATCAAGGAATGGTAGGCAAATTTATCATTTCATGTTGTTGTATGGTTCTATGAATTTTGTTTTTATGTTGTATTATCTTATAAAGAAATATGTAGCTCTAATTAGGAGATTTTTATTAGTTGTAATGTTATTTTTTTGACTTTTATACTTTTGAAAGTGCATACAGGGTGTTGTGGCGTTTGAAAAACATATACAATTGCAATGTATACATTGTATAAAAAATATAAAAATTTAAGAGAGAAAATCTTTGTGGTTGAAAAACATTGTTGAGTTCTACATACAAATCAAGAGTAAATTAAATATTAGTGGTGGTCCACTATATATATATTTAAAAAAATGCCACTGCTAGTAAATATATATATTTTAGAAAGTATCTAGTGGCTGTTTCAACCGCCACTATTGACAAATATATGTATTTAAAATAAAAACTTTGTGGCGGTTACAAACCGTCACTACATGTTTTGGTAAAAAACCGCCACTAAACAAACCACTGCTAAATTATTTTAGCGACACAATTTCCAACATTTGTAAAAAATCGCCACAAAATTACTCTCGACACACGTATAGGCGGCAGTTGCATAAGCGTTGGGAACGCTTTGGCGGTGGTTTAAAACCGCCGAAAAACAAAAAAAATGCCGCTAAACGTTCTTTTTTCTGTAGTGATAGTTAGAAAATAAAAATAGAAAACAAAACTTTCTTTAAGTAATCAAACCTCTAACCAAAACAAGGACATTATCATTATCAATAGCGCTAGATATGCATCTCGATGCACACACATGTAGTGAAAAAATACAGAGAGTTAACTATGGACAAACACCAACTTGAAAATCCATATCAGTTCATATAATTGATCATAAACTACATGTAGGCAATAAATAGATCTGGTGGTGTTCTATATTTGATCCTATGTATTCATCAAAGAGACTAGTCATTTCTTATTTGTTTCCAATACCTAACATTTTCAACTCAAGCACTTTTTTTATGCTTCATAAACATTTCTGACCATACACTATACATAATTTGAAACAATTTAAGTTTATCAAAGTACAAAGTAGACAGGTTGTACATAAGTTACTTCACTTGTTTGGTTGGTTCTTGACCTATAATGGATTTCAACTATTTAAGCAAATCTACAAACATTTGTACTTCATTTGAAAGGTGATTATTAATGATGTAAGCAAATAAGCACGTATTTACATATAATCACATAATAAGGAATCGATGATACCTTTCTCTTGGGTAGCGGAATAAATTCACCGATTCGCGTTTTGTTAGCCCTTGATCTCGTTGGCTCGCCTACAAGCCCTTATCGAACTACACTTGAATGTATGTCGCCCTTTACTCCGTGCGTCACTCTGCTTGATGTGAATACTACTGGAGCACCCACAACCTTTGCACACCTTAAACCCTCGGAGACCTTGAGTGGTGATTCTCCAAGAAAAAACGTAGAGAGAACAATTCTATGTATGAGATATTTGTCTTGTTACAAGTAACGTGTGTGTAGGAATGAGGGAGAGATCATCTTATAATTGTAAGATATCTCAATCTCTGCCATAATCAAATCCTACCATATTAGATGCAATCCCAAGATGCATGCTAATCAATTAAGGATCCCTTTGATTTGGCACAATCTTTCCTAACTTAGAAGACATGGATGCAATTTTCCAATATCTCCCACTCATACATATCTGATCCGACTCTTTCGAATCACATTCCCATAATTCTCATCTCACGTACCTTCTTTCATACAGGGAATAAAGTGTGCGACCAAGCGAGAGCAAAAAGGAACAAATGAGGAGAGTTATATTAAGTCATCACCCAACTAACATAACTCTACAACTCAAGAGACTCGCTATGTACCCCAAACTATGTGGTCGCACCAAATCAAGCATCTCTGACCCCTCAATAGATAGAGCATGCTTGACCTCCCAATATGTATCTATGCTCATGACTATGTCAAAACATCATTTCGACTTAGTCGGCCGGCCTATGAGCCATAAAACATAGTGCATTACCAACATATGCTCCGAAAGCTTTCCTAGTCATGCTCCGAAAGGCAGAATCAATCCTGGCCATTGGACACATGCTAAAGTAGCTTCATTAAGCTTACACATCATGACAAAGTCCAGAGTCCCAAAGGGCACTAATAAACACAGTAATAGCTCACATATTGACGAAGCAGGGATCCATTCAGTCACTCGTCTTACAAGGTCGTCGCAAAGCACATGTAGTATGAATACATGCTATGATGGAGCTCCCAATCAATTTGGACATGTCACGCTCTAAACATCATACGAGTCTCAGTCCAGTCGCTCGTCGAGCGCCTGACCTGCGCATTATAGAAGTCGGCCCCCACAACATCTTCTAATAATTCGCACACTCAGCTACAAACAGACTTTTATGAAGTTTGGACGCACTCCATTTCGATCAAGTATGATCTCATCTTCGCCTCATGCCAAAGGCGACTATTGTTAAGATTTTGGCCTTTCACGTTGTTCCTAGCATGAAGGCGATCAATCGCATCCCTCTCATGAGTGCGAACATGATCAATGAGTCTCATCTTGCTCGCTATCAAAGCGCCAAGACGATTACCCGTGTGAGTAGGCAATCTAAGTCTGGTGACATTATCAATCATTAAACACAGTACACTAACAAATTAATAAGAACAATAAATCTTTTTAATCAATAAAATGTTCATACAGGCCCACAAATTCAAATCCTACACAGTCCCATACTTCTAACATGCCTTTGGAATATGCCTGAGAACTATTTGACCTTGCGCAACACTCTCTCGAATAAAGTGATATCTGGTGTCGATATGCTTGGTCCTCCCGTGGTAGTTGGGATCCTTAGCATATGGTGGTGCAGACGTGTTGTCGCAATAGACAACAACTGCATCATCAATATGCTCTGTAATGCGCAGACTCTGAAGAAATCTTCTCAACCAGATTGCCTCTTGGAATGCTGACGTACAAGCAACATATTCAGCTTCCATGGTGGATAAAGATATACAAGGTTGCTTCTTACTACACCAAGTGATAGCAGTGCCTTCCAATATGAATGCATATCCCGATGTGGATTTGCGTTCATCTCTGTCCGCTGATCTACCGGCATCGCTGTAACCTACCAACTTTAAACTACCCCCATGATAGCATAAAGCAAAATCACTTGTCCCTTTCAAATATCTAAGTATCCTCTTGACTGCAGCCCAATGAGCGCGTCCAGGATTACTTTGATATCTGCTCACCATCGCAACTTCAAAACATAGGTCTGGTCGGGTACACATCATTGCGTACATCAGACTCCCTATCGCATTTGAATATGGCACCTTAGCCATGCATTCCTTTTCTTCATCTGTTTTTGGGCATAAATCTTTGCTGAGAACACAAGTCTTTTCCATGGGTGTGTCAACAGGTTTAGCATTATGCATACGAAACCGTTCTAGAATCCTATTGATGTAAGTTTGTTTAGACAAACTCAATAATTTTCTAGAACGATCTCGGTGTATCCTAACACCAAGTATGTATTCTGTCTCTCCCATGTCCTTCATCTCAAATGTAGAGGACAACCACTCTTGTGTGGCGACAATCATCTCCATCTCATTTCCAACCAATAAAATATCGTCCACATACAGTGAGAGAATCAAGAATTTTCTCCCACTTCTCTTGACATACACACAATGGTCTTCCTCGATCATCGTAAAGCCTATCGAGGTGATAGCTCGATGAAATCGATAGTACCACTGTCTGGATGATTGTTTCAGTCCATAAATGGAATGCTTTAAGCGGCAAACTTTGCGCTCTTGTCCCTTCTGCTGAAACCCTTTTGGTTGATCCATAAAGATCTCTTCATCGAGTTCTCCATTGAGAAATGTTGTCTTCACATCCATATGGAATAATTCCACATCAAGGTGGGCGACAATGGCCAAAATAAGGCGAATTGAGGCAAACCTCACCACCGGGAAGAATGTCTCTTCGTAGTCTACACCCTCTCTTTGAGTATAGCCTTTCGCCGCAAGACGAGCTTTATACTTGTCGATCGACCCATCTGCCTTGCGCTTGACTTTAAGAACCCATTTGTTCCCAATGGTCTTGCGTCCAGGTGGAAGATCAACTAGCTCCCAAACTTGGTTCTTAGCCATCGAGCTCATCTCTTCTTCCATAGCAATTATCCACTCTTTAGCATTAGGAGAAGTAACAGCCTCTTGATAAGTGGCTGGCTCATGAATATCCGTAGAAGCACACATGAAAGATTGCCCCTCAATTTCAAAACATCGTCGGGGAACTATTCCATGATTGATTCGACGCATAAGTGGATTTTGAGAGTCATCCTCCAGTGGGTCACTCCCATTGACTCTAGGACCACTATCATTGTCCCCGTCGATAACTGGATGAGATTTTGAAGTCTCACCCTCGCCAGGAATCATAGAATTGTCCTTGAGATCTTGCAACTCATACAGTTCTAAATTCCCTCTTACTTCTTCGATTGTTGGAAATTCCTCCTCGAGGAAGTTAACATCGCGGGATTCAATCTCAGTCATTCCTCCATCAGGATGTTCACCGTACATCACATAGCCTTTCGAGTGATCGCAATATCTTATAAAGACATGTTTGATCGCCCTAGGACCAAGCCTCTTTCTAAATTAGGCTTTCTGCCATTCCATAACTCATATGGTGTCGTAGGAACTGACTTTGAAGGCACACGGTTTAATATGTAGGCAGCAGTCAAAATCGCATCTCCCCAAAAAGATATTGGAAGATTAGCTTGTGCAATCATTGATCTGGCCATTTCCAGAAGTGTCATATTCCTTCTCTTTGCAACCCCATTTTGTTGCGGAGTATATGGAATGGACAATTGTCTTATAATTCCTTTTTCTTCACATAATTGTCTGAACTGGTCAGACAGATATTCTCGCCCTCTATCAGTATGTAAAACTTTGAGGTTTCGTTCTCTTTGGTTCTCAACCTCGGCCAAGAATCGCTTAAAACAGATAAGCGCTTCTGACCGATGAGACAAGAGATATACTGACCCATAGCGTGAATAATCATCAATGAAAGTGAGAAAATAGGATGCACCGTGTCGTGCCCTCACGTTCATAGGCCCGCATATATCTGAGTGGACTATTTCAAGAGGATGAGTAGCCCTCTTTGCCTTACCAAAAGGCTTCCGGCAGGCTTTTCCCACCAGACATGGTTCACACACATGAAGGTTGACTTTAGCAAGCTGGCCTAAAAGACCTTCTCGAGCTAGCCTAGTCAATCTTTCTTGTCCTATGTGTCCCAACCTCGCATGCCATTTTACAGATTCAGAAATAATATCAACAGATGAAGAAACAAAAAAATGCATTCACTGGATAGTTCTAACATGAAAAATCCATTACTAATAAATCTACGCCATAAAGGTCATTGCTAAGAAAAATGGATAAATGAGTTTGATCGAACAAGAAAGAAAAACCATGTCCTAAAAGTGCTGAAACTGAAAGTAAATTACATCGAATGCTAGGTGCATAGAGCACATCACTAAGAAGTAGCTCGCGCCCAGTGCTGAGCTTGAGTTGGTATGACCCAACTCCAACAACCTCCTCCAGTGCGTCATTTCCCATAGCAATGTAATGGCTGCATACTGGCACTCGATGGTAATCTACAAAACCTGCTCTATCTCTTGTCACATATTTGGTTTCTCATGTGTCTACAATCCAACCATGGAGAGAATTAGCAACAAAAACATGTGAACAAACAAAAGAGTAAAAAGAGCTAGGAGCGGGTCTTACCTTCTTTGGCTCAGTGCAATCATGAGCAAAGTGACCCGGCTTTCCACAGTTAAAGCATGCATTTTTTTTCTTTCCGCCCCTTTTACCACGTTGACGTTTCGTGGCTTTTTCACCTTGTGGGCCCAAGTTTCGGTTCTTGGCACCACTCTGTCCAGCACCCTTCGGCTTGTTCCAACGTTTGCCTTTGGGGGGCTTGCGTTGTCCAGCATGTGTGACAAGAGCAGTTGTTTGTGCTCGCTCCGCCTCTCCACGGTCAGCCTCAAGCCTAAGATGACTGGCGACACTGTCAAAAGTTTAGATTTGCTCGTTATGTGTGAGCACAAGCTTAACGTGTCCCCAGGTCTGCTCAGGTAGCAACCTTATGACTGCCAAAACTTGTTGTTCATCAGTGATATCATTTCCACCATTTTGAAGCTCGCGAATCATATCTTTCATCACATCAAGATGCTGGCTCATCGTGTGTTTGGGGTCAAGTACGTACTGGTTAAACTTGAGGGTTAAAGCCCTCAATCTCATTACTGAGGTAGTACCATACGTGACCTTTAAGCCTTCCCACAGCTCCTTAGCTGTTGGATACTTTTCAAACTCACGGATTAGATGGTCGTGCATGCAGCTCAAAATAGTATAGCGCGCACTCCTATCCTGATCTACCCACTTATTGTACGCGTCCAGATCGCGATGATATTGGGCATTGGATCCATTTTTTGGCTCAATAGGCATAGCCATAACAGTGGTGAGATGGTCAATGATTTTCATATGGTGCAGCAAAAATTGAACTTTTCTATGCCACATAGCATAGTTCTGGCCATCAAGTTTGCCAGATCCATAAAGATCAGAAAAAGCTATTTGGACATCCATCACTTTATACAATGCGCAATTTGTTAGGTACTTGTCTAATTTAAATTTTCTATTCTGATTTTAATAAATTTTTATTATGTTCTTCAAATCAATGAGATCGAAAATTCGCCGCAAAAGCTTATAATCATCTCCCACCGAGTTGAAGACAATAATAAAAATTTAAATAATCCACGAATAGAAATATTGTCCATAATAATTATGCATACATGACATACAAAAAAATAATTGGGTGACATTCGATGCTCACATCGAGATAATTTTGGGCATACGGTGGTGATTAACAAAACATACCCAAAAATACATAGCCCAAAAAAAACAGCCCCTCTAATACATGAGTCCTAACAAAAAATAATAAAATTACAATTTGTTTGCTGACCTACTACAAGAATCTAAGAAAAAAAATAAATAATTTGGGACTTTGTATCACCACCGTCTCCAAAAATTACCTCTCAAATAATTAACTAACTAAACATATAAATATGAGCATCCAAAAATGTCCAAAACCCGTGCACATAAAATTGCATAATCATATTGCAATTAATCAATGCATAATCAAATGACATAATTCAATAATATTTATACTGTATTTAAAGGCAACAAATTAGCTGTATTATATAGATATAATACGCACAAAATCAGCGCTCACCAATAGCGCTCAAATCATCAGATAAAAAAAAACTTGTACTCGTGTTACTGCTAACATACGCAATGAAAAATCAAAAAAAAAACCCAGCCACTTATTAGCCACTTAAATTGCAGAAACCCAGCCGCGACTAAAAGTAAGAAAACAAGAGAAACAACATTCATTAACATCCTTTCGCACGGATTACGATGCAAAATTTTCTTTTATACTCAAAACTTTAAGCGGCTATAACTTTCTCGTTTCTTATCCGATTGATATGAAAAATATACCAAATTAACACTCTCAGCGAGATCTATAATTTGATACCAATATTGCATATATAAAAGCAATAATACAGATTCGATTTGTTTTATTAAAAACAAAAAAAAAAATGAATCTCGTTGATATGACGAATCAAACTCATTAAAAAGGCGAGAACGAGCCCTAATGGCTCTGATACCACTGTAAGCAAATAAGCACGTATTTGCATATAATCACATAATGAGGAATCGATGATACCTTTCTATTGGGTAGTGGAATAAATTCACCGATTCGCTCGCCTACAAGCCCCTATCGAACTGCACTTGAATGTATGTCGCCCTTTACTCTGTGCGTCACTCCGCTTGATGTGAATACTACTAGAGCACCCACAACTTTTGCACACCTTAAACCCTCGGAGACCTTGAGTGGTGATTCTCCAAGAAGAAACGTACAGAGAAAAATTCTATGTATGAGATATCTGTCTTGTGAGAATTAACGTGTGTGTAGAAATGAGGGAGAGATCATCTTATAATTGTAAGATATCTCAATCCCTGCCATAATCAAATCCTACCATATTAGATGCAATCCCAAGATGCATGCTAATCAATTAAGGATCCCTTTGATTTGGCACAATCTTTCCTAACTTAGAAGATATGGATGCAATTTTCCAATAAATGACCACAAGGATACGGCCATCATAAATATTTAAATCCATACCAATATTTATTCACAATTTTCAAGCAAAATCTGGATAACAAATACAGAAACGATCTAAGGAAATATATATACGGTTCTCAATACACATTGGGCACTGAACCAAGCTACCCTACATATAACTCCAATTTGATTAGCTTCTAATCCTTCTTACATTTATTTCCATTCTCAACATTTACTATCATTGGATTCTAGACATTTGTTTCAGTTTTAAAATCCCGTTACAAAACTGCAGCAACACCCATTCTGGTGAAAAGTGTTGGGTTCGCTATACCGCGGGGCTTAACGCAGCGGAAATTTAAAAATTTAAAACATGCATACAGTTATACATAAAATAAAAGCCTCGGGTTCTCATAGCGATTTAACGATCGCGTGAATTATACAAGTGGTAAAAATTAGGGTTTAATAATTTTTACCTAAATAGCTTCCTTTTGAAGAAGATGTAGAAGGAATCCAAATTCCTCGCAGCAGGGTAAAACCCCGAATCACGAACTCGCAGAGGTCCAAGCGTCCCTCGTCTAAAGCCAGTCCACACGATGGATGATAGCACCCGAATTATAAATTTCGCTAGTAATTTATAACCCGTTTCTATATTAAATCTCAAGTTTGGAGTGAGCACCAATCCTTAATTCAACCGGTGAAATTAAGAATTGTTGTTATGTAGTTAAACCAAGAAGGGTTTTTGATTTTTCCTACGAAAAAGAAAGATGAAGAAAAACTTGGAGAGAAAAAAGTAAGAGGACGTTTTTCTTTTTGAGAGAAGACGCCTCCTTATTTTTATTTGTTTTTGTATCTGTTATTCTTCTACTGATTGTTAAAGATACTTATATGATTCATCCTATGTTCATAAAAGTGTCCAGGTTCAAAACCTAAAATCAGTAGGAGAATATTATAGGATAATCTCAATTGATCCTATGATATCTTGCCATATCCGGATAACCCTTATCCGGATATTCACAAGAAAATCCCTCCATCTTTTTCTTTCTTTCAAATTAGCCAGATGGGCCTATCCTTATGGGCTTAATTAAATATTAGGTTGGACATTTAATTAAAAATATCCATCAATTAATTTCAATTAATTGATCCAGCACATATTTAATTAATTTAATCAAATCAATTCCATCTGGCCCAAATAAATAATCCAATTATTTATTTGGCTATATTTAACTATTAAATGTAGTCTTTTCATAAAATTAATTGATCTTATCAGTTAAATTATTTTTCACTCCAAAGACTTCCTAATATAATTAGGTCTAATTAAATAATCTAATTATTTAATTAAATATTTAATTCAATCATTGAATTAAATCAAGCCACAATTAATTAATCTCTATCAATTAATTGTATCCAACCTTTTGGACTAATTTTCGATTGAAGAAATGACACCAACCATTTTGTGTGTGACCCTTTAGGTTCACAACTAATTCTAGCAGTAGGTTTACAACTTTTGTAACTTACGAATAATAATTATTCAATTAATTAATCCAATTAATTAATACGTTTTGAAATTAACTCTTTAATTCCAAAAACCTACAAATCATGGGAACATCTAGCAAGTAGCATGATCGTCTAACAATAGGTGAAATAGCGAGTAAACCTATTTCAATTGCGATTGCATACACGTATGGTCCTTTCAACATCTTATCTCCCGACTAAATCTTGTGCATGGATTATAAGTCGAAACCCACTTGATTTAATAAATGTGATTCCATTTCAAGTCTAGTGATTTCTTTATGAATCAATATTCATAATGCCTTGGCCAAGGTCTATAAATCACAAACTATGAAAACACGGGAGATTCCCTTGTCAATAAACAAGTGTCGAATTCTATGTTGGCCACTGATTAACCTCCATATACACTAGTGCAACATCCAAAATATCCCCTTTATGATTGTCAAGCAATCAGATGATAAATCAAAATATTACAGGATGTACATAAGGCTACTATCGTGCCTCAAGTCTAAGGACTAATCATATACTGTCGCAATGTGGAAAATTTTAATTCGACAATAAATATTCCAATTAAGAATTTCCGTTGGGTCATGTTCAGTGTACTTGTTCTCTAACAAGCACCCGCATATATGCATTTGCGTCATAACGCTAATGTTAATGGAATGCAACATCATCGTCATACGAGCATGCATCATATGCACAAGTCTTGCGGGGCTATTCAATGTCCTATCTTGAAAAGCCCATTGACTTGGAACTAATTTAAGATCAAAGCCTTGGAGACATGTTCCATGATCGCCATCAAATGCACGGCCATGTCCCATAGCTTAATATGATCTAAGGACTTTATCAAACTCACAATTAATAATATTAAATCTAAAACAAATGATAAAGAAATGCCTTTATTAATATGATTCTCAATAAAATTGTCTTTACAAGTAGAATAAACTCCAATCTAATTGGAGCGTCGGGCACTCTACTCTAACAATCTCCCACTTGCCCTAGCTCCAATTGCCCATGTATCTTAGGCCCATCTTCTTGAGATGTCCATCGAATACCTTTTGTGATAAGGGTTTAGTTAGTGGGTCTGCTACATTTTCTGCTTAAGTGACTCGATCCACAACGATGTCGCCTCTACCAATGATCTCTCGGATCAGATGGTACCGTCTCATGATGTGCTTGGATCTTTGATGAGATCTTGGCTCTTTTGCTTGCGCAATGGCTCCGTTGTTATCACAGTAAATCATTACTGGATCAACAACAGATGGAACTACACCCAACCCTTGGATGAAGTTTCATATCCAAACAGCTTCTTTTTTTCTTTGCATTTGATCGCGAAAGAATATATTCACCTCGTGGTGGAGTCTGCAGTTGTTTCCTGTTTAGAACTCTTCCAACTGACTGCTCCACCATTCAAGGTGAATATATACCCTGACATGGACTTAGAGTCATCTACATCGGACTGAAAACTAAAGTCAGTAAAACCTTCTAGTTTCAGTTCTCCATTGCCGTATATCAAAAAGATATCCTTAGTTCTTCTCAAGTACTTAAGGATCATCTTAACGGCCTTCCAGTGATCATCCCCTGGATTGGGTGATATCTGCCGTGACACTCGTGAGCATGAGCAACATCGGCCTAGTACATAACATCGCATACATTATGCTTCCAATAGCGATGCATAAGGTATGTGAGCCATCCTTTCTCTTTCTGCAGTGTGTCTTGGGGACATAGCCTTAGAAAGTGAAATTCCATGACTCATTGGCGGTATCCTCGCTTGATTCCTCCATGCTAAACCTTTTTAGCATTTTGTCTATGTACATGGACTGGGATAGTCCGATCATCCTTCTCGATCTATCTCTATAGATCCTAATCCCTAGGATGAAGGATGCATCTCCCAAGTCCTTCATGGAGAACTGTTTAGATAACCAAGTCCTTGTTGATCGAATAATCCTATATCATTCCCAATGAGTAGGATGTCGTCAACATAGAGCACAACAAACGCAATCAAGCGCTCCCACTAACCTTCTTGTAGACACATGGTTCATCCAGGTTCTTATGAAAATCAAACGTTTTGATCGTTTCATCAAACCTAATGTTCCAACTCCTCGAAGCTGTTTGAGTCCATAAATGGATCTCTCGAGTTTGCAAACCTTTTGCTCGCTCCCCATCGGATATGAAGCCCTCTCGTCCGCTTCATGTAGATCTCTTCTTTAATGTTTCCATTAAGAAAAGCGATCTTCACATCCATTTGCCATATCTCGTAGTCATAATACGCCGATATGGCCAAAGAAGATCCGAATGGATTTAAGCATCGCTACTGGTGAAAAAGTTTCCTCATAATCAACTCCTTGCTTCTGAGTATAACCTTTTGCAACCAACCATGCTTTGTAGGTTGCTACCTCTCCATCTACTCCAAGCTTCCGCTTGTAGACCCATTTGCAGCCAATAAGAACAATTTCCTGTGGTGGGTCCACCAAGGTCCATACTTTGTTGGTGTACATGGAGTCCATTTCGAACTGCATTGCTTCTCGCCATTTTTCTGAGTCAATGTCCAACATCGCCTCTCCATAGCTTCTTGGATCATTATCCAAGGGGAGTCCCTCTTCTTTGTTCTCTACCAAAAGGTTCAGCCTCTCAGGCGCCCTTGAAACCCTGACATATTTTCGAAAAGGTTGTGCTTCAGATGGTCCAGCTACAACTGGTGTGTCATTTGCGGTAACATTCATGAGATTATGTGGCTCTTGAACTTCTTCAAGTTCTACGACTCCGCCATTCCTTTCAGAGAGAAACTCATCTTCAAGAAAAGTGGCATTCCTCGAAACAAACACTTTTTGCTCCGAAGGGTCATAGAAATAGTATCCAATAGACTCTCTAGGATACCCCACGAATTTACATAAGATGGATCTCATGTCCAACTTATCTCCCACTTCCTGCTTCACATAAGCAGCACACCCCCATACCCTAAGGTACTTGTAGGAAGGTGTTTTGCCACACCATATCTCATATGGTACTTTGGGCACGGCTTTTGATGGCACTCTATTCAATAGATATACTGCCGTTTCTAAGGCATAACCCCAGAATGAAAGAGGTAATAAGTGAAACTCATCATCGAACGAACCATGTCTAATAGGGTTCGATTCCTACGCTCCACAACCCCATTGAGTTGTGGAGTGGCAGGAGGAGTCCACTGTGAGACAATCCCATTCTCTTTTAGATAATCAATAAAATCAGTGGTCAAGTATTCACCCCCTCGATCCGATCGAATGGCATTAATGCTTCGACCAGTTTGTTTCTCCACTTCGCATCTAAATTCTTTGAACCTTTCAAAGGCCTCAGATTTGAACCTCATTAGGTACACATAACCATACCTAGAACAGTCGTCGGTAAAAGTTATGAAGTAGTGACAGTTCCCTCGTGCACTAACACTTAGTGGACCACACACATCCGTATGGATCAAATCCAATAGATCTTTGGCGCGCTCAACTTGTCCAACAAATGGTGATTTGGTCATTTTTCCTTTGAGACATGATTCACATATTGGCAACGTTTGCTCTTCCCTAAGGTTGAGTTTTTGTCCCAACTTGCTAATTCTTTTCTCAGAAATATGACCTAATCTAGCATGCCAAAGTGCGAGAGAACTATGATTATCTAACTTTCTTTTATTTTGTTGAATGTGATATATGGGATTTTGGGGAGTCAAAGTGTATAAACCATTCATCAAAATGCAAGTAGATATAATAGAAGAACATCGAGAGATAGAACAACTTCTATCCTTAAATAAAAAACCATAGCCCTCTCCATCCAAAATAGTAATGGAGATGATGTTTCTAACAATATCTGGTGCATAAAGATAATCGTTTAAAACTAAAACAAAACCATTATCAAGAGCTAAGTTAACAGTTCATATGGCTAATGTAGCAACCTTTGCTCCATTCCCCAGCCGCAGGATCATCTCTCCTCTACTCAGCTCCCTTCTTCTTGTCATTATCTGCAAATCATTGCAAATATGAGATGCGCAACCGGTATCTAATACCCAAGAAGAATCATTAACTGATAAGTTAACTTAAACAAAATAAATACCTGAACGTTTCAGGCTTGCAAGATACTCCTTGCAGTTCCTCTTCCAATGTCCCATCTTACCGCAATTGTGGCATTTGTCATTAGCTTGTGAAGACCCCTTCTTGGCATTAACGCCCCCACCTTTTGTCTTCTTGTTGGGATTAGTGGAACCCTTTCCATTCCCCTTCTTTTTCTTAGACTTTGCAGCCTTTGATCCAGAAGTGGATCCAACAACCAAGACCGGCTTATCCTTCTTAATGGTGGATTCACCGCCCCCTTAACATGCTCACCAACTCATGGAGACTAGTATCCATGTTGTGCATGTTAAAGTTGACAACAAATGTGTCAAATGAGGGAGGCAAAGATTGCAACAAGAGGTCCACATAGAGCTCATTATCCATAACGACTCCAAGGGACGTAAGCCTTTCAATGAGTGCTATCACCTTCAGCCCATGATCATGAACTGAAGAGCCCTCAATCATACGACATTTGAAAAGCTCCTTAGATATGTTATATCTTTCTTGTCGGGTTCTCTCACCATACAACTCTTGTAGGTGGAGGAGGATATCAGTAGCATTATCCAAACCCTCGTTCTGCCTTTGCAGCTCATTTGACATCGAAGCTAGCATGTAGCTACGAGCCTGGAGATTGTCATCTATATGACGTAAATACTCCAAATAGGCCTCTGAAGTCACATCCTCAGGAGGAGTAGCAGGGGGCGATTTTTCAAGAACATAAGCCCTCTTTTCAGATTGGAGGACTATCTTGAGGTTTCTCAGCCAATCGACAAAATTAGGACCGATCAATTTGTTTTGCTCAAGAATAGTTGCAATTGGATTTTCAGCCATTTCAGTAGATTAATCTACAAAAATAAATGAAGCAGAAAATGAGTAAACTATGAGAATAACATATTAATTTAATATAAGGTCTTTAATATTAAATTCTCCTACTATTTTATTCAAATTTCATTAACCCCAAATGGAAAAACGAGAAATCCAATTTCCTAGTGGGCTTGAGGCCCAATAGAAATATTTCACACTCCAATTTTATGAGCCCATGAAATATATCTATGGTAGTCAACTCTTTGACAATTGTATCGCTATACAACCCTCAAGTTTGTTTTGCCTCACATTTTCTCGTATACGGTACTAAGTGTCAAACAAACCCATCAAACCTTCGTGCAAATGGAGAATCAAAATGTTCCACGACTCATGGCCAACATAAGGACGAGTCCATTCCACGAACATCTCTATGTTTGGTAGAGAACACAACTTTCCAACACTAAGTCACTCCACGACTCATGGCCAGTGACCAAGTGCGGTAGCATCGTCATGTCATCTACCTTTGATGGAGGGCATGGAACGATAGATCCAACCTATCTTGTCCATTTTGTTTTATATAGAATTAAGTTAAAAAATTAAATTCTTTTAAGTTTCAAAAACTTGGGGTTTTTAATTTTCCAAGACCTCATCATAAACCTATTTACTAGGTGAGTTTTATTTAATGCAACATATCAATATATGAATTGCGCAAGCAAAAAACATTAAATAAATTCTAACATGCATCCTATGCAAAAAGCGGTGGGATGATCATGGCCAACCTATGCGACCCATTTGAGCCAAAAATGGGTCTATGGTCAATCTAAGGGACAAAATAAATAGAACTATTTCTATTACATTTTATTAATGTACCCATACATGCATGGGCCTTGAATCTTCTATTCTATTACATTTGTAAAATCTACCCACACACGTGTGGGCCTTTAGCATCGAACGTCCTCCAAATTACAATAAGTGGAAAACCTCGCCACCTAATCTACTCTCAATGCAAAAATTTAAAGAACTTACAAATAATAGAATAAGAGGCTCGCAGGCCCCAAAAACCCAAAGAAATTAAAACACATCCAATCACATTGGTCATAGGCTCATGATCATCCCTAAATAAATCATGCTGAAACATCCATCACATGAATTTAAAGCATTTAAATTTACCAAGTTCTATGTGCCGATTTAATTTGGGATAAAACTATTTTGATTATTCATAAAAACAATTTTTATTAATTTTGAAATTAACAATTTAAATCCAAAATTTGAATAATCAAAACTCATATATATATACACGTATATATACACAGGTATATATATATATATATATATCTCTTACGAAATCAATAATAAAATCGTTAAACAAATCAAAACCAAATCCAACATATATGTACAGACTTTGATATCATTTGAAAAACAAAACTTTGTCAAACAAATCAAAAACTAATCAAAGCTGTACAAAATTTGAGATCAAATAAAAACAGCCCGAAATTGAAAACAAATTCGTTCTCATATTTATTTGAAATTCAACGCCTATTTTTTCTTTCGTATAAAAATAATAGAATCCAGTTTATCCCAAACACAAATCGAATGAAACAATTACATCGCACATAAAACAATCTGTTAAACACATTTTAACAATTAAAATATGTTTAGAAATGCACATAAACTTGTATAAACGCGAAACTGTGGCTCTGATACCACTGTTGGGTTCGCTATACCGCGGGGCTTAACGCAGCGGAAATTTAAAAATTTAAAACATGCATACAGTTATACATAAAATAAAAGCCTCGGGTTCTCGTAGCGATTTAACGATCGAGCGAATTATACAAGTGGTAAAAATTAGGGTTTAATAATTTTTACCTAAATAGCTTCCTTTTGAAGAAGATGTAGAAGGAATCCAAATTCCTCGCAGCAGGGTAAATCCTCGAATCACGAACTCGCAGAGGTCCAAGCGTCCCTCCTCTAAAGCCAGTCCACACGATGGATGATAGCACCCGGATTATAAATTTCGCTAGTAATTTATAACCCGTTTCTATATTCAATCTCAAGTTTGGAGTGAGCACCAATCCTTAATTCAACCGGTGAAATTAAGAATTGTTGTTATGTAGTTAAACCAAGAAGGGTTCTTGATTTTTCCTACGAAAAAGAAAGATGAAGAAAAACTTGGAGAGAAAAAAGTAAGAGGACGTTTTTCTTTTTGAGAGAAGACGCCTCCTTATTTTTATTTGTTTTTGTATCTGTTATTCTTCTACTGATTGTTAAAGATACTTATATGATTCATCCTATGTTCATAAAAGTGTTCAGGTTCAAAACTTAAAATCAGTAGGAGAATATTATAGGATAATCTCAATTGATCCTACGATATCTTGCCATATCCGGATAACCCTTATCCGGATATTCACAAGAAAATCCCTCCATCTTTTTCTTTCTTTCAAATTAGCCAGATGGGCCTATCCTTATGGGCTTAATTAAATATTAGGTTGGACATTTAATTAAAAATAACCATCAATTAATTTCAATTAATTGATCCAGCCCATATTTAATTAATTTAATCAAATCAATTCCATCTGGCCCAAATAAATAATTCAATTATTTATTTGGCTATATTTAACTATTAAATGTAGTCTTTTCATAAAATTAATTGATCTTATCAGTTAAATTATTTTTCACTCCAAAGACTTCATAATCTAATAGGTCTAATTAAATAATGTAATTATTTAATTAAATATTTAATTCAATCATTGAATTAAATCAAGCCACAATTAATTAATCTCTATCAATTAATTGTATCCAACTGTAGGTCCCAAGGGGTGTAAGTGTAAGGTTTAGAAGGGGGGTTTGAATAAACCTTACCAAATTTTCGATTTAGTCCTTTTAAATCTACAGAGTTGATTCTACACACCGTGTGTCCTTGATGGACAATCGAATTAGTCACTCGAGAGTTAATCTCTCAACAGACTCAAATTTGCCGTTGATGGAGTAACTCACTGTTGGCTATAATTTAACTCAACTCGTGGTTTTATTTTCAAATTGAAGACTTAACACCCTTAAGTTTGATTAAGCAAGATTTTAGAGCTTGATTTAGTACTTATAAATTATCAAATGGATAGCAAATTTATCAACAGATATAAGCGATTAAAAGTGCGAGAATTTAAATGCTTTGAAATGTAAATGACACAATAAAGTTTTTATAGAGGTTCGAAGATGGGGTAATTCTTCTACTCCTCTCTTCTCCAACTCCTGGAGGAATCCACTAAGTAATGATCGGTTTACAAAGTGGTAACAATCCGGATACAAGTCTTGATCACAACAAATGACTTGATCCTTAGGGACTCGATGAGACGCCTTGATCACTCACCGGCTTCTCGTGCGACTCGCTTCTTCACAGGCGCCGCCTTGCTACTACACTCACTTGCTCAAGCTCTTTGGATTTGATCACGAAGCCCTCCAAAAGCTTAAGACTTGGTTCAACCTTGAACCTTTCTACAACCCTTCCCGGAATGTAGACCCCTTGTTTTCAAAAGTTTCCTCTTCAACCGATTGAAGTTCTCTTTCCTTCACAGTGAGTGTTGGATTGATGTACTTCGTAATGTAGGCTTGAGGATTGAGAATGTTTCAGTTTTTCTAATATGCTTGTATATCTCACGTGTGTGTCATCTATTTTCTCAAACAAACTCCTCAGCCTTTTATAGTGAACTTTCAAAAATTTGCCCGTTGAAGAGATAGGCTTATTTTGAAAGTCACTTTGCGATCGTTGGCTTGCGCTTCTTGGAATTGCCGTTTCCTCGTATGAATTGTTCTTTCACCTTTTTCGAGTTCGACACGGTGTAGTGCTTCCCATTGGTTCATTCCTTTTGCACGCTTCCTCGGGACCGAGCACTCCAAGAAAGGTGGTATGGAGATATTACTTGTTTAAGTAAATCTCTTGATTTACGTCAGGCAACGTTCTTTTTACGATTATCTCGACTTGATTGCATTTCCTTGCTTTCCCCAGGTGACTTAGAGTCACTTCCAATCATTGGATGACTCTTCTGTCACTTCAACATGAGACTTGGCTTTTCTTGAGTTGACTTGACTGATGCTCCACTCCGCATCTCACCGCTTCTTGATGAGAGTTCTTGTCTACTCTTCTTTGCCATACTCACTTGCCTCGCAGAGAGTTTTCCTTCCAATCTTGATCTTCTTGCATGTTAGGGCGTAGGCCGACTTAACTCAGCTTGGCCAGCTCTATTCATTACAATGCATTTTACAACAAGAATTGGGGTGCCAACTTTCTATTCTAAGTTTTACATGGCATTCATCAAAATCTAAACAATAAAATTCCTAACACCAACCTTTTGGACTAATTTTCGATTGAAGAAATGACACCAACCATTTTGTGTGTGACCCTATAGGTTCACAACTAATGCTAGCAGTAGGCTTACAACTTTTGTAACTTACGAATAATAATTATTCAATTAATTAATCCAATTAATTAATACGTTTTGAAATTAACTCTTTAATTCCAAAAACCTACAAATCATGCGAACATCTAGCAAATAGCATGATCGTCTAGCAATAGGTGAAATAGTGAGTAAACCTATTTCAATTGCGATTGCATACACGTACGGTCCTTTCAACATCTAATCTCCCGACTAAATCTTGGGCATGGATTATAAGTCGAAACCCACTTGATTTAATAACTGTGATTCCATTTCAAGTCTAGTGATTTCTTTATGAATTAATATTCGTCATGCCTTGGCCAAGGTATTTAAATCACAAACTATGAAAACACGGGAGATTCCCTTGTCAATAAATAAGTGTCGAATTCTATGTTGGCCACTGATTAACCTCCATATACACCAGTGCAACATCAAAAATATCCCCTTTATGATTGTCAAGCAATCAGATGATAAATCAAAATATTACAAGATGTACATAAGGCTACTATCGTCCCTCAAGTCTAAGGACTAATCATGTACTGTCGCAATGTGGAAATTTTTAATTTGACAATAAATATTCCAATTAAGAATTTCCATTGGGTCATGTTCAGTGTACTTGTTCTCTAACAAGCACCCGCATATATGCATTTGCGTCACAAGGCTAATGTTAATGGAATGCAACATCCTCGTCATACGAGCATGCATCATATGCACGAGTCTTGCGGGGCTATTCAATGTCCTATCTTGAAAAGCCCATTGGCTTGGAACTAATTTAAGATCAAAGCCTTGGAGACATGTTCCATGATCGCCATCAAATGCGCGACCATGTCCCATAGCTTAATATGATCTAAGGACTTTATCAAACTCACAATTAATAATATTAAATGCAAAACAAATGATAAAGAAATGCCTTTATTAATATGATTCTCAATAAAATTGTCTTTACAAGTAGAATAAACTCCAATCTAATTGGAGCGTCGGACACTCTACTCTAACAAAAATAACAGATTAGTGTTACAATGAATGGCTTTTGACAGCAAAGAAATGGATCTCATGTGTTCTCATTTACACAAACTAAACTCATCTTACTAGCATAATACAAAAGTGATGGATCTTTTTTTTGAACTTTATACATGTTACAATTCAAGCTACGTGAATGGGACAACCAATGTTCTATTCTACATTTTATGTTGTTTATTTGCAGGAATTATAATTTTATCATGTGAACCAGCAAAAAAAGTATTGCTCATTCTCGAGATGAAAGAAAAAAACCTGGGCAATGTCTTTGCGTTTTAAACCTCAAAATTGTTTCCCTCAACATTAATGTGTAATAAATTAGCATATATATCATTACCCTATTTAGGTTTGGCTACTAACTTTGACTCCGTTGCTTGAATATTTTGAGTTTTCAATACAGAAGGCTGCCAAATTTGCCATTTTGTGGCAGTTAATCATTTTTATATGAGGAAATTGGCAAAATATATAAATGTTTTAAAAGTAATCCAGCAAACAAGTTACAAGTCAATAATATTTTCTTTTCCATTCTTCATATAACATAGCTCACTTTACGACACAGGCCATGACATTCGCATTAAAGCACCAAACATGCACCAAGTAGCAGAAAAGTTCATGGAAATGTGTTTTGTTTCACGGACGCTGCGAAAATTGACACAATTTTCTTTCAAAGAAAAGTTGAGAAATTCTTCATTCACAAAAAAAAAAAAAAGTTAAGAAATTTCAAACCCTGTTAATATCGATGAACAAAGTAACAAAATTCATAATGAGAACTATAAATTAAACCATTCGTACTAAGATCTCAAAACCAAGCAAACAAACTAAGTGAAGGCTTGGGTTTTACCAGCAACTGGCGGATCTTGGCTTGGGGTTGAAAGATGCGCGAGTTTTATGGGATGAGCAATTTTATGGAGTGTAGGTAGAGCAACAACTGCAGTGGTGGGCCGGTGGTGCCTATGGAATAGCAGCGGCGGTTCAGAAGCAGATTATGAAGCGGATGGGTGGAACACCGAGGAATTGAGAGAAAACAACAGAGGAAAGAAATTGATGAATATCGTGTTATTGAGAAAAATCGCATTAGGAGAGAAGAATTGTGTATGAGAGAAAAACATAATTTTCAATTATTAAGAATTCAAGAATATTTTGTTAACAAAAATTGGGCCAAACAAAAGCAAAACTTTTTTTTTTGATTTTGAAAAAAGGCAAAACTTAAATTGTTAAACCTAATCACAAATTCTTTGCTTCAGAAAATGTGATTCCCGTTTCAGTGTTTCAAACTTGTTCCTCTTCAACTGATGAATCAACTTTTATCTTTCACTTTGAATATGAAGCTACAAGTTTTTTGAATATGAAGCTTGAAGATTTTTCAGTTTATGGCTTGCAAAGAGTTTTTGCTTGCTTGTTGCTCCGTTTGTATCTCGTTTGTCTCTTCATTTCTCTCGGTAAAATTCTTTAGCTTTTATAGTTGTGGTTCAATTTTTTTCCCATTGAAATCATAGGCAAATTCAAAACACAACTTTGGACAGTTGCCTTGTCCTTCGTGTTGTTTTCTGAACTGTGCAACATTCTAAAACTCGCAGTCCATCAGGTGGTTCCCATTGGTTACACATTTTTGGTCGTCATTAATGTTTAGCACTTTTTAGGTCAAACATGATACTTTTTGATTTCTCATATGAAAATCCTTCTTGGACTCAGTGCAATAGATATGTTCAGTTGACTTGAGCAGCTGCTTTACCCTATTCAACTGATCTTCACTAGACTTCTGCAGGTCCCAAGGGGTGTGAAGTAAGGTTTAGAGAAGGGAGCGGTTGAATAAATCTTACCAAATTTTCGATTTTAGTCCTTTAAAAATTTCAACAGCGTTGACTCAAACATGTGTCCTTGAGGGACAGCTAAGTTGGCTGGTTTGGTTTTTAACAGCGGAAGACTTAACACCCTTTGATTTATGTTAAGCTTTTTTTAACACTAGATTTTTAGCACTTGGTTATTTATATGTTGGATAGCAAATATAATACTAATAGTAGATATAAAATAAATATGCAGGAAAGTAAGTTTGCTAAAAGTAAGTCACATAAATAATTTATAGAGGTTCGAAGATGGGTAATTATTCTAATCCTCTCTTCTCGAACTCTTGGAGGAATCCACTATGTAACAGATCAGTTTACAAAGCAGTTATCAGTCTGGAGACAGCCTTGATCACATATAGCTGGCTTCTCTTGCGACTCAACTTCTTCACAGGGCAGCTGCCTCACTACTTCAGCTCACTTCTTGTTGGGAAATTTATTGTATAGATTTTGATGAATGCCATGTAAAACTTAGACTAGAAATTTGGCACCCCATTTTGCTTGTAAATTTCATCGTAATAGATAGGGCTGGAAAAGCTAAGTCAAGTCAGCTATGCCTGGAAATACAAGAAGTCAACTGAAGACTGAAGTGAAGACTCCGCTGTGGAACAACTGGGTATGGCCAAGAAGGGAGATCAAGAACTTGACTGAAGATGTATCAACTAAGGAACAACTATGTGAAGTGTCAGTCAAAGTGTGCTCAAGGAGCCAAGTCATAAGTTGAAAGTGACCGATGAGTCTTTAAATGATTGGAGCAGACTCAAGTCACCTGGGGAATAGGCAGCAGCCAAGAGGAGTTAACTTAAAAGAAACCGTTGCACAAAAGTCAAGAACATTACTTAAAATTAGTAATACGTCCATGCTGCCAGGTCTTAAAGTGCTCATCCCAAAAGCGTGCAAAAGGAATGAACCAATGGGAAGCACTGCACCTCGTGTCAGAACCTGAAAAGTTGCACATTTATTTAATACGAGGAAAGGTCTACATCTCAAGAGTGAAAACCAAGAAAAGACAAGCCAATGAACACAAATGTCTTTTGAAAATCAGTCTATCTCTTCAACGGGCAGATTTTTGAAAGTTTACTATAAAAGGCTGAGGAAACTAATTGAGAAAAGGTTACCTGAACCACGAACTAGCAAGAAATATTTAAGTTGTAAACCTGTAAATATTCTCAAATATATTCAAGCAAATCCTTAAGCCTGAAACTCGAAGAAAATCAATCCAACACAGAGCTGTGAAGGAAAGACAACTTCAAACTGTTGAAGAGAAAACTTTTGAAGAATCAAAAGGGGTCTACTTTCTAAGGAGCATTGTAGGAAGGTTCAAGGTTGATCCAGTATCAAGTTATTGGAGGGCTTCGTGATCAAATCCAAGAGAAAGTGAGCTGAGGTAGCAAGGCAGCTGCCCTATGAAGAAGTTGAGTCGGACGAGAAGCCAGCTGTGTGACCAAGGTTGTCTCTAGACTGTTCACCGCTTTGTAAACTGATCTGTTACTTAGTGGATTCCTCCAGGAGTTGGAGAAGAGAGGATTAGAAGAATTACCCCATCTTCGAACCTCTATAAAAATCAACTGTGTCATTTATTTTTCCGCACATTTACATTTCTGCATATCTACTTTATATCTGCTGATAAACCTATTTGCTATCCAAAATGATTAATAACCAAGTGTTAAAACAAGTTTAAAACAATTCAAATGGTGTTAAGTCTTCCGCTGATAAAACCAACACAGACAAGTTAAGGTTCAGGTTAAGCAGCTGAGTTATTTTATCAACAGCTCTATCAAGACTGTTGAGTGGCTAACTCTGCTGAATAACCAACTTATCCGTCCCTCAAGGATTTAGCTTTTTGTGTTAACTCTATAATTTCTTTAAAAGGACTAAAATCGAAAATTTGGTAAGGTTTATTCAACCCCCCCTTCTAAACCTTACTCACACCCCTTGGGACCTACAAGTGGTATCAGAGCAGTTGGTTCATTGCTTCCGCACTGGTTGCTGAACTAGATCTCTATCTTTTCTGAAAAGGTTTTAAACACTTGTATTTTCAAAATCTTTCATTATTAGCAAAGTTATTATCATGGAAGCAAATTTGACACGTATTCCCATGTTCATTGCTGAAGGTTGAGAATGTCAAACTAACAGTAGAGATATCTGCTATAGAAAAGAGGGAAAAAGATCTGTGCACAGTCAAACTCCAAGAGTGATTTTGGAAAAAGGATCTTCAAGCAATGAAGCATCTCAAAAATCTAAAACACCAAATGTTGCACCCACATTCACTCCTAAGCACAATCACAAACAAACTGGCCTTGGATATAAAGGAAAAGGAAAACCGCCAATTGAGTATGCTGAGAGGACAACTGAGAAGAAATCCAGCAGAGTTCCTCAGCAAACTCCAAACAGAAAATACTCTGTGAAGAGCAAACAGAGCTACGAGAAACCCCCGAAATTTCATCAGAAAAATACATATGATGGAAATGGTAGAAACTATCCAAACCAAGCTAATTGGTACAATGTAAAATATCAGCAAAGACCAATGGAATACAAGCCTAAATGTCAAAGACCTAAACCTCAGCAAAGGTCATTCCAAATGGAAAAGAGCTATTATCAGCACACATATGCACCCAGACACTAAACTCAAAAATATCACAACTATCCCAAGAAAGCAATTGCTAAAACACACACAGGCATACATACAAAAGAGACAGATGTATGAACATAAAACCCACAAGCAATTTGTAAATGTACACTATGATTATGGCACCTATAGATGGGAACCTCTTAGAGTCAAGTCCTTTGGTTATTGGTTGGTTGGATCATCTTACAGCACTAACCCCTCAGGACCCAGGCAAGTATGGGTACCTAAAACCTAATTTCCTTGATTGCAGGTTCAAGGAATAGCTGAGTGCCAAGGAACCTGGTATTCCAGACATATGACAGGAAACAAGAAAAATCTGTCAAGATTCAAGGAGATTAGAGGTGCAAAAATCATATTTGGATGAAATGAAGCTCTAGGGGAAATCAAAGGCACAATCTCTATCAAGAAGAATGGAGTGGAATCACAGATGTTACTTATGTTGAAGGACTCAATTTCAACCTGCTAAGCATCAGCCAACTCTGTGACAAGGGATACATTGTTGGATTCAATATGGGAGTGTGCCAGATCAAAGATGCTGAATCTAATGAAATAGTGTTGCAAGAATCAAGACAGAAGAATATGTATGTGGTAGATTGGTCTACTGCCACACCAAGCACTTGTCTGTTAGCAAAGAGCACAAACGAATCAAGTTGGTTGTGGCACAAGAAGCTTAGTCATCCGAATTTCAAGACAATCAACAAGCTTGCAAGGAGTCATCTTGTAGAAGGATTGCCAGACTCTATGTAGAAGGATTGCCATGTTGGTCAGCCGAGATCTTTGAGGCAGACAAGTCTAAAAAGAAGCGGACTTAGAGAGTAGTGAAGCTGACTACTCAAGTGATTCTGAAGAAGACTTTTGAGCTGAAGTCAAGGAAGCCATATACCAAGAGAAGATTACCATAATGGTTAAAAAATTCAACAAGTTCTTCAATAAGAACTACAAAAGAAACAAAGGTGAAACCTCCAGGAGACATTCAACACCCTCCAAGTCCAGGGAAGATAGGCCACCCAAGAGAGCTGAGCATCAAAGGGCTGATCAAAGAGCTGAGAACCTGTGTTGGAATTGCAGACAACCAGGACATTTTGCAATGGACTGTTCCTATCCACCAGTCAATAAATACAGGAATGAAGAAGAAAGAGAAGTCTTCAAAGAAAGAAGACAGGAAAAGAAGAAAGCCATATTGGCTGCTGAGACAGCTAAGTCTAAAGAAACAGCAGACTTAGAGAGTAGTGAGGCTGACTACTCAAGTAATTCTGAAGAAGAAGCCATGATTTGTCTTATGGCTAAAGAACAAGATCAACTAGATCAAGAAGATGAGGTACACTCTAACTCATCTCATTTAGATTCAAGTGATAGTGATGGTGACACACACACTTCATCACCCACTGATCTTTATGATTCTTTAGGCAAAATGATGAAAGACTTTGAGCACATTAAATTCTCACACACACTTTCAAATGAGGAAAACAGCCAGCTCAAAAGCCAAAACTCACAGCTGACTAAGCATCTGAGTACTCTAAGTCACATAGCTGATGAGAGCAAAGAGCTAAAGGCTAATAATGTCAAACTAACAGCAGAGATAACTGCTATAGAAAAGAGGGAAAAAGATCTGTGCACACTCAAACTCCAAGAGTGATTTTGGAAAAAGGATCTTCAAGCAATGAATCATCTCAAAAATCCAAAACACCAAATGTTGCACCCACAATCACTCCTAAGCACAATCACAAACAAACTGGCCTTGGATATAAAGGGAAAGGAAAATAGCCAGTTGAGTATGATGAGAGGACATCTGAGAAGAAACCCAGCAGAGTTCATCAGCAAACTCCAAACAGAAAATACTCTGTGAAGTGTAAACAGAGCTACCAGAAATGGGAAACCCCATAAATTTCATCAGAAAAATACATATGATGGAAATGGTAGAAACTATCCAAATTAAGCTAATTGGTACAATGTAAAATATCAGCAAAGACCAATGGAATACAAGCCTAAATGGCAAAGACCTAAACCTCAGTAAAGGTCATTACAAAGGGAAAAGAGCTATTATCAGCATACATATGCACCGAGGCACTACACTCAGAAATATCACAACTATCCCAAAAAAGCAATTGCTAAAACACACACAGGCATATAGACAAAAGAGACAAATGTATGAACCTAAAACCCCTAAGAAATTTGCAAATGTACACTATGATTATGGCACTGATAGGTTGATTGGATCATCTTACAGCACTAACCCCTCAGGACCCAGGCAAGTATGGGTACCTAAAAACTAATTTCCTTGATTGTAGTTCAAGGAACAACTGAGTGCCAAGGAACCTGGTACATGGATAGTGGCTGTTCCAGACATATGACAAGAAACAAGAAAAATCTGTCAAGATTCAAGGAGATTAGAGGTGCAGAAGTCATATTTGGAGGAAATGAAGCTTCAGGGGAAATCAAAGGCACATGATCTATCATGAAGAATGGATTGGAAATCACAGAAGTTGCTTATGTTGAAGGTCTCAACTTCAACCTGCTAAGCATCAGCCAACTCTGTGACAAGGGATACAATGTTGGATTCAATATGGGAGTGTGCCAGATCAAAGATGTTGAATCAAATGAAATAGTGTTGCAAGGATCAAGACAAAAGAATATGTATGTGGTAGTTTAGTCTACTGCCACACCAAGCACTTGTCTGTTAGCAAAGAGCACAGCCGAATCAAGTTGGATGTGGCACAAGAAGCTGAGTCATCTGAATTTCAAGACAATCAACAAGCTTGCAAGGAGTCATCTTGTAGAAGGATTGCCAGACTCTGTGTAGAAGGATTGCCATGTTGGCTGCTGAGACTGCTGAGACAGCTAAGTCTAAAGAAGCAGCAGACTTAGAGAGTAGTGAAGCTGACTACTCAAGTGATTCTGAAGAAGACTTTGAGCTGAAGTCAAGGAAGCCGTATACCAGGAGAAGATTGCCCTAATGGTTAAAAAATTCAACAAGTTCTTCAATAAGAACTACAAAAGAAACAAAGGTGAAACCTCCAGGAGACATTCAGCACCCTCCAAGTCAAGGGAAGATAGGGCACCCAAGAGAGCTGAGCATCAAAGGGCTGATCAAAGAGCTGAGAACCTATGTTCGAATTGCAGACAAATAGGACATTTTGCAATGGACTGTTCCTTATCCACCTGTCAATAAATACAGGAATGAAGAAGAAAGAAAAGTCTTCAAAGAAAGAAGACAGGAAAAGAAGAAAGCCATATTGGCTGCTGAGACTGCTGAGACAGCTAAGTCTAAAGAAGCAGCAGACTTAGAGAGTAGTGAAACTGACTACTCAAGTAATTCTGAAGAAGAAGCCATGATTTGTCTTATGGCTAAAGAACAAGATCAACCAGATCAAGAAGATGAGGTACACTCTAACTCATCTCTTTCAGATTCAACTGATAGTGATGGTGACACACACACTTCATCACCCACTGATCTTTATGATTCATTAGGAAAAATGATGAAAGACTTTGAGCACATTAAATCCTCACACACACTTTCAAATGAGGAAAACAGCCAGCTCAAAAGCCAAAACTCACAGCTGACTAAGCATCTGAGTACTATAAGTCACATAGCTGATGAGAGCAAAGAGCTAAAGGCTAATAATGTCAAACTAACAGCAGAGATAACTGCTATAGAAAAGAGGGAAAAAGATCTGTGCACAGTCAAACTCCAAGAGTGATTTTGGAAAAAGGATCTTCAAGCAATGAAGCATCTCAAAAATCCAAAACACCAAATGTTGCACCCACAATCACTCCTAAGCACAATCACAAACAAACTGGCCTTGGATATAAAGGGAAAGGAAAATAGCCAGTTGAGTATGCTGAGAGGACATCTGAGAAGAAACCCAGCAGAGTTCTTCAGCAAACTCCAAACAGAAAATACTCTGTGAAGAGTAAACAGAGCTACCAGAAATGGGAAACCCCATAAATTTCATCAGAAAAATACATATGATGGAAATGGTAGAAACTATCCAAACCAAGCTAATTGGTACAATGTAAAATATCAGCAAAGACCAATGGAATACAAGCCTAAATGGCAAAGACCTAAACCTCAGCAAAGGTCATTCCAAAGGGAAAAGAGCTATTATCAGCATACATATGCACCGTGGCACTACACTCAGAAATATCACAACTATCCCAAAAAAGCAATTGCTAAAACACACACAGGCATACAGACAAAAGAGACAGCTGTATGAACCTAAAACCCCTAAGAAATATGCAAATGTACACTATGATTATGGCACTGATAGATGGCAACCTCTTAGAGCCAAGTCCTTTGGTTATAGGTTGATTGGATCATCTTACAGCACTAACCCCTCAGGACCCAGGCAAGTATGGGTACCTAAAAACTAATTTCCTTGATTGTAGTTCAAGGAACAACTGAGTGCCAAGGAACTTGGTACATGGATAGTGGTTGTTCCAGACATATGACATGAAACAAGAAAAATCTGTCAAGATTCAAGGAGATTAGAGGTGCAAAAGTTATATTTGGAGCAAATGAAGCTTCAGGGGAAATCAAAGGCACATGATCTATCATGAAGAATGGATTGGAAATCACAGAAGTTGCTTATGTTGAAGGTCTCAACTTCAACCTGTTAAGCATCAGCCAACTCTGTGACAAGGGATACAATGTTGGATTCAATATGGGAGTGTGCCAGATCAAAGACGTTGAATCAAATGAAATAGTGTTGCAAGGATCAAGACAAAAGAATATGTATGTGGTAGATTAGTCTACTGCCACACCAAGCACTTGTTTGTTAGCAAAGAGCACAGCCGAATCAAGTTGGATGTGGCACAAGAAGCTGAGTCATCTGAATTTGAAGACAATCAACAAGCCTGCAAGGAGTCATCTTGTAGAAGGATTGCCAGACTCGGTGTAGAAGGATTGCCATGTTGGCTACTGAGACTGCTGAGATAGCTAAGTCTAAAGAAGCAGCAGACTTAGAGAGTAGTGAAGCTGACTACTCAAGTGATTCTGAAGAAGAAGCCATGATCTGTCTTATGGCTAAAAAACAAGATAAACCAGACCAAGAAGATGAGGTACACTCTAACTCATCTCATTCAGAGTCAAGTGATAGTGATTGTGATACACACACTTCATCACCCACTGATCTTTATGATTCATTAGGCAAAATGATGAAAGATTTTGAGCACATTAAATCCTCACACACACTTCTAAATGAGGAAAACCGCCAGCTCAAAAGCCAAAATTCATAGCTGACTAAGGAGCTGAGTACTCTAAGTCACATTGCTGATGAGAACACAAAGCCGAAGGCTGAAAATGCCAAAATGATAGCAGAGATAGCTGCTATAGAAAAGAGGGAAAATGATCTCAAAAATATGATTGCCTCATTTACAAAGTCATCTAAGTCATTGGATGACCTTATCATGAGTCAAAAAGAATGTGGAGATAAGACAGGCATATGTTTCAATTCCTTTGTGCACAGTCAAACTCCCAGAGTGATTTTGGCAAAAGGATCATCGATTAATGAAGCATCTCAAAAACCCAAAACACCAAATGATGCACCCACTTTCATTCCAAAGCACAATCACAAACATATTGGCCTTGGATATAAAGGAAAAGGAAAACAACCAGTTGAGTATGCTGTGAGGACAGCTGAGAAGAAATCCAGCAATGTTCCTTAGCAAACTCCAAACATAAAGTACTTTGTGAAGAATAAATAGAGCTACCAAAAACCCCAGAAGTTTTATCAAAGAAACACATATGATGGGAATGGTAGAAACTACCCAAGCCAAGCTGATTGGAATAATGTGAAAACTCAGCAAAGACCAATGGAATACAAGCCCAAATGGCAAAGACCTAAACCTCAACAAAGGTCATTCCAAAGCCAAAAGAACTACTATTAGCACACATATGCACCCAGGCACTACACTCAGAAATATCATAGCTACCTAAAGAAGGCAATTGCTAAAACACACACACAGACATACAGAAAAAAGATACATCTGTATGAACCTAAAACCCCAAGCAATTTGCCAAAGTGAATTATGATTATGGCATAGATAGATGGCAACCTCTTAGAGTCAAATCATTTGGCTATATGTTGGTTGGATCATCTTACAACATTAACCCCTCAGGACCCAGACAAGTATGGGTACAATCTAATTTCCTTGATTGCAGGTTCAAGGAACAACTGAGTGCCAAGGAACCTGGTACATGGATAGTGGCTGTTCCAGACATATGACAGGAAACAAGAAAAATCTGTCAAGATTCAAGGAGATTAGAGGTGCAAAAGTCATATTTGGAGGAAATGAAGCTCCAGGGGAAATAAAAGGCACTGGATCCATCAAGAAGAATGGATTAGAGATCACAAATGTTGCATATGTTGAAGGCCTCAACTTCAACCTATTAAGCATCAACCAACTCTGTGACAAGGGCCACAATGTTGGATTCAACATGGGATTGTGCCAAATTAAAGATACTAAATCAAATGAAATAGTGCTGCAAGGATCAAGACAGAAGAATTTGTATGTGGTAAACTGGTCTACTACCACACCAAGCACCTGTCTGTTAGCAAAGAGCACAACCAAATCAAGGTGGCTGTGGCACAAGAAGTTGTGCCATCTGAACTTCAAGACAATCAACAAGCTTGCTAGAAGTCATCTTGTGAAAGGATTGCCAGACTCAGTGTACAAGAAGGAAAGTGTATGTGATGCATGCCAGATGGGAAAGAAAATCAAATATTCATTCAAGGATAAGCCTAGTTCTTTTTCAACAAGGATATTACATCTGTTGCATATGGATTTATTTGGTCCTGTTGAACCAACTAGCATAAGTGGAAACAAATACACCTTAGTGGTGGTGGATGACTATTCTAGATATACATGGACAGTCTTCATGTGCAAAAAGAAGGAAACTCTACAGATATTACCTCAGCTGATGAAAAAGTTCAAAATGAAAAGAGTCAAACCATTATAAAGATAAGATCTGATAGAGGAACTGAGTTTGTCAATGGGATAATAACTCAGTTTTGTGTTGAAAATGGTATTGCTCATGAGTTATCTGCAGCAAGAACTCCACAGCAGAATGGAGTAGCTGAAAGAAGGAACAGAACTCTCAAGGAAGCTGCAAGAACCATGTTAGCTGAAGCTGGATTGCCTAAGAGATTTTGGGCTGAAACCATCAATACTGCATGCTATACTCAAAATAGATGCATGATAAACAGGCAATTGACCAAGACTCCCTATGAGATATGGACAGGAAGAAAGACAAATGTTGCATATTTTTGAATATTTGGATGTAAATGCTTCATCCACAACAATGGCAAGGATAATCTAAAGGCTTTTGATGCTAAAGCTGATGAAGGTATCTTTTTGGGATACTCAACTGAGAGCAAACCCTATAGAGTGCTGAACAAGAGGACTATGGTCATAGAAGAATCTATCCATATGGTTTTTTATGAACCTAATGTGAATGGAGAAGACATAGAAGAGTTAGCTGATTTTATGCAGAAGAGTCCTTATGTTGAAGCTGAAGTAAAAGTAATCAACCAAGATGAAGATGAAATAGCTGAATCTCAAAGACAGCTGGAAAGTCTACAACTGAATGATGATGAAAGAACTGCTCAAGACAATGTAGCTGGGAGACAACTGAACCCAACTGACTTGCTTCAACCTGATGTGAGATGGCTGAGAGACCATCCACCAGAGCTAGCTATTGGAGATGTTAGAGATAGTGTAAGAACCAGATCCATAGCTCAGCAAGAAGCAATGTTCACTTGCTTTATTTCCCAAATAGAGCCAAAAGATGTGTCTCAAGCATTGGATGACACACATTGGATTCAAGTCATGCAAGAAGAGTTGAATCAGTTTGAAAGTGCATTCTTAAATGGACTATTAGAGGAAAAAGTCTATGTTGAACAACCTACAGGTTTTGAGCAGAAGACCATTGGTGATAAGGTGTACAAGCTCAAGAAAGCATTATATGGATTGAAACAAGCACCAAGAGCATGGTATGATACATTATCTCAATTTCTAAATGATAATGGATTCACCAAAGGAAAATAGGACAAAACACTCTTCAGAATTCAAGATGGAGAAAGTATACTGCTTGTTCAAATACATATGGATGATATCATTTTTGAACAATGCTGACATGAAGTAGAGGATGCAAACATATAATGAGCGGTTGCATGCCTCTCACACAACAGAAATGGAGCTACTGCGTGAATTCCAACAAAAAGAAGTCATGCATCTTGAGGAGACCATGAATGCCAAATTCAGCCATCTCATGGCTGAAATGAAACTGGTGGCAGCCGAGTCAAAATCCACTCGTTCAGAATTTCGGACATCTTATGCCGCAACAGACTCCAAGCAGAACTCAGCTCTCAGCAGACTCAACTTCATGCTCGCATGCATGTTCCCTAGGATCCCTCTTTCCTTTGATGATGCCAAAAAAAGGGAAGAGGAGTTCCTAAGGAGTTTAAAAGAAGAAAAGTTGAAGAGTCTGAAGCCCAGATGACATCAGCTGAGAAAAAGAAGGTAAAGGCAGTTGAGGGGGAACGGTCAAAGGATTTGACGTTAATGATAGCTGAAACCCCTTAGCAAGGTCATGTTACGGCATCAATTATCAGCAAACTTCCAATGGCTCTGCCGATCGAACACTCTGTTGTACCAATGTCGGAGAAAAGGCGGATCATAGAAGCAGGGATGGAAGAGTTCGACAAGAGGACGGATGTCCGCATTGAAGAAGTGTTGAAACAATACGGTGGCATTCTGGCAAGGAAGGATCAAGATGCCATTCCAGACAATGGATCCGAGCCAAGATCTGTTGAAGAATTCAATACGCTCGAATCCGAAGGATATTTCCAAGGGATGTCACTAGCCCAAGCCTGGGATCTGTACTAGGAGAAGGGTCTTATATTGTGCGAAGAAGCTGATAGGCAGCAGACTACACGCAGCCACTCAGCTGCCAAGCAGAAGACTCCTGTGCAGTATACACCTAGAGGAGGAGGAAGAAGTGGTGGTGGAAGAGGTTCTCGACCTCGTCCAAAACCCAAGAAAATTGAATATGTAGATCCAAGAAAAAGAGGAAGGATCTACTGGGCTGGGTATGATGAAGTGGCAAACCTGGAAGTGGAAAAGAAGAATGTTGAAGCCGTGAGAAGACAGGAAGAAGAGAATAGAAGGCAAATAGAGCAATGGCTCGAGAGGAAGCGGAAGGATGATGCTTCCAAAAGAGCTTATGAAAAGAAGAAAGCAGCTGAAGAAGAAAGAAAAAGAAGAAGAGTTGATGACTTCGATAGAGCTGAAGAGGAAAGAAGAAAGCAGCGAAGGCGATGAAGTGTTTCTGTGAACCCTTCATGTATTTTACTTATGTAAATATATTTTTGTAAGTCATCTGTATACTTAGTAAAGTTTTCTGTAATTTTTCACTTTGTATTTGTATCCTAGCACAGATGTCTATATTTTGCTTTGATATAGAATGCTCTCATACTAAATGTAAACAACTGTGTAAAGGACAAGAATGCTATGATCAATAAAATGATCTATTCAACGCATACATTCTTTGTTACTGCATTGTCTGTATGTATCTTTGTTGTTTACATATTGTTTAATGTTTTGAAATTTTGGCATCATCAAAAAGGGGGAAATTGTTTGGAAATTTATTGTATAGATTTTGATGAATGCCATGTAAAACTTAGGCTTGAAATTTGGCACCCCATTTTGCTTGTAAATTTCATTGTAATAAATAGGGCTGGAAAAGTTGAGTCAAGTCAGCTATGCCTGGAAATACAAGAAGTCAACTGAAGACTGAAGTGAAGACTCCGTTGTGGAATAGCCGAGTATGGCCAAGAAGGGAGATCAAGAACTTGACTGAAGATGTATCAGCTAAGGAACAGTTGTGTGAAGTGTCAGTCAAAGTTATCTCAAGGAGCCAAGTCATAAGTTGAAAGTGACAGATGAGTCTTTAAATGATTGGAGCAGACTCAAGTCACCTGGGGAAATAGGCAGCAGCCAAGAGGAGTTAACTGAAAAGAATCTGTTTTACAGAAGTCAAGAACATCACTTAAATTAGTAATACGTCCATGCTGCCAGGTCTTAAAGTGTTCATCCCAGAATCGTGCAAAAGGAATGAACCAATGGGAAGCACTGCACCTCGTGTCAGAATCTGAAAAACTGCACATTCATTTAATACGAGGAAAGGTCTACATCTCAAGAGTGAAGACCAAGAAAAGACAAGCCAACAAACACAAGTGTCTTTTGAAAATCAGCATATCTCTTCAACGGGCAGATTTTTTAAAGTTCACTATAAAAGGCTGAGGAAACTCATTGAGAAAAGGTTACCTGAACCACGAACTAGCAAGAAATATTTAAGCTATAAACAAGCAATTATTCTCAAAGATATTCAAGCAAACCCTCAAGCCTGAAACTCGAAGGAAATCAATCCAACACAAAGCTCTGAAGAAAAGACAACTTCAAACTGTTGAAAAGGAAACTTTTGAAGAATCAAAAGGGGTCTATTTTCCAAGGAGGGTTGTAGGAAGGTGTTGTAGGAAGGTTCAAGGTCGAACCAGTATCAAGTTATTGGAGGGCTTCCTGATCAAATCCAAGAGCTTGAGAAAGTGAGCTGAAGTAGCAAGGCAGCTGCTCTGTGAAGAAGCTGAGTCGGACAAGAAGCCAGCTGTGTGACCAAGACTGTCTCTAGACTGTTCACCACTTTGTAAACTGATCTGTTACTTAGTGGATTCCTCCAGGAGTTGGAGAAGAGAGGATTAGAAGAATTAACCCATCTTCGAACCTCTATAAAAATAAACTGTGTCATTTATTTTTCAGCACATTTACATTTCTGCATATCTACTTTATATCTGCTGATAAACCTATTTGCTATCCAAACTAATTAATAATCAAATGTTAAAATCAAGTGTTAAAACAAGTTTAAAACAAATCAAAGGGTGTTAAGTCTTCCGCTAATAAAACCAACACAACCAAGTTAAGGTTCAGGTTAAGCAGCTGAGTTATTCTATCAATAGCTCTATCGAGACTGTTGAGTGGCTAACTCTGCTGAATAACCAACTTATGCTGCTCCTGAGACTCGGCTTATGTCCCCTATGAATGTTGAGTTGCAGGGGCAGGTGTGTTAACACCTTCATCAGGGGTTGGCTTAGCTTGGGTTCCTGAATTCCTAGCTTGAATTGCCAATTCCCTGCGAGCCATCAACTGAGTGCACGTGGGATGTGGTTGCAGCTATGTCTGTCGCAATCAGCTGCGCCACTCCCAAAGGATCAGTCTGAAGAAGAGCTTGGGATGACTCTCCTGGACCTTCTAGTAGACTTTGCTCGTGCATAGCTCTGGATTCCTGTAGAGCCTGCTGCAGTTCTGACTTCTCTGCTGCAGCAGCTGGATCCATATCGTCACCACTATTAGTGGACTCATAGATATGCTCATGAGTCTCGGTATGTGTGCATATGTTGGATTTCTCCAAGGCTCTAGCTCGCTCCTCAAATTTCTCCTTCTCATCCTCCTTAATTATGCGGAGGATGTCCAAGCAGTTTTCCTCATTTAGAGTTGATTGAACAATTGTTAGACCAAGGAATTGGAGAAGCTCTTCTTCCTCCTCGATGAACTCAGGGCGAGTGAACTACTGCCTTGAATGATCCAACTTCCATGCTCTCCATTCCCTCAATCTTCTTTGAATGTCAGGGTAGATGGGAGAATACATGATTAAATTATCATCATCATCGCCTTCATCTCCGATCTCCTAAATGGGGGCTAACGAACCTTGCTCCTCCTCAGACTCAACAATATCTGTCCGAGGAAGTGAGACAACATTTTCTTGCATAGGTTCTGTTGTCTCAGCTACTTCCATTTACTTAGTTGTTTGCCGCACAACTGGGTCTTCAATGGTTCTCTACTGATCAACATCAACAGTCTTCACAGGATCGTCAACAACTTTAGGAGTCTGATTTTCCTGACCATTAGCAGTCTTAGCTTCCTTCTCCGGCTGGGTACCAGATTCAACTGTCTTCTCAAGCTCAGAGCATTTATACAGCCATCTTCTCTTGGTTGGAACCAGCTGGATCTCAGGTTCCACCC
Source organism: Rehmannia glutinosa (assembly GCA_016081115.2). NCBI lineage: Eukaryota > Viridiplantae > Streptophyta > Magnoliopsida > Lamiales > Orobanchaceae > Rehmannia > Rehmannia glutinosa. Next base: position 34,196,341 of record CM071935.1, on the reverse strand, counting down.
CCGTAGGCTCTTCAATTATGAAGGTCTTTTCTCATTTCTTAGAGGCAACTTCCTTTCTTGACTTGGCAGTCATCTTATTCTTCATGATAGGGGAGGGAATTTGGGGTTCCTCTGCTATCTCGGCTGCTGGGGCAGGGGGCTCGGCTGCTTGGGCAGGAGCTTTGGATTTGGCTGTGGGAGTAGGTGTTTTCTTTGTTTTGGCTGCTGGGGCAGGGGGAGGCTTGGATACCGCAGCTCTCTTCTTGGATATTGGCTTTGGAGAGAGAGATAGAGAGGTCTCAGTTGTGTCTTCGGGAACAGCTGATTCCCCCTCACTAGTATAAGTCTTTTTGGCATGAGCCTTCTTTTGGGCTCCATAAAGGATCGCCTTGAACATCCGCTTGTTGGCATCAAAGGTCTTGCCATGGCGGAGAGCAATGCCCTTTGCCTCCATCAGATGGCCAATCACCAGGCCATAACCCAAGGAACAACCAAAAGACCCATCCTCCTTGTAGGTCTTGTCAGCACATTCTGGCAAATTCGGCTGAAAACAAACTCAACCCAGTTGACTGTCTTCTCGTGCATGATCACAGCCATCAAGATCAGCTTAGTCTTGGACAGCTGATTGAAGCTTCCAAACTTCATGTCCACGCACTTTGAGACGACGTCCATCAGCTTATGATAGTCATCCTTCAAAGACTCCTTCTTGGCTGTATACACAAACTTCGCAGCACACTCCGGCTTGGCAACTTCTTTCCAAGCAGCAGCTAAGTCGACATCCTTCTCAGCGATGTCCTTCAATCCCTCCACGGGCAAGAAGCAGTGCTCAGCAAGGTCTTTTGCAGTGAGTTTGATGACCTTTCCGTGGACTGATGACCGAATTTCATCATCATGTACCTCTACGTTAACGTAAAACATGGAGACCTCCTCCAGATATGTATGAGTGAAATACATCGAAAAGAAGTCCTTCAGACCGGACTTATCCAATTTTTCTATTATCTTCTTGACCAGGGCTTCGTCGACACCTTGTTTGATCATGCCTTTGTAATCTGTAGAAGAACCAGTGTGGGTTTGCTTGGAGAGCTTTGCGTAATCATGAGTTGGGGCCATTTTCAGAAGTTTCTACCGATTAAAACACGAGAAATCTTTCTTGTAAGAACTAGGGTTTGCACTTAGTTACAGAGAAAATGCTCTTTCTTTGCCGAAGATGAATAGTTCGCGTGAGGAGAGAGAAAGATGAATAGTTCGTGTGAGGAGAGAGAATGATGAAGTTTCGTATATAAGGAATGTGAAAGGACATCTTTCGGATTTTGAAATTTTTTATCGAGATCAACGGTCGAGATTAGAGCTTCAAAACCGCATTAAATTCCCCACATTAAATGTAGCAACATTTGTATCCAATCAAATGGTTTACTGTACAGCTTTTGTACTGACATTCATTATTACGCTGACGTCATTCTTAAAAACATTCCCACTTAATTAAAACGACTGTGTTTTTGTCACTTAGCTCATAAATGATTCATCTTATATCTACGCTTTTGAAGCCAAACTGGTGGCGGTAATGTGGGCCATTCATTACGCATTCGCTAAGGGCTGGAATCAACTTTGGCTTGAGTGAGATTCTGTTTATGTGGTGGAATTTCTCCATAAGAGATCATTGGGGGTTCCCTTGCGCCACCTTAGCAAGTGGCGATATACTCTTCATCTGCTCTCACAGATGGATCTGGTGGTCTCACATATTTATCGGGAAGGCAATCGCGTGGTAGACCTTCTGAGCAAAAAGTCGCATTCTGAGACTTGGTGGTGAGTCCCTCCTGCGGATATTGTGCATTTTCTCAGGGAAGACTCTGTTGGCCGTTCCAACTATAGGTTTGTTAGTTAATGCGTCTCGGTCTTTCTTGCTGTATTTTGTACACATTTTTCACTTTTATGGGGGGTACTCTTTTTCCTGTCAAGGGTTTTTCCCACAAGGGTGGGTTTTAGCTTGGGAGGTTATAACGATGCCCCAACCATTCAGCCATTTGGTCGATTTGTGACCATTTCGATTTTCTTTCGGATTTGATTTCAGACTGTTTCTTTGGCTACCTGATCAGCATGTGATCAGGATCACTCTCTTTTTCTTTTTTTTATACATATCTTTAATTCATTCAAAAAAATCTAATGTGAAAAATATTTTCTCGCTGCTCATGATCAACTAACTTTGGCTCAATTCAAAATTCTACGTGACACTAGTGATCACACATTGCCCTTCATCGGCATAACGACCTCCGAAACCTCCTCCAACTCCGGCATTATCCCGAATCACCATCACTCTTCTATTCGGACATTCACTAGCTCTACGACCCCTCCCATGACATTAAAAACACTCAATATCTCTAGTGCGTGAAGTAGAAGAATCAAATTTACTTGATGGTTTTGCCTTGTCCATGTCCGTCTTGTTCTCCACAACTTTGGAATGTTGTGAAAAACGTTCATCATCTATTTTAGGAGTATTCGAACCCCAAGTGCTGGTGCTAGTGTTTGGATTTTGCTATGTAAAACCCCTCCTCTTGAGCTGCTGCTCAATTTTGACCTCCATGTTCACCATGTCCTCAAGATCGACACAATGATGTAAGTCGACGACATCTGCTATAAGAGTATTCAACTCCGCGATAAATCTCGCCATTGTTACCTCTTGATCCTCTTATGTATTAGCCCTCGCCATCAACATCTCCATCTCTTTATGGTAATCCTCTACGCTTTTAGAGCCTTCTGTCAACCTCTGCAACCTTTGATAGACGTCTCGGTAATAAGGACTTGGTACAAAATGACGTCGCATCAAACTCCTCATCTCCTCCCATGTGGAAATGGGCCGCTTGCCACTTCTCCTCCTTGAGACCATTAATAGATCCCACCAAACACTTGCGTAGTCCGAGAAATCAGTTGATGCTCATTTCACCTTTTTCAGTTCAGAATAATTCTGGCACTCAAATACATTCTTGATTTTTCTCTCCCAATCCAAATAGGCGTCCAGATCACTCTTTCCCTAGAATAATGGAATTTGCATTTTGATGTTACTCAAATTGCCATCCTCACGTCCCCTATCACCTCTACGCCAACCTCTACCAGGATTGTAATTTTTCTCCCTTTTGGAATCAAAATCTTCCATCTTATCCACCCATTCCTCCAGTTCGAACCTCCTAGGCCTCCATTGATGAGAATCCATGGACAAAAGATCCAGTAACAGTACCAATTGGTCCGGTGACGAGGGCGTGGGCAAGAAAGTTTAATGATGCACTAAATAGGCTGACTCAAGTCATTTAAAATGAGGCCGAGAGTGGATTGCTGAAGGAGGAAGATGATCGGGTGGTCCAGTTGATTAGCGTCATCAACGGTCCAGAGTCCACCTCAGACTGAGCAAGTAAAGGATGCCAAGAATACAAACCTAGCTTCTTGAAGACCTGATAATCAAGTGCTCGATGGTGTTGTATTGATTTATCATAGTTAGTTGTAGTTTAGTTTTTATTTTAAGTCATGTTAGTGTTTTGGATGCCAAATAAACCTTTAAGGACGCGTTTTGAGTTGTTATTTCGAGTTTAGAACGACCAGTGGATAAAAGACTGAAGAAGTCGAAGGGGGAAAAGTCGTGGAAAGCACGGCCTGGCCGTGCTTAAGTTACACGGCCGTGTTCAGACCCGTCGTCGCGAACACGGCCTGGCCGTGCTTCAGGGCACGCTCGTGTGGGAAGAAGAGCTCGTGGCTTCGTGGAAAACACGGCTTAGCCGTGCTTGGGAACACGGCCGTGCTTCCTGGCACGGCCGTGTGGGAGCTGGATTCCGGGCGACGTGCAAAACATGGCCTGGCCGTGTTTCTCTAGCACGGCCGTGTGTTATACCGGTTTTTCAAATTTTTCTATTCTTTTTGTTTTCTTTTCGGTTTTAAGTTGTTTTCTTGGTAGGTTAGGGTTAGGACCCTTTATATGGGTGAACACTTGTTATTTTTCAATCAGTTATCAATACAATTAATCTTTTACTCTCAAATTTGAGTGTTTCTCCAAGTGCTTCAAGATTTGTGTTCTTGTTGCAATTATTGACTTATCAGGCAATAATCCATAATTGCTTGTGGCGTCTTCGCATACCGAGGTTCTTGCTTTGCTAAGCAACGGATCGAGGTTTGCACCCAATTAACCAAACTAGTGAAGATCTTGGGTTAACAACATATTGTTGTTGGGTCGTATGCACAATTGTTGTTGCGGTTCACATCATCTGTGCCCTAGTAACATGCTCATCTATTTTCGGTACCTCACTGGGATCCCCTTACGTTTCGATCATCACTTTCTTCATGAGGCTTGCAAGTGCCTCCATATGCAGCTTATTACCTAAATCCAATGGTTGTCGGTTTTCCTCGGACATGGTTGATTTACTCCCTCACATATATACACTTGTGTATCACTCAACTCACATTTTCCAAGTACCCGCACTTGTTACATATAAACCAATCAGACAATCGCAAGTACGCCTCAACACACTAAGACAATCGCCAATAAAACAACGGATCTCGATAAGATGAAATTTGAACACAAAGGTTTGTAAATCCCGATTTTCCAAAATTTTCAAATTTCCTTTTTATTTTGCACGCGAATTATGATTCTTTACCCGCTGATTTTTCTGTGCAAATTTTGAATTTCTCTTTTTTTTTATACCCTTGAAGAACTAGGGTTTATAATAAATTCTGGAAAATAATAGGAATTAAAGAAACAATGATAGATTTAACCTTGCTAGATGGCTCTGATACCAACTGATATGGACCGTAGTGACAACGTGCATATGACCCAAACAACAATATGTTGTTAACCCAAGATCTTCACTAGTTCGGTTAAAGATGGTGGAAATCTCGACCCATTGCTTAGCAAAGCAAGAACCTCGGTATGCGTAGGCGCCACAAACAAATGGGGAAGTTTGTTTGATAAGTCAGAATTCGCAACAAGATGAACAATCTTGAAGCTCTTGGAAAAAACACAAAGGTTTGAAGAGAAAATCTCAATTCAATATTCAATATGAAAGTTGTTATGAAAAATAAACATGTATTTGCCTTATATAGGCGACTCGAAAAAAACCCTAAACCAACTAGGAAAAAACATAAAAATCAAAAAGGAAATAAAACAAATTGAAAAGACCGAATCTGGCAAAACCCGCACAGACGCACGGGCCATGCGCATACGCACGGGCTGCCCGTGCATCACGTTGAACACCCTCCAATCGTTCACATAGGCGCACGGGCTGCCCATGCGTGTTGAACACTCCCTTTGACTTTGCCTTCGCATTTGACCCCTGCTCGTCCCAAACTTGAAATATCAACTTAAGACGTGGCCTTAAGGGCTTATTTGGCCTCCAAAACATCAAAATGACTCAAAACAACAAAAATCAACGCCTAACCTATGATAAACAAATACAAGAACTCAATTACATAGTCTTCAAGAACTTGAGATGCTTGCATTTGGTGTTGCCTGGATCCTTTGTGATTGGATTCACATCACCTTCCCTAGAGGAGTTAATTTCCAATCATTCTTAATACCCCATAATTCTGAGAGCCGTTTATGAAGCGGCCATGGCTTATTACCTTTACCAGAACAACACGTCCAATCAAGGAATAAGCAAATTCTAAAAGATATTTTTTAATAGAGATCAAAAATATAGTAAAAAAGAGAAAAGATCCTGGTCACAAGCCGACCAGGTAGCATAATGTTTGGTGACTCGTTAAAAACCTACCAAGGTAAAACCCATCCTTGTGGGAAAAAGCCTTAGTAGGAAAAGAGTACCCCGACGAGAAAAAAGAAAGCCATACAACCAGAACAAAAGAACAGAACACAACACTATCTAACAAATCTATACTGCGCTCGTCTGACATAGTCATCTGTGAGCAGAGAAATAATATCCACCAGAGAAGCGTCCCACCAAGTTGAAGCACACGTGAGTTTGCTGAGCTAATCTGCAACATGATTACCTTCTCGATAGATGTGAGAAACCATGAAGATCATCTGGGAGATCATGAATATAGAATAACGCCACTGATTAAGAAGACGCCACAAGATGGAGCCAACCCAAGGTCTAAAAAGGTCTACCATATATGTAGAATCAGATTCCAGCCAAAGATTAGTCCAGCCCTTATGGAAAACATAAGAAATTGCGCTCATGGCTGCAACTAATTCAGCCTCGAAAGCATAGCCCGTTCCACACTGCTCCATGAAACACCCACGAAAAAAACCCCGATAAGTGCGATAAACTGCCGCCACCGTAATTCACCCAGGGGCTCCGATTGCGCAACCATCTGTATTGAATTTAATCCGGCCAGGAAGGGGAAGAGACCAAGGCACTGGAATAATGCAAGGGGCCTTGGAATGACGACCCCTAACCTTCAACCTGTGTAGACAAAGTAAATCCTCCTGGGTATTCTGCATGCACCCTTTGTCTAACGAAGCAGACTCAATAATCATAGATCTCAACTTAACCAATGCCGCATCCATAGTCTATTTTTTGTCATTAAGCACGACGTCATTTCTGATATGCCATAATAGCCAAATGCAAGAAACAGTCGGCACCCTCTAGAGAAAAGAAATCTACGCACTGAAATGAAATTCCATTAAATGAACCATAATTTCATTGAAGCTATAGACGTTACAAAAATTCACAGCAAATGATGCAGCAATCCAATCCCAGAGAGCTCCTGCAAAATCACAAGAAACAAAAATGTGATCAATCGATTCTGAGTGGGAATAACATAGGCTACTAACAGTAGGACCAATGAATCCTCTGTGGCGGCGGACGTCCATAACTGCCAGGCATCCATAGATAGCCTGTCAGACCACGACAGAGTGCCTTTCGGGGATGTGGGGAGACCAGATCCAAGATCCACATCTAACAGTAGTAAAGGACGATCGTATATAGGCATAAGCTACTTTAGATGACACCTTTCCATCCATAGAATGAGTCCACACTCGTTTATCCAGTGAATCTGGAATAATCGGGCAACAGATAATGTCTCGAACAATGTCCAAGTATGCCTCCACAAATGACATAGTGAGATGCCATGTGTTATCAAAGAAGAAGTCCAAAATATGATACTGAAAGGTATCCCGGAACTCATGCGAGATGCCAATCCAATCTGCAATGATATACCCAAGCTAGTTATCAATCCAAAAATTAATCGAGGATTGCACCCCAGGAATCCATCTAAAATCAGTCTGGCAATCCTCCACAGTTGGACGCAGCCCCGCCCAGATTGAGGAAAGCAAGAAAGAACGTCTCATAGAACCGTTAGCCAGCAGAAAACGTTTATGGAGAGTATCAAAGACCACTGAATCCGAAGTAAGGACTTTCCAGCCCAGTTTCATAATAAAAGCCCGGTTTGCAGAAATAAGAGACCGAACACCAAGACCTTCCTCATTCTTAGGTGTGCAACAATGCGTCCAATTAACCACCATAGATCCCTTCTGATTAACATCACCGGACCAAATAAAATTCCGCATTGCCTTCTCCAACTGCCTATGTATCGCGATAGGCCATTTGTAGATAAACATATTGTGAACCAATGAACTGGCAATAATTGATTAACCAAACAGACCCGAGACGCCAATGTTTAAATTTCACCATAATCTTATCAAACAAAGACTTCAACACACCATGCTTATGAGCACCTTTGAAGATGGGAACTCCAAGATAAGTAGTTGGAAAGGATCCAACCGACAAACCCATGACTGCCTGAACTCGGTTTCTAATATACTACGAAACCCGAGTACCAAAAAACACCTTTGATTTGGCCTGGTTGAACACCTGACATGAAATAAAAGCATAATGACCAAGAGTGTTGAAAATATGACGTGCATTGCTAGAGGTTGCTGCACAGAGAATAACAATGTCATCCGCATAGAGCATGGATGACGGAAAAATGATATTACGCGTAGCCACAAAAGGGAGGAGAAGATTGGATGCCACCAATCGAGAGATAAGTTTCCCCAATACTTCTTTGGCAATGCACAAGAGAAGAGGTGAAAGCGGATTATCCTGACGCACCTCTCTCGTGCAAGCAAAATAACCAACTAGATAGTTGTTAAGTAGAATCGATACACGGGCCAATTTCAATATCACCGAGATCCAAGCAACAAACTTCTCTGAAAAGCCAAATCTGTGCAACACATATAAAAGAAAGTCCCAATTGAGAGTGTCGAAAGCCTTACGGATATCAATTTTTAGAATTATATTACTATCTCCCCGATTATGTATAATGTTGAAACCCTCTGAGACCAGAGCAATACATCCGTGAATGTGACGATGGCCCAGAATAAAACCAAACTGAGTAGGTGCTAAAATGCGACTGACGATGCAGCCAAATCGAGTAGCCAGAATCTTTGTGATAATTTTGAAGATGAAATTGCTCATGACAATGGTCCTTAAGGTATCCACAACATTCACATCTTTGCTTTTAGGAATGAGAACCATAAAGCTGGAATTGAGTCCAGCTGACAGGGAGCCAGACTGGAAGAAGTGACACACCGCAACAATGACATCCGTAGATATAATATCCCAACAATTCTGATAAAAGGAACCATTGAAGCCATCTGGGCCCAGGGAACTATCTATGTCAAGATCAAAAACCACATCTTGAATCTCTAAATCCGATGACAAAGAGATTAAGCAATAGTTCTCCACATCCAACACCACTAGGTTAATAACTTGATCAATTGAAGAAAAATCCAGAATCGGACCAATGGGCACCGTGAACAACTCCTCAAAGAACTAAATAATGTGACTACAAATGACAGACGGGTCCGTGCAAAGCATACCATTAATCACCAGCCTGAGCGGCCTTAGTCTGACAATAATGGTGAAAAAATGAAGTGTTGCAGTCTCCATCAACCAACCAAGTAGCCCGAGATTTCTGGCGAAGAAATTCAGACTAGAGAAGAAGCGCCTGATTAAGAGAGTTTTGGGCTTCAAGCTCCTGATCCCGTCGGGCAATGCTATACCCCAAAGTTTCAAAGTGTGATTGAATCTGTCTCAATTTCTCTAACTTAGTATCCACTCCACGGTTGACATCCCCAAAAACCTATGAATTCCAAGAATGTAGCACGGGGCGCAACCTTTTCAATTTAATCATCACTCAAATCAACAGATTAGAGCCTGCGCAATTTGCTTCCCATGAAAAAGCAATAATCGACTGGAAGCCTGAGTGTTTAGTCCACATACGTTGAAAACGAAATGGAGATGGACCCTTATGAGCAGTGGTCGCACAAGAAAGCAAAAGAGGGTGATGGTCCGAGCAAACACGAGGAAGAACAAAAACTTCTGCCTGCTGCCAAAGATTAACGAACCTTGGACTGGCTATAACTCGATCAATTCGGGCTTGAATGAGAGTCTGATGAGGCGCGTGTTGCACCAAGTGAAGAATTTATGAACCGTGGGAATAACCATCACCCCCGCATTATCAAATAAATCCCAAAAATCTTGGCAAGAAGCTATGGAGGCCACTCCCTGACCTGTATGCTCATGATTCCTAAGAATAGCATTGAAATTCCCTATAAGAACAATATCATCCCTACCCAGAGCGACAATATCCGACCAAAGTTGTCCACGAATCACATGATTGCAGATCACATGAACAAACCCCACATGTAAGATATAATTGGCAAATTTAACCTTGAGAACAATACATTGATCAGAAATAGGAACCTATTGAAGAACAGTGATGTCTGAACGCCTGAAGATCCAGATATCCGACCTCCCCGAAGCCCGAAAGGTTCTGAGCCACAAACTGTAAACTAAGACTGGCAATGGCAACTAAAGAAGGCTTGTGATGGAGACAAAGCTTCTTAAGAATATTGCGAGAAGCAATATTCCCAATCCCTCGTATGTTCCAAAAAATGCAATTCATTGGTAAGATGCGGGTGAGAGAATCCGGATAGGTGATTCGGAGTGTATGGGTGCAAAGGAGTCAACCCTAGAAGTATTATTGTCATCCACATAATCAACCCAATGTTTCTCAGCATCCCTGTTTAAATTATTAGTCCCATTTTCATCATCCTGGACCTCCAACTGATGAACAACCGGCATGTTACCATGCGTGACGGAGTGAAGTAATCTTTGTTTGGCATCAACAAATTTGGCTCGGATAGCCCTATACACGGGACGAATGGGTTTCTCCAACGGTTATTGCACCGTGAGAGGCTTATGATGAATATCAGAGGTAGAGAATGATTGATCACTTTGAAGAATTAGAGGTTTAGGGGCAGATGAACGGGTAGCCACGGAAGGAGGCATATCTTTAGAAGTATGAATGTTAGGGTCCTCAAAATCCAGAGCAGAAAAAGTATTATCCAGAGTAATACCCGAGAAAACTGTGACGATAGAACAAGAAGGAGAACCCGAGCGCATAGGCAAAGTCGTATTATCCACTGAGTTATCAACAGCCTTACCCTTGTCCGAGTAGTTATGAACCGGATGATAAGCCTGACGAACCTGGGACGACCACGTTGTGAAGTGGGCCGTCTCTGTTGCTCCTGCAAATTGACATTGTTTCCGAATCTTTGGCAAGTCGTAGTCGAATGTCCCGTAATACCATATGTTCCACAGAATAAATAGAGTTTTTCATACCCAATAGAAGCAAACGAACAGTGGCCCCTCTTCCAACCATAATGTTATCCTGCAGAGGTTTAGCAAGGTCCACATCTACCAAAACAGGGACAAAGTGTCTAAGAGAGCCATCCAAAGACCATTCGTCAACCTATACTGGAGTACCAATGGCCCTAAGCCAGTCCCATAATGTAACTGGGGTCCCAGTATTCAATAATCAACTCAAAAATTCTAACCCAAACAGACGTAGTCGATGTATTTACCTTGTAGGGATTGAAATCCGGAACCCAAGGGGATAAACAAATGGAACCAGGATTGAGAGACCAGTTAACCCGAGTTTGAGCACGAGAACGATCATAAGCGTTGGAAAGTTTAACACATAAATAACCTTTTCCCAATGGTATTAATTTCCAATTATTTTTAGTCCCCCATAATTCAGAAATCTTTTTGTGAAGAGGCATAATGGGCCAATGTTTAGTACCTTTGCCGAGAATAACACGACCGATTAAAGCATATTTAAATTCAGCAAGTCGTTGTTGGTACACATTTTCATCCATAATAACTGAGTAATATTCACCTTTTTTGATGGGTTCGGGGATAAGATTAGAAGGACCAGAAACAACTTTAGCAAATGATGGGGGATTACCTGGGCCCTGGTGGGGAGATGCAGTGTTAGAGGTTTTACCAGAAACCATTTTCGCAAAAGTAGATTCCACACGTGGGTATGAATTTGGCCCATAATGAGCTGAAGGTTGCAAGTTCGCATGGGATTGGGGATGAGCAGAGGTTGAAACTTCATGCGCACCGTGTGTTGAAGAATTTCCATAGCCAATGTTGCCATGCATAGAGTAACCTGGAAGATTGACGCCGACATTATAGGGATTTGGTAACGCCTGGGAGAGAACCCCATTGATCCAAGGGCCATCACCCCCCCTGGGGGAAGGGAGTAAGGGCGGGCTGCCCCCCAGCCGGTCCCCCAACCACAGTGCACCTGGGACTGGCCCCCCCATGAACATCAATCATGGGGGTATTAGCAGCTGAAGAAGAGATCGATGGGGTGTGGGGACCCCCCATGGCCGGCGCATGCATTTAATCCGCTGAAGGAAATCCGTCAAGCATGGGAGGAGAAGTTGCATTGGGCCGTGCAGCCATATAAACCGCAGCAGAAACCAACCCCAAACTAGGGTTTTGGGACGTAAATTTGGGTTGTTGATGGCGGCGTGGCAAAAAATTGGAAGGTAAGAATCCATAGTATCCCCATAAAGGCGGAGGAGCAGATGAGTTGTGCGAGGGTGCTACCAACGTGCTGATTGAGTTGATCGCCATTAGTCCAGGACTGAAGGCCATGGAAGGACGTGTGGAAGAAGACGGAAACATGGACTTCATGGGAGATTTGTCCGAACAAAAAAATTGAGACTTAGCTCGAGTTCGATGCTAATCGAAATTTGACGTTAAACCAAGGAAGGATTCTGACATGCCATTGCTGGGGTTGATGAATGGAACACGTAATCCGGGCGTCTGTTCGGGTTCACAAGAGAGGAGAGAGAAGAGATCATATTAGGGCTCCAAAATAATTATCATCAATTGTCACAAAATAATAATCGCCCTTTTTAACAGAATCATTGATAGAATTGGTTTTACCAGAAACAATATGGGAAAAGGATTTAGAGTTACCTGGAATCTGTGGGATTGAAGAATCCATAGCAGAGGAATTACCATAAATATTATTAGCAAAAAAATTAACTAATTGATGGTTAAACTTAGATGTGTGATGTGCCAAATGTTGGGGATTCATCGCATTAGAGGGGGCCTTTGGGGAAGCGCTGCCAACAACTTGCGCATCATCTGGGGGAGGACATGCAGGAGGAATGCCATGGAGAGAGCAAACAGCAGCCCAGGGGTCATCACTCCCCTGGGATGGGGCGGCCATGCGGAGAGGCTTTGCAACCGGCCCCCTAAAAGGGACAAGCAGGGGTAGAGCTGACTTTCTTCCTAGGACTTCAAGTTAAGCAATTGATGTATGGAACCTTCATAAGTCAAACAAAGTACCCCAGAGATTTAATGAAGAAATTTGGTATGGAAGAGAAGTCTTCTGTGAAAATACCAATGAACACATCTGTCAAGATGGACATTGATGCAGGTGGTAAAGCTGTAGATCAAACAAGATATAGAGCACTTATTGGATCACTGCTCTATTTAACATCCAACAGACCAGACATCACCTTTGCAGTATGTGTATGTGCAAGATTTCAATCTGCACCAAAGGAGAGCCACATGGCTGCAGCTAAAAGAATCCTAAGATATTTGAAGGGATGCCAGGAAGTTGGCTTATGGTATCTCAAGAAAGGTGGATTCAAGCTTATTGGTTACTCAGACTCTGACTATGCTGGATGTAGAGTTGACAGGAAGAATACTTCAGGAACATGTCAAATGCTTGGAAACAGATTGGTTTCCTGGTTTAGTAAGAAGCAAAACTCAATAACCACATCCACAACTGAAGTAGAGTACATAGCTGCGGGCAGCTGTTGTACCCAAGTCTTATGGATGAGACAGCAACTGAGAGATTATGAAATTGAAGAAAAAGAGATTCCAATTATGTGTGATAACACAAGTGCTATTGCAATCACTCAGAATCTTGTGTTGCATTCAAGAACAAAGCACATTGATGTCAGATATCATTTTATAAGAGATCATGTCTAAAAGAAACACATCACTTTGGAATATATCTCAACAGATAAACAGTTAGCTGACATATTCACCAAGCCCTTATGTGAATCAAGATTTGAAGAGCTTAAGCATGAGCTAGAGTTAATTGAGTTGAGTTAACACTCAGAAGACATGGAAGGTAGAAAGTGAGAAATGAACATGTTTTTCACATCAGCAAAGTGAAACAACCATATTGGAAAGTCAGCCGTATCGAGTTAGCTGACAGCTGAATCGCTTAATGAAAAGAGAGAAGAAGAGTTAAGCCACTTCTGAGATAAGCTGAGTTATTTATGAGCTAAGTGACAAAAACACAGTCGTTTTAAATGAGCGGGAATGTTTTTAAGGATGATGTCAGTGTAATAATGACGGGTACAGTCAAAAACTGCACAGTAAACATATGATTGGATATAAATGTTGTCGCATTAAATGCGAGGAATTAAATGCGGTTTGACGTGCTAAATCAGAGCCGTTGATCTTGATCAAATTTCAAAAATCAGAAAACATGTCCTTTCATAACCCTTATATACGGTTTTCAGTCTTCTCTCTCACACTTTACTGAAACTGTTCATCTTTCAAAGCAAAGGCAAAGCAAGCTATTTTCTCTCTCGAAAACCCTAAGTGTCTTCCAACCAGTTCGTCAAGTTTTAATCGGTAAAAACTCCTAAAAATGGCACCAAAATTTAATTTCGACAAGTTATCAAAGCAAATCTACTCAGGATTGTCCGTGGATTTTGAAGGCATGGTGAAGCAGGGTTCGGATGAAACCCTAGTGAAGAAGATTGCAGAAATGTTGGAAAAGTCCGGTCCTAAGGCTTTTCTTACTTTGGAGTATTCGCACACCTATTTTGAAGAGGGGGCACAGTTCTACGTGAATGCGGAGGTACAGGACGAGAGAATCAAATCCTCTGTCCACCGCAACGACATAATGATAACAGGTAAGGACCTTGTGGAGCACTGTTTGTTGCCGTCTGAGGGCATGAATGAGATAAACGAAGCTGATGTTGACTTGGCTGCTGCATGGAAAGAGGTAGCCAAACCAGAGTGTGCTGCTAAGGTGGTCTACACAGCTGAGAAGAAATTGCTAAAGGACGACTATCACAAGTTGATGGATGTCGTCTCATAGTGTGTAGACATGAAGTTTGGCAGCTTCAACTAGCTATCAAAGACTAAGCTCATCGTCATGGCTACGATCATGCAGGGCAAGAAAGTCTACTGGGCTGAGTTCGTGTACAGCAGACTCTGCCAAAATGTTGTGAATAAATCATACAAGGAAGACGGATCCTTTGAAGGATCTCTCGGTTATGGCCTGGTGATTGGCCACCTGATGGAAGTGAAGGGCATTCCCCTTCAACATGGAAAACCTTTCCATGTAAATAAAAGGATGTTCAGGGCTAATCTCTCAGGAGCCCAGAAGAGAGCCCACACAAAGAGGGCGGATACAAGTGAGGGGGAATCAGCTGAACCTGAGGACACAACTGTTACCTCTCCTCCCAAGAAGAAAGTTCCCCCTGCAGCTGCAAAGAAGAAGGTTGCCCCTGCAGCAAAGAAAAGGGATGCACATACCCCTGTAGCCGAGTCACGTGCCCGTGCAGCCGTGTCATGCCCCTGCAACTGAGGCTGAGAAGGAAGCTTCAATCCCTTCTCCATCCATACGAAAGAAAAGGACTGCCAAGCCTAGGAAGGCAGCTCCATCCAAGAAAGATGCCCCGGCCCCCACCGCTAGAGAATCCGAAGAAGCTGAACCAGAAATTCCTCTTGTTAAGACCAAAAGGAGAATGATTGTCAAGCTTTCAGAGCATGAAAAGACAGCTGAATCTGTCACTCAGCTGGAGAAAGCCTTTGAGACTACTGACACTCAGGAAGTGCAGTCTCCCGAAGTAATGATGAAACCGCCAAGTCTGCTGAGGGCGATCAGCAGACGCCTTCAGAAGTCCCAGCTATGGAGAGGACAGCTGAGGGTGACGAAGCAGCTGAGACAACTGACCCTCTAGTTGAAAAAGTTGTCTCTCCACCTGCTATGAACGTTACTGAAGGTGAAGAGCAGCAGAACATCTTACCTTCCATCCCAGAAAAGGAAAGACAAGAAGAAGATGACGATGATGATGTCATCATGTATTCTCCTGTATACCCAGACATTCAACACCGTCTATGTGAATGGAGGGCATGGAAGCTAAGCCACTCAAGGGTGCAGTTCAAACCCCGAGTTTCTCGAAGAAGAGGAGGAACTGTTCCAATTTCTCGGAGTCACTAAAGTGCTTCAGGCCCTTGATGAAGATAACTGCCTGAATATCCTACAAATCTTCAAGGAGAATGAACAAGCCAAAGCAGTCGAGGAAGCAGAAGCTCACCAGAAAGCCAAGATATGCACGCTTACTGGAACTCTAGAACACACTCACTCTCATCTAGATGTGTTCTCAGAGAGTAATGAGGATATGGATCCCGTTGCTGCAACAGAGAAGTCAGACATGCAGCAACCTCTGAGGGAAGCCAGGATGATGCATGAGCAAAAAATGTTCGAAGGACTAGGAGAGTCGTCTCAATCTCTCCTACAGACTAATCCCTTGGGAGTAGCACATCATATTGCCTCAGTCGTTGCTGCAGCTACATCCTCTGTCCAGTCTGAGAATGGTTCCAAGAGAATTGGCGATGAAACTGGGAATTTGGGCACCCAAGTTGAGCCAACCCCTACTAAAAGTGTTTTACCACCTGCCCCAACGGGTGAGCACTCAACGGGCCGCGAGTCTGGAGCAGAGTGACCCCATCATCAGTCACTCAGCTGGTGTGCCAGCTGAGGGGGAAACTCACTCAACTGCAGCAGGGTCGGAGGATGCTGCAGATGACTATATATTGAAGAAAGGAGGCGAAGTGGAAACCGAGAAAGAACCACAGCAGATTGACATTGACAAAGCTCGGACAGTTGAGTCTGTCCCAGCAGAAGTGTCAGCTGCTTTGAAGGCTGATGACACTGGTATTGCAGTCGAGGCACATGATGGAAATGCCCCAGGAGTTAACACTCTGGGCACTGAAAGCGCATCCAAGGGTTTGAGACTCCTATGGATGCCACTGCTGAAGACCCTAAGACAACTGTGATTGTCGAAGGGAATGTAGAAGGCCTCGCTGCAGTTGAGACTGCTGGAGGTGTTGAAGGCCCAAAGGAGGTTGAGACTTCCCTGGGTAAAGCTCAAGGGATATAGAACATTCATCATGTTCCAAGCACTGAATCTGAGAAGGAGATTAGTGCACTTCATGACTCCCAGGAAAATCCTGACATATCATTTTTGGGGTCTGAAGATGAAGCTGAGTCCACACCAGTTGCACATCAAAAGGACCCAGCTGAGGATGTCGAGTTTTTTGGGGTCTGAAGACGAGTCAATCGAGTTTCAAAGCTGCTCGTCAAACATTCCACTTTGATGATGAACCAAGCCCTCAAGTTTCATCATCATCCGATGACGCTGATGTTGCAGCCAAGGACCCGGTACTTCACTTAGAAAATCTACTGAGGCCGAAGAAGCTGTTAAGACAGCTGAGGCTTAGTCAGCTGGCCAACCCACTCAACAAGGCCTAGTTGTACCCAACTCATCTCACAAGAGCTCCCACAAATGCAAAGCAGATCGATCGACTCTCCAGGCACATCACTCAAAGACAAACCACACAATCAACCCCTGATGTGCGAGATGATGCTTTTGAGCAAGTTTTTCCCTTTTCGATCGAGCTGCCTGAGCTAGAAGAAGAAACCGCTAAAGAGCAGCGATGATTCACCATTCGAGAAGATCATGTAATACCTACAGACTCCATTGTGCCAGCAAACTTTGATTTCGATGCAAAATGGCCGGCAGCTGAATCAGGTGTGATAGCTGAGATCCGTGATGTCTTCAAGAAGATCTGTGCAGAGATTGAGAAGATCTAACGGCACCAGGCCTCACTAGATTTATGCCTGGACAATAGAGATGCCACCCTCACAGCATATTTGAGAGGGATAGTGGTAAGGATCAGGGAGTGGTGTCAGCAGCAGAATGCAATGCGATATGAGCAAGTTCGCTATTTCAAGGCATTGTACAATAAGATGCTTTTTTGGAGTGCTGACAATGCTGATATGAAGCAAAGGATGCAGGCGTATACGGAGAGATTACATGCCTCCCACACAACAGAAATGGAGCTCCTGCGTGAATTCCACCGAAAAGAAATTTTGCATCTTGAGGAGACCATGAATGCGAAATTCAGCCTTCTCATGGCTGAAATGAAACTGGTGGCAGCCGAGTAAAAAGCCACTTGTTCTGAATTTTGAACAGCACATGTCGCAGCAGACTCCAAGCAGAACTCAGCTCTCAGCAGACTCGACTTCATGCTCGCAGGCATGTTCCCTGGGGTCCCTCTCTCCTTCGATGATGCCAAAAAGGGGAAAGAGGAGTACCTAAGGAATTTGAAAGAATAAGCAGCAGCTGAGAAGAAGAAGGGAAAGGCAGCTGAGGGGGAACATTCGAAGGACTTGACATTAATGATTGATGAAACCCCTCAGCAGGGTCATGTGACAGCCTCAATAATCAACAAACTTCCAGTGACTCTGCCGATCGAACACTCTGTTGTGCACATGTCAGAGAAAAGAAAAATTGTAGAAGCAGGGATGATAGAGTTCGATAAAAATACGGATGCCCGTATTGAAGAAGTGTTGAAACATTACGGTGACATTCCGGCAAGGAAGGATCAGGATGCTATTCCAGATGACGGATCCGAGCTAAGATCAGTTGAAGAATTTAAGACGCTTGAATCTGAAGGCTATTTCCAGAAGATGTTTGTAGCCCAAGCCTGGGATCTGTACTGGGAGAAGGGTCTTAAGTTGTGCGAAGAGCGAAGAAAGGCGATAGATGACTACCAAGAGCCATTCAAATTGGTAAACATATGACTCCTATACAGTATACACCCAGTGGTGGAGGAAGAAGTGGTGGAGGAAGAGGTTTTCGACCTAGATCACTACCCAAAAATATCGAATATGTAGATCCGGGAAAGAAGGGAAGGATCTACTGGACTGCGTATGATGAAGTAGCTAATCTAGAAGTGGCTAGGAAGAATGCTGAATATGTGAAAAGACTAGAAGAGGAAAACAGAAGACTTAGAAGTGCAGGGATGCTGCTGCAAAGAGAGCTTAGGAAAAGAAGAAAGCAGCTGAAGATGAATGAAAAAGAAAGAGAGATGATGATGACAGATCTGAAGAGGAAAGAAGGAGGCAGCGAAGGCGATGAAGTGTTGCTGCGAACCCTTCATGTATCTTACTCTTGTAAATACATTTTTGTGTAAGTCATTTGTATATTCAGTAAAGTGTTTTGTAACTTCTCTCTTTATATTTGTATCCTAGCATAGATGTTTGTAATTTGCTTAGATATGAGTATGCTCTGATACACTTTGTAAACACCTGTGTAAAGGACAAGAATGCTATGATCATTAAAATGATTGATTCTACGCATGCATTCTTTGTTACTGCATTGTCTATATGTATCTTTGTTGTTTACATGTTGTTTTTTGTTTTTAAGTTTTGGCATCATCAAAAAGGGGGAAATTGTTAGGAAATTTATTTTGTAGATTTTGATGAATGCCGTGTAAAACTTAAACTAAAAAGTTGGCACCCCATTTTCCTTGTAATTTTCATTGTAATAGATAGGGCTGGAAAAGCTGAGTCAAGTCAACTAAGCCTGGAAATACAAGAAGTCAACTAAAGACTGAAGTGAAGACTCCGTTGTGGAACAGTTGAGTACGGCCAAGAAGGAAGATTAAGAACTTGACTTAAGATGTATCAGCTTAGGAACAGCTGTGTGATATGTCAGTCAAAGTCATCACGAGAAGCCAAGTCACAAGTTGAAAGTGACAGTTGAGTCTTCAAATGATTGGAGCAGACTTAAGTCACCTGGGGAAATAGGCAGCAACCAAGAGAAGTCTGCTAAAAGGAATCCGTTGCACAGAAGTCAAGAACATTACTTAAATAAGTAATACTTCCATGCTGCCAGGTCTTAAAGTGCTTGTACCAGAAACGTGCAAAAAAATAAACCAATGGGAAGCACTGCACCTCGTAGATTATTGTCTTGTCTTGTTTTGTTCGAAAAAGAGGGCATAATCGAGAAAATGGAGATAATCTATTCACCCCCCCTCTAGATTATCGTAGCCGTTTGGACTTACAAGTGGTATCAAAGCCAAACTCTTTGGCAAGCTCGTTCCACATCGCGAGTAAAGAGGAACGATCACCGGCTACGAATGAAGTCTACCTTTTCGGCGCCTCCACCACCAAGCCACCACTATTTGATTTCAAAAATTTTGCATTTTGGAAAGAAAGAATGGAATGCTATTTACAAGGTTGCAGGTTCGATATTTGGAACATCATCATCAATGGAGAATCTATTCCGAAGAAAGACACACCATACACCTCCAAAGCTCTTAAGGAGCTCAATGATGAAGAAAAGAAAATCATCTCCTTAAATGGTAAAGCTCTCAATATTTTATATTGTTCACTTACAAATATGGAGTTTGATCATATTGTAGGAATTCGATCGGCACATGAAGTATGGCAAAAATTAGGAGCCATCTATAAAGTATATGCAAATTAAAGGAGCAACTCAAAAGCATCTACTTCTCAAGTGGATACAAAATCAAATTCAAGGAACAAGCCTCTTACAACTTCCAACTATGAAGAAGTTGAACATTGTCTTATGGGCTTCGAAGAAAACGAGGTAAGTTCTAAACCCTCTACTCCTTATGACAATGAATTGCAAAATAATTATAGTGATTTTCTCAATGATTATGATGAGCTTCAAAATGAATTCCAAAGCTTGCTTGTTAAATACAAAAATTTGAAAAAGGAATTCAATGCTTTGAAAAATGATAAGGATAGTTTATTTACCTCATATGAATCACTATCATGTGCTCGCACCACCACACTTGATATGGTTAGAAACCTTGAAAAAGAAAATAGTACTCTTGTTGAGGATATTAATTGCATGAAAAAGGATTTATCAAAATCCAACTTGAGTACCGATAAAATGACCGATATTATTGATGTTCATAGTTGTGATAAATTAAAACAAGGACTTGATCATAAGCCTAGTATCGTTAATTATGTGAAAAGAAATCAAGTCCGTATGCATGTTGGTCATTACGCTCCAAAAATTATTACTTGTTTCTATTGCAGTAAAAAGGGTCATACGGTAAATACTTGTCGGGCTAGAAATAGCTCTAATTATTTTTGGAGACCTAAAAGTCTCAATACTAATCTCAAAGGACCCAAGCACTTGAGGGTACCACAAAACAATGTTATAGTAGGTACCCGGTGGAATAATAATCAAAGAAAATTCATGCCGCCAAGGAGACATCAAATAAACGTCCCATTTGATCAAAGGAGAAAACATCACCACAATGAATTTCCAAGAGAAAGACACTTTCAAAAATGGGAATGCCACAATGCTTGGAGATGGAGCAATTGGAGAAGCCATCATCAACAAGATGATTTTCAAAGGGGAAGATATCATCAACAACGGGAAAGGCACAACCCATGGAAATGGCGTAATTGGTAAACCGTATTCCCCCATTTAAATATGCATTTTATTTAGTTATTATGCATGTCTTTATTTGTGACTATATTTTCAAAATGAGTTTTCAAAATATTTATTTTTAAAATTAAGGTCTTCAATATATATTTGTGTTTTTAAATATTATTTGAAAAGAAGACCTTGCATGATGTTTTTAAAACTCTTATGCATTTGCTTAGACTTAAATGTTTTATTATGGATTTTTATGGCATTAGCGTTCTTGTGACATATGTTGTTTTTATCCTACACTTGTATCATGTTGCTTTGTGCAAATCTTGTTTAAGAAATGATTTAGATATCGAGGTACGTTCACCATTGTTATTTATCTCTTAGAATCGATATATTTGTGCCATATGCTTTTGTGCTTGATTTTCAAGATATTTCAAAATATTTCATACAAGTGCCATTAAAAGGATATTTCGATTTTTTTTGGAAGGCACTATTTGTTAAAGCTTGTTTTATCCGAGGCTTGTAAATGATTACATTTTGTTTTGATAAAACATTTGAGTTTCATCTTTGTCTCAAAATTATGCATTTGATTGCTCATATTCATTCTTGTCAAAACACTTGTTCAAATGCTTCTTTTAAATGAGTTCTCAACTATATGCTCTCGGATTTTCAAATTTCAAAAGAGACCTTATATAGCTTTATATAAGCTTATTTGAACTTACATGTCTTATTAAACTCTTGATGATTTGTTTGAAAGCATAGTATGTGTTACTTGTTATAATGTCTCTATTATTCGATATTACTATGCTCTTGTGCAAAATATCTTGATAAGATTTTGCAGGAATTTTTGGTATTTTGGAACAAGATAAATGACCAAGGCAAGGTTAGTAGCTCAAAGGTATTATCAAGAAGAAGGTATTGATTTTGATGATGCATTTGCACCCGTAGCATGTTTTAGAAGCAATTCGCATTTTACTTGCCTATTTTTGTTTTAAGAAAATTTCAAGCTTTACCAAATGGATGTTAAATCCACTTTTCTAAATGGTTTATTCAAGAAGAAGTCTATGTAAAACAACAACCGGGGTTTGAAAATCTTTCTAGGCCAAATGATCTTTATAAAAGGCCTTGTGTGTTTAAAACAAGCATCCCGCGTATGGGTTGATAGACATAGCAATTTTTTTTAAAATGATTTTACAAGAGGCAAAGTTGATACTACTCTCTTTGTTTTTGAAAAAGGGCAAGATTGTTCATTAGTGCATATTTAAGTTGATTTGGTGCTACTAATGAATTTTTGTACAAGATATTTTCTAAGTTGATGCAAGGTGTATTTGAGAAATGCATGATAGGGGAGTCCAAATTTCCTCATTGAACTTCAACTTAGACAATGCCAAGAAGGTGGTTATATTTCATAATCAAAGTACACAATAGAACATTTGAAGAAGTTAGGCATTGAAGAAGGAACAACCATCTCAACCTCTATGGCAACCAATGTAAAGATTGACTAAGGTTGAGGAAGGCATATTGGTTAACAAACATATTCGAGGTATGTTCATCAACTTTTCTTATTCCCATAGACTCGACATTTCTTATGCCTTATGTTTATATGCTCGACTTCAAAAATTATCCTAACGAATCTCATTAAAGTGCCGTTAAAAGAAATTTTCAAATATTTGAAAGGCACCTCATCTTATTGCTTGTATATCCAAAGTTTTAAAATGTTCATATTTTTTCGGGATAACAAGTCCGGTGATTATAATTTCTCAAAATATGGTTCGTCATAATCGAACTAAACATATTGAGATTCGATATCTTTTTCTAAGGGATTGCATGTTTAACAAAAACTTGAGATGTGTTTAATTTCGTCTCAAGGATAACTCGCGGATATTTGTTTTCAACCATTTACCGCCGAGTCTTTTTCCTCATTTCGAGCTTGATTATGACATAATGTATATTGAATGAGGTCTACATTTGCATTTTGCACGTTTTTTTTTGGATCAAAATTCGGACAGCACTATAACAAATTGCTCCAGGTACCAGTTTAAGGGAGGTCGACCGGTCGACCTATGCCTGGACCGGTCGACCTACCCTCCAACCGGTCGACCAGCTTGTTTTCTGTTGTTAAAATCTGTTCTGTCCTCAGTATTCTCACTTTCACAGGTTTTCTCCTATTTTTCGACCCCTTTGCTAATTTCACACACAATTCACTTCAAATATGTTATGTTGCATAAATTACGTATTTTGGGGATTATATTGCTTGTTTATCATCATTGTTATTCATCCTCACCGATTAAATGGTAAGAATTCTACTCATTTTATCTCAATTGGGTTAAACCCTTGAGAAAATGCTTATATATTGATTTTTTTATTGGAATTCGTATATAATTGTGTTGTGAATGATAATTGTTGATGGATGATATTTGTAAAATTGCTTTGGGTGATGAAAAACTTGGCTTGATTACATTTACAAGGGCTATATATATCCTTTTCAATCTTTGACGTCCGCCAAGTGTTCGATAAAATGTTTCAATGAAAAATTCATCACCAACATGATTCTCTCGTTTTCAAATATCTTATATATTTATAGAGATCATGTTTTTGCAAATCAAATGAGTTTTCATAAGCTTCTACAAGTCGTATGATCGACTTTTTCCTCCTATTTGGTCTATAAGCTTCAATGTTCAAATAGCTCGATACATCGGTTTAGTTGCACACTTTGATATGATTATATGATGTTTTTATCGTGCTAACATTATTTTTGAGGATTCCAAAGGGCGGAGAAACAGGTTATAAGTTGTGGCTATTAAAAGCCATAAGTTGTGGATTATACTTAATCCATTTGATGTATTATGGACTCATATTCATGTAAATGATGGTTTGTTGACAGGGGGAGCTTATAAGCTCTTGATACTTAAGCTCAAGCTATAAAAGCTGAGCTTTTAGCTTTTGGTTGATTGCTTCTATATTACTCTTGTTGTGCATTTTGATAGGGGGAGCTTTTGCAAAAATATTTTTGAAAATCTATACTCCCATCCTTGTGATTATATTGTGTGGAATGTTGTCGCTCACAACGGATAGTTCTTTTTAACCGGTAAAATTGTTTTGTTTTCAAAATTGACCTCGTTAAAATTGTTTTGGTTTGTAATCATCAAAAAGGGGGAGATTGTTTGATAAATGGTTTTATCATGATTTTGATGATTTTGTTTTTATTCCAAAACAATGTTTTTAAAGGTTGTCCAAATACTCCTAAATGATTTAAAATGGTTTTAATATTTTCCGGAGTATTTCTTCAAGTTTATTTTCGACAATATTGGACAACACATGTAATGATTGTGTCAATGGATTTTTGCATCGAAACTATGTTTCTAAATGTTGTCCTAATACTCCTGATCGGTCTAAAATGTTTTTACTATTTTTCGAGTATTTCTTGGAGTTTATATTGGACAACACTTTTGATGATTTTGTGTTAATGTGTTCGTTCATCAAAACTATATTTCTAATGTTGTCTAAAATACTCCGGATCGGTTTAAAATATTTTTACTAATTTTTCGAAGTATTTCTTGAGGTTTATTTTCGATAAAAATCGGACAACATTTAATTTCGGAGGTCGACCGGTCGACCAAGAAGGCGACCGGTACCTGGGAACGAGTTTCTTGAAACAGAACTCACAGAACCCTCAAAACAGGTCAGGGTGACCGGTCCACCTAGGGGGCGACCGGTCGACCACCCCCTGGACCGGTCTACCCGTTGTAATTTTGCTGTGTTCTTTTCAAATCTTATTTCTGCGCGACCGGTCGCCCTCAAGTTTAACAGCAAAATTCTAACCATTGTGCAGCAGACAGCTTTTCCCTAAATTGTGGAATTGATTTCTAACAGCTATAATCTTGATTTTAATTGCAATTTTTTTGTAGATTTCAGATTCCAAGAGGAGCCTATCAAGTATCAATCATCTCCTATAAATTGATGAAGATTTGAAGCACAACATAAGAGAGAACAATACAACACAACAAGAAATACTCAAGCAAACACTTGGTTTTATATTGTCATTATTCTTGTTGTAATTTGCCTAGCTTATCACTTTCACATTCTTGAGGTCTAGGCTATTCTTGATTACACTTGCACTCAAATTGTAATATTCATTATTGAGTTGTAATCTTGATTTTGGTTATCATTCAACACAAGATATCCTTGTGAGTGTTCTTGTGGTAAGAACACACTTGGATGATCTAGGTGATAGGTGCAAGAAGATTGTGGTGATCTTCTTATCGAGGTGTTGAAGAATTTGGTATTCTTCAAGGTTGAAGATTGTGGTAATCTTCACAAGGTGTCGTTGGAGATTGTGGTAATCTTCAAGAGAGATTGTGGTAATCTCGAAGGTGGTGTTGTAGAAGAGTGTGGTGCTCTTCAAGGTGATGTTGTAAGGTGTTGTATTAATTTTGGTAATTAATAAAATCTTTTTTTCTTTATGAAATCCATCCCGGATATACTGGGGTGGTAGAGGATTAGGCTCTATGTGGGTTGAACCTCTATAAATCGACACGTGTTGTTTACTTCCCGCACCTTTATTATTGTCTTGGCTTGTTTTGTTCGAAAAAGAGGGCATAATCGAGAAAATGGAGATAATCTATTCACCCCCCCTCTAGATTATCGTAGCCGTTTGGACTTACAAGTGGTATCAAAGCCAAACTCTTTGGCAAGCTCGTTCCACATCGCGAGTAAAGAGGAACGATCATGACTTTAAATTTGAGGAATCCGACTAAAGGTATGATGTTGTGTACGGTGGAATAAATCATGCTATATAATTTTAAATAATTATGATCGGATTGAATTTTGGATCCATGACTTTAATTTTGCGTTTTATGATTGGGATAATTGTTGGATATTTAATTTGGCTACTCGATTTGGGGGGATCATTAGCAGACTTCTTCCACCGACTCAGTTTGGTTTTATTCTGGGCTGCCACATTTACGATTGTATTGTTTCGGTTTTCGAAGGTTTCAATATTTTGCAGAATCGGGCAGATAAAAATATGATTTTGAATATTGATATCGAAAAACCATTTGATACTATGAGTTGGGACTTTTTGACTTATGTTTTGCGCCAATTTGGGTTTCCCGATAAGTTCGTGGATTGGATTTTGATGATTCTACATTCAGCCGTGTTTCTATCTTGCTCAATGGTTCACCGGTGGGCTATTTTGCTTGCTCTCATGGCATTAGATAGGGGATCCACTATCACTGCTACGTTTTTGCGTGGTTGACGAAGTTCTGGGGAAGCTTATCTCTCGATTGGTTTCCTCACAACTCTTTATGCCTTTTGTTGCTCCGCATAATATTATGTTTCCATCTACGATGTTGTATGCTGATGATATCGTAATTCTTTGTGCGGCTAACTCTGCTAATGCGCGCAATATCTTTCACACCATCCCACTTTATGAGTCCATATCGGGCCAAGTATCCAATCGAATAAGTCTAAGGTGTTTTTTGGATCTAATGTTTCTCAGTGTATCCAGGGTCGTGTTCAGTCCATTATAGGAATTTCTGTTGGCAGCTTTCCGACTACCTATCTTGGGGTTCCGACCTTCAAGGGGGCGCCTAAACAAGGGATGTTGCAACAGTTGTTTGATAAGATCATTCTCAAATTTAAAAGGTGGAAAGGTCCTTCCCTTTCTTTGGCTGGCAGGGTCTGCCTGGTAAATTCGGCGATCGCAATTTCTTTGGTTCACACCATGCTTGTCTATAAATGGCCAACTTCCACGCTTAAGAAATTAGAGAAAACTATGCGTAATTTTATCTGGACTAGGAATATTAATTAGAAAGGGTCTGCTATGGTTAACTGGGCTCGCTGTTGCGCACCAAGGAATGAAGGGGGTCTCGGGATCCATTCTATTGTTACGGCTAATTGTAATTACCATATGAAAATGGGATGGAAAGTTCTTACATCGGATTCAGTTGTTCATAATACCCTTCGTGGTCGATTCTTATTGGCAAATGGCTCTATTAGAAACACTTTTCTGCCATCTTTGATTTGGGCTGGTCTGCGGCCTTTGGTTCATGATTGTTGGATGAATTGTCATTGGGTCCTGGGTGCTCGCTCTTTGTGGCATTTTGGATGGATAATTGGCTTGGTTATGTCATTGGAAACCGGATTGGCATACCTCATGAGTATCGCATTCACTTTTAGAATAGGATCTCGAACTTTTACTACAATAACACTTGCATTTCATTCTCTCGTTTGTAGAGGCTTATTTAGATATTGTTCGTTGCCTACCTACTCCGAATTCCTTGGATAAATGGGTGTGGATGCACTCTGTGATGCCACCCCTATTACTACTGGTAGAAAATATATAAATAGTACAACTCGACCACAAACTCTTTTAAAAATGTGTAATTTTGTTTTCCTTGCAATTTTAATAACAAACGAACAACGAAATAAACCTGGTACACTGCAACAAATATTTTACCATTTAAAAGCAAAAGGCCTGTCAACCCTGTTTGTATGTAAATATGATGACTAGATATACAAACCCAGAACTCAAACAATACACTATTTACATATATTAACAATACAGTTTCAAAAGTTATAAACAATACGAGTGCCTAAGTATAACACAATAGAAGCAAAACCAAAATTAACCCAAAACAAGCCCGACAGGTTGTCATCCATATTCATGATTCTCAAAACCTGACAAAGCTCCAAGATTGCACAATAAGCCAACAACCTCAGGTATTCTCATGCTCACCTGAAATGCATTAACTACATGAGCTAAAGCTCAACAAGTAAAAATCATGCATGTCCAAAGAATAGTGATGTTTTTCCACCATGTAATGCTAACATGTAAGGTCCATGAATTAAAATACTTTGTTCAAATCATTTTCTTTCATTTGGGCCCCTGACCCAACTACTATGCACCGGAAAAGAGCTCTGCAAACAACAATAATCAAATGACCAATAATATCTTTATGATGTTATGTGTGGTCCATTCTCCCGCGGCCCAGCCAAGGGTCCCCTACTTGCGTTCCTTGTGTCCGCCAAGAACTATTCCACTCCGTAGTGTCATAACATAGGTGCCCACAAGTGGTCCATCCTCCTGTGACCCACCGAGGGTCCATCTCCCATCTAACCCTGTGTTCACCAGGAAGTACCCCACTTGCTATATCTACACATATATCATAAAGCACGCCCAACATGCATCGGTGTACTATCTGTGGTCAACAAATATCAACTTTCTTCAAGAAAATATTTTTGTACATGCAAATATCCTTTTGTAATATGCATGCACATGCAAATGTTGTGAATGACATGTTCAACGACTCACCAACCACCATATTGCAACATCATGCAAGCCAATTATGCCACATATAATACCTACATAAATTCAACAAGATACTACAGTCACATATAATATAATTAATTCAAACAATACTATGTTCATGCATGCATTACCATTGTAGATGTATTTTAATTAACTTGCACCGATGGCTTCTTACAAAATAGTTTGTTAACAGTTACTCTTCAATCCAAAGTGTGAACAATCTGCAACCGAGATTTTATATTTTTAATATTCAATTAATAAGTTTACAACACTTAATCACATTAAAACCTCGGATTTCTAATCAGCTCAAATTTTTATTCCAATTTCTCATGTATTACAATCCGCATGTACTTCATGTTTTAGACATTTCTCTTTTATCTTGATTTGCTCAACCAAGAATAAAACTCTTATATGAATTTATACCAACCATTTCAATGGTAGTTAACATTACACGTGCAAATTAAAGGGTGTATTTTATTTTATTTTATTTTTTTTGTTTGCAAGGGTGACAAAATCATCTTTCCAATTTTCAAATAAAAACACAGTGGGTTTTTTTAGCCTTTTTGGCCAATTGAAAATCTTTTTTAGCCATGTTTTTCAAACATATCTTTTTTAGCCATTTTGGGGTGCGGAAAGACATAACTGCCCTTTTGTAGTTTTACTTCACATTTTCGAGTGAAATAACTCCATTCCAAACAAACAACTCGAACGGCATAAACAGTGACCCCTAAATCTTTCGAAACCCTTGACTTGAATGGCGACAGTGATGACGATGGCGACCGAATCGACGAATAACCAGGTAACCTCCAACTCCACCTTTGTTTAATTTCATGTTTTTTTGTTGATTTAGTTGGTCTATAATTGTTTTAGGTTAGGATTTGTTGTAGTTTTTGTAGAAATTCTAGGGTTTTATAAGGGATTTTGTGTTTGAGGGGAGCTTGGGATGTTGTTAACGGCGGATGTGAGAGGGGCGAAGAAGACGACTGGATTGGAGTTATGTGTAACTCGATTCGTGTTATGTGACAACAAGCCTAATACTGAGTGTTTGTGTTTTTTTTTGACAGATTTGGCAATGGAAATGGGGTTCTGCACAGAATTGGAGAGGAAAACTGAATGTATACTCCAAGCACCACTTGATAGCGGATATCAAGAAGGAGTTGACTGAGTCGGGAAATTTAGATGACTTTAGGAATGGGCCATTTGGGGCGTTTCTGGACTTCAACTCAGACGCGTACTTGACCTCTAAGGGTATGCTCCGATTGTTCGGTAGACAGATTTTGGTGGAGGGATCTGAGACCGGGGACTTGTGGTTCTGCGTTGGTGAGCGGAACCTCAGATTTGGGCGGCGAGAGTTTGCGATGTTTACAGGGCTACGCTTTGGCCCCTCGGCGATTGGCCCATGCTCCTGACAGCGTATCCCTACGGAAGGAGTATACCGACAGTTTTTTGACGGGGAGTCCTTGATATAGACAAAGGCAGTGCCGCATTTCAGAGTGGGTCATTTCAGAGAGCGACCAGAGGAGAATCTGAAGATGGCGTATATCTTGTTCGTCACGGGGTATTTGTTATCTTTCGATCCGCGGGGCACCATCCCATTATGGTTGTGGACCTTGGTTGAGGATGCCTCCGGGTTCAGGGCATTCCCATGGGGCTTCTACGTGTATAGGCGCCTCCTCCATTATCTTAATTATGGGATTCAAGCCTTTGTTGATCCTGAAAGAAACGTCCAGCTCCACATATATGCCTACTTCTACCCTATACAAGTATATATAATTTAAACACGTATTTCATCTATTAACACGAGCATTTCATATTCTAATCAGGTTCATTGCTTATTTGTTTTTTGTTTGATACAACTATGGGCATTTGAGGCTATTCCTTCTCTTGCTCGGGACCTTGCCCAGGCCTCTGGGTTGGATGGCTATCCTAGGGGCAGACGGGTTAGATGCCCCAAGAGGGCCTTCAGCGTGGTGGCATTATTTGATAGCCCCAAGGTAATTTTCATTTTTTTTATGAAATCATATTAGTAATAGTGGTATTGATAATATTTTCGTCGTAAATAAGTTAATGTTTTCCTATTTTTTCCCAGACGATATGTGCATCAGTACAGCCCACCGAGGTGGAGTTACGACTCCCTTACATGCAAGGCATCGATATGGACATGTCGCACGGATTGATGTATGTCCATATGGACCATTTCCGATCTCGGGTTGCCCCACTTGGCCCTGACATTGTTCGTAAGAGGCTTGTTCTGGAGCTAGGACGTATTGTTGCTTTTGGACTGCCTACGTCTCGGCGTCCGAAGAGGCAGATGACCCAGTCCCAGCTTGCACGTATAGATGATGATGATTATGATAGTGAGGCTGAGGATAGTGATCATCCTACACGTTCGAGTCGTCCTTCTCAGAGGCGGAGGACCCATACCCAGCCTCTATCCCCGCCTCCACCTCCACCTCCTCCTCCTTCTGGATCTCCGATGGGGGTTCCTCATCCCTCATCATAGCCTGGTGCACAGCGACCTGTGGGACCAACTTTTCTATTTGACCCTGTTGCGGCTCATTCTACCCTGGTATTCGTAAAATTAGTGAAGGCAGCCGTAGGTCGGGTGATTGCTTGTGCATTGGTTCATCAAAGAGAGATCATACGAGCTGATCTACGAGCTGGTATGGAGTCATACTTGGATGCACGGCTGCCTGATTTGATACGTCGGGTATTACGTGAGCAGCAACATGTGGAGCCGAGTCACGAGCACCACATTCTGAGCCGGACAAAGATGATCCATCTCTACGCACCAGCCACGGGACTCATGGATCACATGGGCAGACAAATACCGCTCAGACATCAGACTTTGTGTACGGGGTATGTTTATGTTATGCATTTTATCTTGTATTGAATTCGAAACTTAAGTTGGATTGGAAATGATGTTAAAAGTACTTCAATGGCTTATACTATTTGTCAGGACACTAAGCTACCTACCGTTGTGGAGGGTTTTTCACAGGCAGTGCCTAGTGATACTCCGCGTGGCACACCCCGCTCCCACAGCTTCCACCTGCAGTAGTTGTTGAGCATACCGGAGAGTCTGTGGGGGACGAGGCAGTAGAGATTACTCTCATTGCTCATGTATGTCCTACCCACCGCATCCGTATTCCATCGAGGTACCTACAATCTCCATTTGTAGATGTAGATGAGAAGAGGGGGCAAAAATCAATCCGTCAGCTGTATACTCGGTACTTGGATATGCCTGCCCCCCCAGAGTATGTTCTGTATATTGTGTTTGTCTTTAATAATATTTCATTTCAATACTTATTAAATTGATTTCTTTGATGTCTGCCAGGTGAGATGTAGGTCTAGTGTCGGCTTGGTTTCAGGGTCCCTCGTACTTTCTGGAGATTGAGAACGTAGAGGAGGATCTAGCCAATAATGTAAGTAGTTTTGTTAAGTATTTATTCATTTCAATTAATAATATCATGTTGTTTTAATCGCATGTTGTTCAAAATATTTGCAGCATATTGATCCTTATCTTGGGGTCCTTGCTCGGAGATTGCACGACGGGGTCCGGCTGCTCCCTGGTGTCAGAGCAAACACTCTGAACATCCAGGATTGTTCATTTTTTGTATGTTTTTAATTTCAGTTGACGTTTGTTCAACATACTTTCAAATGTTGATACTATTGATTTGAATTGAATGAAAATTATCAACAGATAAACCTGAAGAGTGCATGGGATCACATCCATGCTGATGACAAGGAGTGTTTGGGTACTTACGAGGGTAGCTGCTCGTACATAGATTGGATTGTGCCCAGACAGCAGCTGCACTATGTTCATGGGCAGTCTCCAGCGTGGGGTCAGCCTTGGTTCGAGGTCCCAGATGTAAGTATTAGTCACGTTATAGCTTTATTGCATCTTACTTGTAGTTTGTATTAGTCATATAATCCATCTAACAAAGTTTCAATTATTACTTCTAGATCGTCTTTGTATGTTTATGCACTGGGCATTGGGTCGTATATCGCGTTCTGCTGATCGATTGGGAGGTTCAGCTGTACGACCCATTATCACATCAGATGGACGATCCTTCTGACTCGGCCATCTTTTATCACTGTCAATGCCAGCTGCTACTGCTTCGACGTCTTCTTCCCTGACTGCTGGTCATTATTTTGAGCAGCGCGGGATTCTGATTAGATGCGATATGTTTTCCATTAGGACGATGCCGGCAGATAATCAGTTCATACAGACGGATAGCCACAGTTGTGACGCGCGTTTACCTGCATGTACGTCGAGCGTTTGTTGGGTGAGTCCATCCCGGCAGCTCAGACTGTAGATACCATCCGCGAGTATCGCCGAAAGATGGCGTTGGCGATTTTTGCGCATAGTACAGAGATAGTACCTAGGGATTAGTTTGCACTTTGTATTCTATTTTGACTTCCGCGATCTACATATTAACTTTGTATATATTTGTTGCTTGATCGATATATTACATCTTATTTTGGTATGTATTGGTGGTGTTGATTGTGATGGATGTGTTGGTTGTCTTGGATTGTGTTGGATGTGTAGGTGGTGTTGGTTGTTTTGATTGTGCTGGATGTGTTGTTATGACAGGTTGGGGTGTGTTACAGGTTGGTCTGTGCCAGAAACATAGTGTACATGCTGATTTGTTTTTTCTTATCTAACTCAAAATCGAGAAAAAAACCTCGACATCGAGTTAGACAAATTTTTTTTAGATTTTAATCAGAAACATCAAAGAGTTCTTTCAAATTTAAACAGACTACAAGCAGCAACAAATATTAAGATACATCATACCACTTAAACAGACTACAGTGCTAGAACTTAAAATACAACATAGAACCAAACAATTTAGTCTACTTAGGTTTGGACTTTGATGAAGTTCCTTCCTCAAAGCGGGGACGTTTAGGCAAATATCGAGGGACAGGTGTCCATGGCAAAATGTCGACAACTTCTTTCTTCCAAGGCTCCATCTTGAATAACAGGGCGAGTTTGTCAAACAGTGGTTCCCCATCGAACTCATAAGCGGTTGCGAGGGTTGCATCAACCTACATGAACAGAAAATTAACAAAAATTAGAAAATTAGAAGTAAAATGTAGTGCTTGAAGAAGATGAGTAGAATGATGAGTAGAAAATGAACTTCAAATTACCCTGGCCCAGTCAAGCCGATTCTGATGAGTAGAATGAACGAAATCTTGTTTGTGGTCCCAAACAATGCCTGGAGTGGCAAGTAAATTAGCGAAAACGTTGTAGCAAGCTTGAAGATGCTTAACGCGTTGATTCACTTCAGAAAATGTGAATGTTTTGTCAAACCTCGACTTCAAAAGAGCCCTAGCACCCAACACGGAAGTGTTGTTAAACCCACCGACCTCCCAATCGCCTTTATTCAACTCGCTCACCAGAAAATCAACAAGTAGGATATCCATCGGCATTGTCCATGGAGTTTTCTTTTCATTGTAAAGCACATTAAGGAAAGGTGAAGATGTATTACTCATTTTGATGTAGATGGGTAAAGGATGAAGATGTATTCCTCATTAACGTGGTATTTATAGAAAAATTATCCTGATTCATATTGCCTGCATGAAAATCTCACAAGGACAAGAAAATCACTGAAAAGCTGAAAGTACTGTATTATAAGAAATATAAATGAAAAGCTGAAACAAAATACTGTATGACCAGAAACATCAATGAAAAGCTGAAACAAAATACTGTATGACAAGAAACATCAATAAAAAGCTGAAACAAAGTACTGTATGACAAGAAACATCACTGAAAAGCTGAAACAAAGTACTTTATCATGTGATATAACACGATATCGAGTCATGATACTGGGTACAATTAAATTACATGTTCAACTTATTGATTGAGTTCAGAAACTCTATCAGGACAAACCCTCCTTGTGTGTCCTTATTTCTTACAAATTTGCCGCATTTTCTTGGAATTCTTCTAGTCGGCTGATCAATCGTGTTGCTTCCACTAGCACTCATTGCATCATGGAAAAATGGGAGCACTGCATTGCATGTAGAACAATTGTGACCCTCTTGACGACATCTAGAGAATACTATGGACCATTGTGAGCTGCTAGATGGACCACTAGATGGAATCCGTCAAGTCCTCGGTCGGCCAGCTTGTCGAGGATTTAGAGGTGCCTTGACAACCAGAAGTCGTATCATTTCCGGCACATTCCAGTCTTTAGGATGTTCAATGGGCATGACGATTGGAGAGTAAAGTTTCCACAATATTTCTATTTTATAGTAGTTGTGCACGTAACTGTAGACTGATTGATTTGCCTTACTGAAATAAATAGCAAAAAATGTATATAAGGATATCGTAGAGGTGAAATAATTAGTAATTTAGTAAAATACTTTAAATATACCTGATTGCCTTAACCGTATGTGGACACGGCAATAGATCAAGCTAAACACTCGGCAAGTACACGTTCTCTTTGCCAAATCAACAACAAAAGAACGCACCCCATCCTTCACAGAAAAAATTAGGCTACTAACAGGTGACACATGCATCTTATCAGCCAGTGCACCTGCTTCTGTCAATCTCTTAGTTGTATCTGTGGTGACTTCATTGTTCATGTTTTGGGTTGCAATTTGACGCTCGTGGAACCACTCCTGAATGAGGTTTCGAATAGAATCGAGCAATGAACAAATGGGCAATTTCCTCGACTAGACAAGTCTAGCATAAAAAACCTCTGATGCATTCGATGTCATGAACCCATAGCGTCCAACTGGACAACGTGCACGTGCCCACCTTTTTATTCCAGCCCTAACCAACACCTCGTAGGCCTTTTCGTTTGCATTTTGAATTAGGGTCATTATCTTCTTGAATCATTCAGGAGAATAAGTGTACACAACCTTTTGGTATAAGGTCACCACTTGACCTCTATAATTACTGATATTTTTCTTCAAGTGATATGTGCATATACCATGCACAGCGTCAGGAAATACACTACCAATTGTATTCTTAATACTTTTATGACGATCGGATACAATGAGCATATTTTCAGGGCATCCATATGTATTGCGTAATTGCTTCATAAACCATTCCCATGATTCGTCCTTCTCCTTATCAGCCACACCAAATGCTAATGGAAACACTTGTTCATTACAGTCTTTTGTAACTGCAACAAACAACACACCTTTAAACTTGCCCTTTAGGTGTGTTCCATAATAACAGGTCTACAACACTCACTGCATCATTTAATTGACGCATGTAAAGAAATATAAACATACTTGAATCTATCATCGTCATCAATCTCGTGTAGCGCAATTGTACTAGGGTTCTCGTTTTTAACATATACAAGAATGCAGGCAAGATCCCTCAAGACTGCAAGTGGTCACCGTGTATGTAGCTATAGGCATGATGCTGTGATTTTAGTGCTTTGTTGTACAAAATGTCTATCTTATGTTTAGCAGACAAATCAACAATAATATCCCTAGGTTTAAGGGATTGTCCCTCCTTTAGTAGTTTTGGCGCAAACAGGTCTCCAATAAACTTCAAGGCAATTGTCGAGGAGCATGTATACTTAAGTTGGCTTCACATGTATGAGGTTGCTCGAATTTAGTCACCTTCCAACTTCCTCCTTGGATAGCATTCGCACAAAGTAAGAAGGTGCATCCTTTATGTTTGCAAACAGCCTCATAACGTGAAGTCGAAGACCGGGTTGTTCTATACTCCACACGATGGTGCAGATGGTAGAAGCCCAACTTTGTTACCATTTATTCCTTGCTTTGAAGCACTGCACCTTTGAATAAGTCACGCTCAGTGTTAGGTGGTTCTTGGGAATGGAATCGGGGTCGAGATACTGATAAGACGTTCCAGGAGCCATCCAAGCATATTTAGACCTAACCATTGGGAGCTACGTATCAGCGTTCTCATTATCTACTTCATCGGCATCAATGGAGGTACCTTATGGATTGGAAATCGTGTATTCCGAAGAACATGCTCGCCATTGTCTCCTATGATATCATTGTTCACATCATTCCCTTCATGGTCATCGGGAATAAAATAGTCATCTTTTTCCCATCTAAAGTGATTATAAATCAATCGACGGACTAGTTCAATATCAACGTCATACTTTGGATCGTCGTCTTCTTCCTCAGATGTGTCACTGCCATTCCCTTCATGGTCATCGGGAACAAATAGTGCATCTTGTTGGTTATGTTGATCACCAACAAAATCATGGTCATCATAATGGCCACCACCTCCGAAATCATCATACCGCCCAACATCATCATACCGCCCAAAATCATCATTAAATCCACCACCACCACCACCACCATCATCATCATCATCATCATCACCATCCACATGATCACTATTATTGATTCTCGGTTGATGCTCCAAGATAGGAAATTTACTTGGACAATTATCGGGCACTACATATTGCACAGACATTGGTTGAGGATCCAAGGTCCTAGATTTGCTTGGACAATTATCGGCCGCAGCATGTTGCATATATGTTGGCATACACTATGGTGGACCATGTATATAATTCATGCCGTAGGGAGAATTATATGGATTAAGGGCATGAATTGACTGCCGATACCATATGAATACGATTGAGCAGCCATGAGATTCATAAAATCATGTGGATTGCTATTTCCGGTGTACGGAGTCCCCACCATCCCATGATCTTTTGGTTGCAAAGGTCACAAATATTCGGGGATCTTTGAAAATCTCAGCTACTCGTCGAAGATCCCGTTCACACATAATCAAAGACTTAACCTCAGAACCACCCTCAGTTGGCATTAAATAGTGTAATTTGTATTCACACAAACGCCGATAACCATTTACAATGTATGAACAATATCCACAAACCCACTAATGATATTGTCCACAACGACGTAAAAACGAATACTTCTTCACCATTCCTACAGAAACTACCATTCCAAAAACTACTATGGACAATTATCACTTTATCATCCTCCATCTGAAAACAACAAAAACAGACAAAAAAAAAATTTAAATCAGAACATGTAACTCGAACTAATACTTCTTCACCATTCCAAATGTAACTCGATTCGAGTTACACATAACTCGAATCGAGTTACAACTGACTCGATTCGAGTTAGATGCAACTCGATTCGAGTCAGTTGCAACTCGATTCGAGTAATGTGTAACTCGAATCGAGTTACATTTGCAAGTTGTTGTTCGAGCTTATTTCGAACTGGTTTTTTTTCATGTCTATGGTTTTCAAATCTATTCTACACCCAACCTCAAACTAAATACGATAGTGAAATGAATAAAGAATGAGATAGAGAACAAAATGCTTACATTATTTCGAGATTCTGATCGGAAAAATGGGTTGTCGGAAATTCGCCGGAAATTTTGTCTTTGAAATTTGAATACAACACACTTCTTGAGAGAGAGAAAGTGAAAGTGAAAATGAAAAAGAGAAAGAGAGGTATAAGACCTAGTGTAATATGTTTAAAGGGTATGAATGTCATTTCACACCCCAAAATGGCAAAAAAAGATGTGTTTAAAAAAGTTGGCTATTTTCAATCTTTTCAAGTTGGAAATGGCCAATTTGACCCATTTCCACATAAAAACATGCTGTTATCTTTTATCTTTTTCTATAAGTATACACATAGTATATAATAGGTGTCTTGGAAACTTTCTAATTAACTATATATAAACTTATACAAAGCTTTTCTCACATACAAAAATTTAACCAAATTCAACATCTACATTAAAATTTTATTATCTTGGCAATGAATTAAACAAATAAAATGAGTAATAGATTTGAGATTACTTACCAATATATCCCGCGAAGAATGTCACTATTCTCTCTATCTCTATATCTCTTCCATCATTTTCTCATTTTCTTAATTTTTTTTTCTATTTTCTATTTCGTTCTTGTCAAGTTCTTACGTTTCTGTTTCTTTTTTTTTTTTTTTTTTTTTTTTTTTGTTTACATGCGCTGTGTGTGTGTTTGTGTTCCCCAAATAATAGAATAGAGATATACATATGTGTGTTTATCCTTTGAACTTGGCCCATAAGGCGGTGGTAAGTTAGTATAATGATATATGTATAATTAACTTATTTTATGTGTATGGTGTGTGTCTGAATTACAACTATACATAGGTGGAGCTAGTGTAGGCCGAACCATAACTATTATTATTTTAAAATATAAAAATATTATTTTCTTTGCAATCAAAACCAAAATAGCCCGCACTCAGGAGACAAAAGGATCTTTGGGAAAAGAGTATCTTCTGACAACTTTTATGGTTTTCTCATTTTGTGAAGGAACAAAAGACATAAATTAAAGGAAACTAATTAAATATGACCCAAAGATATATATACTGGACTTATGGTGGGTAGTGGACTAGGGAATTGTATTAATGGGCAAATAATATAAGCCATTATTTATGAAGTAGAAATACATGTTTCTTTTTTTTTTCTCTGTCTATATATACATGTATGAATAGATGTTAAACATCATATAGAACTATTTTAAAGTCTGAAATTCTTATTTTTGATAACAACAAATAAATAGATAATAATTTCAATGGCTTGGAAAATCAAGATTTAATAATATATTTGTTGTAAGGTATGGCTTGCTTATTTTTATTTTAATATATTTTTTTTATTTATTAAAATTTTGACCCGAAAAGAGCAATACAGAAATGATGAAATTTTCGACCACACTGGTCGGAAATCCTGGCTATGCCACTGCAACTATACATTTCTGATCTTCTTGGTGATGACTCACGCCACATGAGTGTACATTTATATGTGATTTTTAAATATAAAACACACATATATTTATCCTTATAAAAGTTGAATATTGTTAAATATAAATATATAAATATATGTATACATATAAGCTATATTGATATTATATATAAAATAAAAACATTAAATTATTTATATATCCTATTTAAACTCACATAATTTTGATAGTTACTTATAAGACCCTACTCTATTTCTTAACTATAATTTTATCCCCTTTTATTATTATTATATCAATCTTTTTTTTCCATTTAAAATGTTATCACATTATATTCCGAAAATACTCATCCATGCTACCTCGTCTTCCTACGTTTATGACGTGTAATCTAGTGGTGTCCATATTTCTAATGCCACCACGTGTAACTTAATAGCTAGCCTCTGATAGTCCGACAACTAAATCCTATAAGTGAGCTCCAAAATTATAAAACTAGTCATGCCGTATAAAAAATCAGATTATGCCAATAACACATAACCAACGTGTAATGCATGAACTATATTAGCCACCGAGCACTGTGAGGCTTGGGTATTACACACTCTATGGACGGGACGATTTCTTCTAAAGCGGCTTATGCTTATTTACGGCCTTCATTCCCCACTATTAAATGGGGCTCTTGGATTTGGTCACCGCATATCCTGGAAAGACGGTCTATTGTTGTTTGGATAGCCATCTTTGGATGTCTGGCTGTTTTGGACATCCTCCGCCACCGAGGATTTATTGGGCCTTCTTATGTGGTCTTTGTTATGCTCATTCGGACTCGATTGATCACCTTTTTGTTTCTTGTGATTTTGCAGGGAATCTCTGGGTTTGGATTGCTGAATCATTTATTGTGGCTTTGCACATAGTCTACAACTTTAATGAATTCTTGGTTCATATGATGAGATTTCACTTTAATGATCAGATTGCTTTTTTATGGAAGGTGGCAATTGTTTCCTGCATCTGGCTTATTTGGCACATTCGAAATGATGTGATTTTTAATGACAAGAATTGGACTAAGGTTGCGGCTTTGGTTCAGTTACGGGCGATGATTTTGGAATCCACCTATCTTGATAAAGGTTGCATGAACAACTCTCAGAATTATTTACTTTGTCTTCACCGTCTGAAGGTTCATGGACGTGCTCCAAAGGCACCACGTATTATCCCGGTTCCTTGGCACTTACCTCTCCTAGGTTGGATCAAAGTCAACACGGATGACAGTACAACAGGATCACCAGGGCGTCTCATGGCCACAGGGGTTTATCGCACTGCTAGGGGTTTTTTCCGAGGTTGTTTTGTCGAACAGTGTGGCATGGGTTATGCTTTTCATAGGGGCTGGACAAATCTTTGGGTTGAATTGGATTTGACTTTCGTGGTGGGTCCATACCTTGGCGTCTTCTTGGTCAGTGGCGGCATTATGTATACTTGATTTCTCAGATGAACTTTGTCATTTCTTGGTCAGTGGCTCCATTTGGTGGGATGCACCTCCGGAGGATATTATCACTTTGCTCACTGATGACTATGTTGGACGAGTGAAGTATAGATTTGTTAGATTATTTTTGTTATGTGCTTTTTGATGGCTTATATGACACTTTTTCATTCTCGCCAGGGTACTCTTTTCCTACTGGGGATTTTTCCTACAAGGGTGGGTTTTACCTTGGTAGGTTTTTAACGGAGGCCCAAACATTGCTCTACCTAATCGGCTTGTGATCAAGATCCTTCTTTTCTTTTTATTTTATTTTTCGATTTTACTTAAAACAATAAATCAAAAATACATTAAAAGATGAAAAAGTAGTCCTGATCACAAGTCGGCCAGGTAGCGTAAGGAAAAAGGCCGAAAAGAAAACCACAAATGAAAAGCTAACTAATCACAAGCCAACTAGGTAGCTAATTTATTGGGCCTCGTTAAAACCTTCCAAGGTAAAACCCACCCTTGTGGGAAAAATCCTTGGAAGGAAAAAGTGTACTCCCATAAAGAATAAAAAATGTCCATCAAGATAAAACAAGAAAACACATGGACGTATTATCTAATAAATCTGTATGTCGACTGTTTAACATAATCCTCCGTGAGAAGTGACACAATATCCGCTGGAGGGATGCCCCACCATATATCTGACTGCGACTTCTTACTCAAAAAGTCTGCCACTCAATTACGTTCACGGTAAATATGAGAAACCACAAACTCCATTTTGAAAAATCAAGTGAAGAGTGTACCGCAATTTACTCAAGTGCCGCCAAGGGACTCAAGAAGATCGTTTATGAAGAAGATCTACTACATAAGCAGAATCCGACTCAAGCCAAATTTGCCGCCATCCCCTAATAAACGCATAGTGAATTGCCAGCATTGCCACCATCAACCCCGCCTCAAACGCATAACCAACACCGCAACAATCCACAAAACAACCTCGAAAGAAGCCTCTGCAATTCCGGAAAACCCCAGACACAGTAAGACGTCCCGGCGCACCCGAAGCACTATTGTCTGTATTCACCTTGATCCATCCGGGGAGGGGGTTTTGCCAATCAAACCGTGATTGGATTTCTGTGATTTTAAAATTGACACGTATCTCGATTCTTCTTAATGGATCTCTAATTGGGTATTTTGCTTATACGAGAGGGGTGCGTCAGGGCGATCCCCTTTCACCTCTTCTATTTTGCATTGCCGAAGAAGTCCTGGGGAAACATATCTCTCGGTTACTGTCATCCCATCTTCTCACGCCTTTTGTGACTCCACGTTATCTCGTTTTCCATCCACCATGATCTATGCAGATGACATTATTATCCTTTGTGCGGCGACCTCTGTCAATGCACGACATATCTTCGATACTCTTTGTTATTATGCCTCTCTTTCAGGCCAGGTGTTCAACCCCGCAAAATCGAAGGTGTTTTTTGGTACTCAGGTTTCACAAAAAATTAGACACCGCATACAGACGGTTATGGGTTTGTCGGTTGGTTCTTTTCCAACTACATATCTTGGGGTCCTCATCTACAAGGGTGCTCCTAAGCATGGTGTTTTGCAACCTTTGTTTGATAAGACTATGGTTAAATTTAAACGATGGAAAGGCTCTTCTCTTTCATTGGCGGGTCGTGTTTGTTTGGTTAATTCCATTATTACCAGCTCCTTGGTTCACAACATGCTTATCTACAAATGTCCTA
Organism: Rehmannia glutinosa; assembly: GCA_016081115.2. Taxonomy (NCBI): domain Eukaryota; kingdom Viridiplantae; phylum Streptophyta; class Magnoliopsida; order Lamiales; family Orobanchaceae; genus Rehmannia; species Rehmannia glutinosa. The sequence goes on along the minus strand of CM071935.1, from coordinate 34,154,352 downwards.
TTTAGATGCGTAAGCAGTTAGAGAAGGCTATGCGTAATTTTATTTGGTATGTTGATGTTAATCAGAAGGGATCTGTGGTGGTTAATTGGGATCGTTGTTGCACTCCTAAGAATGAAGGGGGTTTTGGAGTTCGATCCCACATTACTGCAAACCGGGCTTTTATTATGAAAATGGGATAGAAAGTTCTTACATCGGATTCCGTGGTTTTTGCTACTCTCCGTATGCATTTTTTGCTGGCTAACGGTTCTATCAGGCGCTCTTTCTTGTATTCTTCAATCTGGGCAGGGTTGCGACCAACTGTGGAGGATTGGCAGACTGATTCGAGATGGATCTCGGGGGTGCACTCTTCGATTAACTTTTAAACAGATAATTAGCTTGGGTACATCGTTGCCGATAGAATTGTTATTCCTCATGAGTTTCGGGCTAACTTATTTCGGATTTCTTTTTTGATAACACATGGCATCTTACTATGTCATTCTGGAGGCTTACTTGGACATTGTTTGGGATACTGTCTGCTGCCCGATTACTCTGGACTCATTGGATAAAAGGGTGTAGACTCATTCTATGGATGGGACAGTGTCATCTAAATCAACATATGCTTTTTTACGATCGTCCTTTCCCACTGTTAAATGGGGATCTTGGATCTGGTCCCCCACATCCCTAAAAGGCGCACGGTCGTGGTCTAGCGGGCTATCTACGGACGTCTGGCAGTTATCGACGTCCGCCAACACAGAGGATTAATCGGTCCTACTGCTTGTAGCCTCGGTTATTCTCACTCGTAATGGATTGATCACCTTTTTGTTTCTTGTGATTTTACAGGAACTCTATGGGATTGGATTGCTGCATCATTTGTTGTGGCTTTTCGCAACATCTATAGTTACAATGAATTTTTGGTTTATTTGATGGAATTTCATTTTAGTGCGCAGATTGCTTTTCTCTGGAAGGTGGCAATTCATCATTTATTATCACAACTCGAAAATTCCCTAGAAACTGAACGTTTGTTCTCAACACCAATCACTTATCACACATAGTCTAGCATCGTAGGTAAATACTTAGAAAATAATAACTTGTTCAACAATTTTTTATTCATTTGAAAATTAACATTTAGAAAAAAAAGACATCACTCTAGCAGTTGCATAGGAAAATCATAATCCATTCAATAATTTCTTGTTTAATTAAAATCACCATTTAAAAATAAAAAAGGCATTACTCCAATAGTTTCATAGGTCACCCATTATCCACCGCAATAACCACCGCCAACTCCTTAACCTGAAAAATCTGATTATATATGTGGGGTGAGCGACACAGCTCAGTGGAGTATAAATTGTCCAAGCTAAATACACAGATATCTCACATAAGCATGCAAATACAATCCAATAGGACATAGCATAGATCATTTGAAAAACCGTAGACATAGACAATAGGTGCACTGCAGGGGTTCCACCTGAGGGATACATCGACCCCGGACCTCTTGAGTCCCTGGCTCAATAGGGCCTAAGCAACTATCTTACACATTCATGCAAAATAATCTAAGCATTTAACAAGGACAATAAAGTTTAGAAAACAAACCCCACCTCGAAACGTAGCTTGAAAATAAGTAATAATCTAAAATCCTAATTTAGGGGCTTTTTAGAAAATAATAGTTTATAAAGTTGAAGAGTTGAATGCAGTTTAAAAGATTATGGTCAAATCTGGAAATAAACTGAAATTTAGGACTGAACTGGAATTTTGATAAAGCTTAAAAAAATAATACTATAAATCTTTGATTTGGGGCTCTACAAGAATATTTAATAAAGTGAGAGGTTGAATAGAAGCTTTGGTAATTATAGAGATCATGCCAGTCAACTATTGTGGCTATAAGATATGGGGGGTGGAATTGAAATTTTGGAAGTTTAGTCTTATATCCCCAAATCAACTGAAAGTAAAATTAGATTACAACTCACAATCTCCCATCTTCTTTACCTTTTCTTTTTCCTTTTTCCGTTAACCTCCCCTGCTCCCCTTTCTCCATTCTTTTTCTTTTTTTTCTCTTCTTTCTTATTTCATTTCCTCCATTGTTTCCCAGCAACAACGTCCTCCAAATCCCCTTTACTTTCTTCTTCCCCACGGTCAACAACCATCTCTCTCAATTTTCCCTTTTTTTATGTAATTCCCGTCAATAGCAGCGCCAGTTCGGGCAGCACGGCGCGGCGGCACTGCAAGCTGGTTTGGGCGGAAAAGGTCAGTACCGGGCTGAATTGGAGAGGTACGTGTTGTTTTCGGGCTGGTTCGTGGGTGGTTAAGGGTATACGGGCTGATTCGGGCCAATTCGGGGACCTTCCAGCGGTGGCCGAATTTGGATTTGGGCGACAACGAATTGAATTTCTGGGTATGTTGGGTTTGGGCATTCGATGGGTTACGGGTTTCGGTATTCCGGCGACGGCATCGGGGTAAGGCTTATTGCTGCCGCTCGGTTGGATTATTCTTGGTTTGAGACGTGATTTCTGGTTTTTGGTTGAACTTTAACTTGGCAGAGAGATTCTATTATTTGCTTGTGAATGGGGATGATTGAAAATTGAGGCTGCTGGGTTGATTTGGATGGGAAGAAGTAACGTGTATTATCGCAGAATAAATTAAAAGGATTACCTATGGCTGGAAGGAGATCACGTAAAAAAAAATAGATTACGAAGAGGGGATTGTATTTATAGGATTGATTAGGGTATAGTGTTTTAATCTCACAAGATTCTCATGAATGGGGTAGGATATATCAAGATTTGATATATTTGGAAATTTAAAATTGTATGTATCTTTGATATTCTAGAATTCTATTGGAATTGGACTGGGCTAAATTGATAAGGGATCATATTAAATGGGCTTGTTTAAACCTGGGCTTGGACAATTGGACATTGAATTTGAAAGATTGAGCTTGAATAAAAAATAATAATAATTAACCCCTAAATAAAACAAACTAACTAAAAAAAATCTAAAACTCACAATTCTTAATAAAAGCCCAAATTATATAAATATATTAAAATTGTATAAAAATTATATTATATGTATGTATAATATATTTTATATAATAAAGATTATATTATATAATATATGTATTAAATTATATTATCCACCGTATATATCAAATTTTATATTATATAGTATATAGTGTGAAAATTATATTATGTTATATATTAAAGGACACAAAAAATTAAAAATATCAAAAATATATAAAATAAATTTATCGACTGATCAATAGTCAATCAATGAAAATAAAAACTATATAAAAATATAAAATTATTTTACTGACAGATAAATTAATTCTAACAATAAAATAATTAAATAATAAATAAATAATGAAAAAATAATTTTTACCGACGGAAAAAATTCCTAAGTTATCATCGACAACATCATTCTTCATTGGTAATTTTTTTAAAAAACAAAAAAAATTGGTCTCCGTTAGTAAAAATTTAAAAAAAATAAATTAATAGTAATAATAAAATACATACATGCGCATTTTCCATCGATATTACAACGGAATTAATTACCTCCGTAAAAAGAAAAAAAATAAAAGCAAAACTAAAATATTTTATAAAAAGAAAACAAAAATTCAAAAAAAAAAACAGTACATGATGTCTACAATTTTTAGGTTTGGTGGTTTGTTTTTTGTCTTCACCTATTTTTTGACATCAGTTAATTAAATAAATCGTTGACATGATTTAATAATAGTTATATAATTTTGTGTTACTAAAATATAACCTAAAAAGTATTACAATTAAAAAAATATAGAATTGCCAAGAGTGTTTTTTAAATAAATTGATACCTATTTGCGTTACAAAAGAAATAACAAAAAAAAGTGATACTTAAAATGTGTTACTTATTTAAAAGTGTTACATATAAGTGTTACATATTGATAAAGTGCTACAAAAGTGTTACATAAATATTGTAATGTAAAAAGTGTTACAAGCATGTGTTACATATCTAGCTTATGCAAAAAGTGCTACAAAATTTGTGTTACCTAATTTTAATTTATGTTGTAGTGGACGTTCCTCCGGTGAATATTATCTCCCTACTCACGGATGACTATGTTGGACGAGCGCAATATAGATTTGTTAGGTAATGTTGAGATCTGTGCTTATGTTTGGGTTGTACGGCTTTCATTTTTCTCGCCGGGGTACTCTTTTCCTACTAAAGGTATTCCCCACAAGGGGGAATTTTACCTTGGTAAGTTTTTAACGAAGCCCCAAATATTGCGCTACCTGGTCGGCTTGTGACCAGAATCTTTCTTTTCTTTTATTATAATTTCGATCAAAAATAGTGAAATCCAATGATAAAGTTAGTGAATTAGAACTGATCAAAGAAAATAAAGTGAAAGAAAGCCAAAGTTGGAAGAATTCAGTGGAAAGAATGTTGAAATCTGCAAGGAAAGAATCAAACTCAAAAATTAAAACCATTTATTGACCAAAGAGCTAGATGTTCATAAAGATCTTACAGCAGAGTATGAAGCAAATATCAACAATTCTCAAAAGGAGTTGGAAGACAAGGAAGACAAGCAGATAAAAACCATGCATTTCTGCCTTTTACATTAAAAACCAAATGCGAGAGGCCTATTAAAGAACAAAGCTATGACATACAGCAAAGGCAGAGACTAAGAATGGGATATGAAGATGAGAAAACAGTCAAAAAATTCAAGGCTGAATGTAGAAAAGCAAGACAACAAAGAGAAAACAGACAACTAAATCCAAAGAAGAATCAAATACAACTCAAATGGAAGTCTTGTAATCGCTATCCCTCAAATAATGATTGGAATTGTTCATATCCTATCAAAAATTATCCTAGAACACACACGTCTATAAAATTTATCAAAAGCAATAAGTGGAAGCAAAAAAAATCTGACATTCAAAAACCGCCTTGGTACTAGCAAAGAAAAATATTTGAAAGGCACACTTCTTTTAAGAAAATTTTTAATCATATAAATTATTCAAATTCTTATTCCAAAAATTATGTTCAGAAATCAAGAGTGATAAAAAACAAGGAGAAATGGGTTCCAAAGAACAAAGCTATTAACAATCAGAACTCTACAACAAAGAGCACCAAAAAATTTATTTGATAGGAATACTCCTCAAAGGCGTGAAAATCAATACAAAGACTGAGTACAATAAAGTGGAAAGAAAAGTGAAAAACAGGGAAGCGGAAACAACCAAGGAGTGGAACAACAAAGTGTTTTCCGAGCAAAATACTTTGACAGCTAAGTATATATCAGATATATATATACACTAGTGCTTTACACAATATAATTTTTTTTCTAGTGTGTAAAAAGAAAACCATCTCACCAACCCACTAACTCTGCACATTCTTCCCGCCATTGTTCGTATGTCATCATATCCATTAAATTCACAAGATGTTTTAAACCTATGATCCCCAGTCCCCACCTCTGCTCTTCACTGTCAATTAAATTTTGAATTCGAACAGTCATTTCAAAACAAATTAAAACAAAATTGCCATCATCCTTCTCATTTTAAGAATTCTTCATATGTAAAGCAAGAAAACTCTCGAAGCTCGTTATTCCATAGGCTATATCTATCACTTATGTAATAAGTGATGTAAGTTATAAGTTGTCTTATAATCCGTAAGTGTTGTATCATCACTTATAATCTAAGGTACCAAATAAAATTAGAACAAATTGTGCACAAGTCAATAATATCAATCAAGCACGTCCCCTCCGTGTGACCTTCGTCCGTCGCACCTTGGATTTCTTGGCCGTTTTTCCGGTGACTCCATGACAGAGTCACCTTTCCATGGACTTACGTCCAACTTCAACCCTCATGCACGTCCTAAACCTTCATCTTCTACGCCTACGGTTTCATTCAATCCCTCACGTTCCATCCCGTCGAATTTTATCCCGTCCGCCAAACAATCCGTACAACCCTCTTTTGATCGAATGTCCGCAGGTTTAGTTCCCCCGGAATACTACTTGCTGCCCTTGTCTTCGAATCATGGTGAAAAATCTACAACTTTTAAAGGCTCTGATTGTGAGGGGGCGGCTATCCCTATCCCTTGGAGGCCGCTACTATTGAGGAGGCGCCCACTCTTCCCCCCATGGCAGCCGCTAGCCATGGAGGGGCCGACCCCCTTGTCCATGCTTATGGGGGGTCCGACTACCTATGATCCCTCCAAGGCTGCCCCCCCAGGGGGGTGATGACCCCTGGACTGCTGTCTGCCATCTGCTTGGAATTTCTCCTGGATGCCCTCCCAAGGATGTTGTTCCCAAAGATGCTACTCAGCTTGCTGGAAGCTCCTCTACAATGACCTCCGCTCATGACTCGAACCCCCGACTTTCGGCTCGTAATGTTAATGCTCATACTAATTTGGTAACACTTTTGCTAAAGTTATTTTAGGTAATACCCAGACCCCAGGTAATACTACATTTTCTCATATAGTTTCCGGTAAGAGTCACTCTATCTCTAAATCTGTTAGGAAGGGAGATTATTATTCTGTGACTATTGATGAAAATGTTTACCAGCAACGTCTCTTCGAATTCTCTTATTCTTTTATTTGGAGGGTGATTTTGGGAAAGGGTAACAAGCCATGGCCTACTATGCTTTTGCATAAACAGCTTTTCGAGATCCGGGGTATTACAAATGACTGGAAACTAATTCCCTTGGGCAATGGCTATTTTTGTGTTAAATTCTTCAATGCGCAGGATATATCCCGTGCTCAGTTATGTATCAATTGGGCGCTCAATCTGTGGACTATTTGGTTTTTTCCCTGGGTTCCGGATTTCAACCCTTACAAGGTTCACACTTCCGTTACCAACGTTTGGGTTCGGATTTTTGAGCTCAGTTTGGAATACTGGGATCCTAATACCATTTTGGGGATCGCTAGTGATATTGGTAATCTGATTCAAATTGATCAGCGATCATTAGATGGCTCTCTTGGTCATTTTATCCGTGTGTTGGTTGATATAGACCTTGCAAAACCGTTGGAGGATCATATTATGGTGGAACGGGTTGGCCAATGTTCGTTTTTGTAGGTTAGCTACAAACTCCCTGAGTTCTGCTCTAAGTGTAATATTACAGGACACTCGACTGCTTCCTGCCGTCTTACTTCTACGGGAGTTTCAGCTATGGAAACACGTCCTAGTTCTACTCAGGGATGTTCCGAGACTCCGGATGGTCGCCATACATCAGCACAAAGGAGTCGTTCTAGAGTTCGCAAAGTTTATCATCTAGTGCAACAGGCTACGGATAAGGGCAAGGCCGTGATAACTCAGAGGACAATATGGGTTCGACTATGCATGTTGGCTCCCCATCCTGTGCCATAGTCATTTGCCCTAATGACATCCGTCTTGGTAATGCTTTTGCGGCTCTTGCCATGGATGATACCTCTAAACAGCATTCCCCATATTCCCCTCCGGCTGTTCCAGCTTGCAATCCGGTTCCCAAGGCCCCAGTCTCTCACACTGGCTCCTTTTCTACAAGTCAGCCTCTTACGATACAACACCCGCTGGAGAAACCTATCCTCACTCTTAGTAGAGCATTCCGGGACAACTCTCTTGATACGGCCAAATCTAGGTCACTTCCGAATATTGCTCAGGGTCCATCTCCGGCTATTCATGACATCACAATTATTTCAGATTCTCTAGGGCCTAATGAATTAGATTTTGCGGCTTATGCTGACGAAGTATCTAATGCTGAAACGTCTGATCCTGAGACACATATTACTACCGACTCTATCATGCACTCAACATGGGCTGCCCCACCACCTGCGTCTCAATGAATTGCATCTTCTAGAATATCTGGGGAATTGGGAACATTGCTTCTCGTAATGTTCTTAAGAGTCTCTGTCTTAAGCATAAACCATCCCTTTTGAATATTTGTGAGCCTTAGGTGGACATTACTTCGATTTCAGATTCTTATTAGACTATTTTGGGATTGAGTTTCGTGACTCAGAACTTTTGTGCTAATGGTCGGGCGGATATATGGGTTTTGTGTCATTCTGGCACTTCTATTTTACAACAGGTTTTGGTTTCTTCTCAGTATATTGTTCTTCAGGTTCAGTTGGGTTCTCTGGTTTTTCATATTGGCTTGGTGCATGGTTTATGTTATCATATTAACTGTCGCACGCTTTGGCCGGATTTGATGAATTTGGGTCTCGACGATTTATTGCTTCTTGGGGACTTTAATGTTGTTTTGGGTCATCGTGAGAGATTGGGCAGTGGTATTATTTCCCAGGCTTCTTGTCAGGACTTCATGGGATTTTTGGATGATTCCGGTTTGTTTCCTATGCCAACTATGGGTAACTCGTTTACTTGGTGCACCACCCGTACGCCCCACTCTCTTCTTCAGGCAAAATTGGACCGCACCCTTGCCACTTGTCGATTTTTCTCTCTTTGGCAAGTGGTAATTAAAAGTTTGGTTCTTCCTCGTATTGGTTCGGATCACCATCCCCTTTTGGTTGGTTGTTCGTCCTCCATCACCAAGGGTCCAGTTCCCGTTTCATTTTCAACGCATGTGGATTTGTCATGATTCATTTCGGGAACTGGTTGTCTCTTCATGGACTCAGCCGTGTCCTTCCCCTAACCCTCTCTTGCGTATCATGTGGAAGCTCAAAAGGATGTGTCATGTTATTAAGGTTTGGAATATAGACATTTTTGGTGATGTTAATCGTCAGGTGGATAGTCAGTTGGAGAAAGTTCGTCAGATTCAGGCGGATATTGAGACTTTGGGTTTCTCTACTGCCCGTCGAGAATTGGAATTTGAAACCCAAAGTGCTCTGTCCAAAATGCTACTTTTGCAGTCTGAATTCCTGAAACAGAAGGCGCGTTTAGCCTGGCTTAAGGATGGGGATCGTAATACAATATTTTTTCATCGTCGTTGTAAGCTTTGGGAAAGTCGTTCAGGGATTTAAGGTTTGAATATTGATGGCAACTTCTCGGATGATTCGATTGTTCTTGGGAATCTCATTATCTCCTTCTATAAGGAGCTTTTCTCAGACGCAGGGGGTTCTCTCTCGGATTATTCATTGGTGGATCGGGTCATATCTCCGAGGGTGGAGGCAACGGATAATGTGATTTTAGCGGCTATTCCTTCGGATTCGGAGATTCGAAATGTAGTTTTTGATCTGGGTTCGGATAGTTCTCCTGGCCCGGATGGTTTCAATAGGACATTTTATTGACACTATTGGGACATTATTTCAACAGAGATTATTGTAGGGGTCCATTTCTTCTTCACTAGTTCGACCCTTCCTTTGGGGTTGAATGCTAGTTTTATGGATCTCATTCCGAAGTCTAAAGATGCGAATACTATTGACAATTTTCGTTTTATAGTTATGAGTAATTTCCTTTTCAAGGTTATTACTAAGATTTTGGCTACTCGGTTGGGCTCGAACATTCCTCCATATTTGTCTCCTACGCAATTTGGATTTATCCCGGGCAGGCATATTCATGACTGTATTGCTATGGTTTCTGAAGGCTTCAACGTCCTGCATGGTCTGCTTGATGATAATATGATCTTGAAAATTGATATCCGTAAGGCTTTTGATACTTTAAATTGGGTTTTTCTGCTTCACGTTCTGCATCTGTTTTGCTTCTCGCCGATCTTCGTTCAATGGATTGAAGTTATTCTTTAGTCTTTCAGAATTTTGATCTTACTTAATGGTTCGCCTGTGGGGTACTTTTCTTGCTTTAGAGGGGTTAGACAAGGTGATCTTCTCTCTCCTTTGATCTTTTTGCATTGCGGATGAGGTTTTGAGCAAATTCATTGAGGCAACAGTCACTCAGAACCAGCTAGGGCATTCAGTGCGCCTAGACATATTATCTTTCCATCCTCGATTCTTTACGTTGATGGTATTGTAATTATGTGTGGGGCCTCCATGGCTAACGCCCGTACCCTCCTTCGGATCCTCACGATGTATGCTGATATTTCAGGTTAGGCCTTCAATCCTCGTAAATCAAAGGTTTACTTCGGCACCCGGGTTTCTACTCATGTGCGTGGGCGTATTCAGTCTATTATGGGCATTTAGTTAGAAGCCTTCCTACTATTTATTTAGAAGCCCCGATCTTTAAAGGTGCTCCTAAGGATGCAGTCTTGCAGCACGTTTTTGACAAGGTTATCCTAAAATTTTGACATTGGAAAGGGACAACATTATCCCTTGCTGGTAGGGTTTGCTTGGTTAATGACAGTCTGTCATTACTAGCTTCTTTGTGCATACGATGATAGTTTACAAGCGGTCGAGATCCTTGCTTAAGCAAATGGAGAAGGCCATGCGTAACTTTATCTGGACTGGTGATGTAAACTCCAAGTGATCGGGTGGTGAATTGGGTGCGATGTTGTATGCCTCGGGCAGAAGGGGGCCTAGGCGTTCGCTCGATTATTGTGGCTAATAATACTTTTCTGATGAAACTGGGTTGGAAGGTTTTGACTTCAGATTCTGTGGTTTTCCAAATTCTAAGGAAACATTATTTCACATCAGACGGTTCGATTCGCGGATCATTCCTTCCTTCTTCGATTTGGGCTGGGATTAGGTCTCGTATTGAAGATTGTTTAGCTGAGTCTCGATGGATCCCAGAGTGTATTCCGATGTATTCTTTTGGATTGACAACTGGTTGGGTTACTGCATTGCAGATAGAATTGGTATTCCGCATGAGTACAACTATCTATTTCGGCAACGTATTGCAGAGTACTTCTACGAGAAGTCCTGGCATTTCACCTTATCGTTTGTTGAGACTTATTTGGATCTTGTCAGGGATATTGTCCGCATCCCCATCGCCCCTTCCTCGAGGGACACACGAGTCTGGATGCACTTTGATAATGGGGATATTACCTCGAAGGCAACATATTCGCATATTCGGCCACAATATCTTGTGGTACATCGGGGTTCTTGGATTTGGTCCCCTTACATCTCGGAATGCCGTTCGATTGTGGTCTGGCGAGCTATTCACAACTGTTTGGTAGTTTTGGATTTTTTGCGTCCCAGGGAGAGTTTTACTGGCCCCTCGGTTTGTGGTCTTTGTTGTGCTTCTGTTGAATCTGTTGATCACTTGTTTGTCTCTTATGTCTTTGCAGGGGCTCTTTGGCGATGAATTTTTGCTCATCTGATTTTCACCTCTTTATGGCTCATAGCTTTAACGAATTCCTGGTGCAGCTTTGTCTTGCATCTGGGTTATTTGGCGTATCCGAAATGATTTGGTTTTTAACGATAAAGTCTGGACGGTGGACGCGGCCATCACCCAACTTTGGGTTCTTATTGTTAAATCTTCTTCGCTTGATCAAGGTTGCATGAATAATGATCAGCATGATCTTTTCATCCTTAGATGTGTTCGAGTGCCTGAGCGCTCTAGACAAGCTCCGAAGATTGTGTAAATTAATTGGCAAAAACCCCTTCCGGGATGGATAAAGGTGAATACTGATGGTAGCGCTTCGGGGGCACCGGGAAACCTTATAGCTTCTGGGGTCTTCCGGAATTGCAGAGGCTTCTTCCGGGGGTGCTCTGTGGAACACTGTGGCACTGTGAATGCTTTTGAGGCTGAATTGATGGCAGTGTCATTATGCATTTGCTAAGGGCTGGACTCAACTTTGGCTCGAGTCAGATTCTATTTACGTTGTGGACTTGCTTCACAAGAGATCCGTTGCTGTCCTCTGGCGTCATCTTAGCAAATGGCGATATACTTTTCATTTGCTTTCACAGATAAATCTGGGGGTTTCGCATATCTATCCCGAAGGTAATAGAGTGGCAGACATTCTGAGCAAGAATCAACATTTGGTGACTTGGTGGGGAGTCCCTCCTGCAGCTATTGTTCCTTTTCTCGCAGAAGACTATGTTGGTCAATCCAATTATAGATTTGTTAGATAATGTCATGTTCTTTTTTTTTCTTTATCTTTGGACGCCTATTATGGGGGGTACTCTTTTTCCTGCCAAGGGTTTTTCCCAGAAGGGTGGGTTTTACCTTGGGAGGTTTTAACGAGGCCCCAACCATTCAACCATTTGGTCGGCTTGTGACCATTTTGATTTTGTTTTGGACTTGATTTTCGTCTTGTTTCTTTGGCTACCTGATCAGCTTGTGATTAGGATCACTCCTTTTTATTTTTAATATATCTTTGATTCATTGAAAAAAAAAAGCAAGAAAACTCTCTCTCTCTCTCTCTCTCTGTATACATGTTTATCTATTCTCTCAGTTTATTCAAAAATTCTTTAAAATGTCGATTTAATTCGGAAGAGTAAGAGGGAACTTTGCTTGGAATAGATTTCATGTCCATAAAAAAAGCCATGATGAGCATGGTTGGTATAGTTTACCTATCTGATTTGGTAAGATACAAGAGGTTCAACATAAATGAGATCACCATCAAAAAATGAGATCTTATCGTTCTAAGGGGTTTATTAGACATCTAGTTGTGAATGGGGAGATTACTGATAATCAGCATATCACCAGACATCATATTATTGAGTTCTATGAAATTCTTTTTTCAGAACCATGACATTCAACTATTGATCATGCCTTTGTGGATAATGTTACACAACTTACGATTACTCATGAGGAAAATAATAGGTTGTGTGCTATTCCCAATAATGAAGAGATTACGACTGCCATTTTTTATTTGAGTGCGGATAGTGCTATGGGTCCTGACAGATTTGGGGGACAATTTTATCATCGATGTTGGGATATTATAGAGGTTTGATCATTTTTTGTTAGTGGCTATCTTTCTTTGGGTTGGATTGGATTGAGGAGTATCGACCTATTATTTTAAGCAAATTCGTGTTCAAAGCCATGACGAAAATTTTGGCTACTAGATTTGGTTCGATCTTAAGGGATCATGTTTCTAAAATATAGTTTGGGTTCATATCGGGAAAGAAAATTCATGACTGTATAGCTCTTGCGTTGGAAGGGGCTAATTGTTTACTTAGTCGAACTTCCTCTCCTAACATGATACTCAAAGTCAATATTCGTAAGGCTTTTGATACGTTAAGATGGGATTTCATCACCTACATGCTTCGCATAATGGGGTTCGATAACATATTCGTCAAGTGGATCTCTGCTATCTTTGCTTCCATCCGTATTTCTATTCTCATTAATGGATCCACGGAGGGTTATTTCAATATACGAGAGGGGTTCGTCAAGGTGATCCTTTATCGCCATGATTATTTTGTGCAACAGAGGACGTCCTTGATTGAGCTTTGGAAAACAATCTTCACCATGTCCTTATATCTCCATTCATGGCTGCTCGCTCAATTCAGTTTCACTCATGTTTACTCTACGCGGATGATATTCTTATCATGACTGCCACTACTTGGAATAACTGCCAGCGTCTATTGGAAATTCCTAACTTATGGGCTTAACTCTGGACATATTTTCAGTCCGAAAAAGTTTAAATTTTACTTTAGGATGGCACATCTCATTGGCTTATGAACCGTATGCTGGAGTACTTATGGATGACTAGAGAAACGTTTCCTTTTAACTATCTTGGTGCACCTCCATTCAAAGGAGCGCCCTAGATATGGTTTTTCCAACCTTTACATGATAAAATTATGGCTAAATTTAAAAGATGGAAAGGTAGTTCATTGTCTATGCCCACTTGGAGCTCTCGATTCCCTAGCGTGGCTCAACAAAGCAGCCACGCCGTCCTACCTATTTAAAGTTTGAGAATAGGTCGGGGCGTTTTTGCCTCTAATCATTGGCTTTACCCGATAGAACTACTCGAGCTCCGGCTATCCCGAGGGAAACTTCGGAGGAACCGGCTACTAGGCGGTTCGATTAGTCTTTCGCCCCTATACCCAGGTCGGACGACCGATTTGCACGTCAAGTATCGGCTGGGCCTCCACGAGTTTCCTCGGCCGCCCCGCTCGAGGCATAGTTCACCATCTTTCGGGTCCCGACAGTATGCTCACTCGAACCCTTCTCGAGAAGATCAAGGTCGGTCGGCGTTGCACCCCTCGGGGATCGCGCCCGGATCGGCTTCCTTACGCCTTACGGGTTTACTAGCCCGTTGACTCGCACACATGTCGACTCCTTGGTCCGTGTTTCAAGACGTCGAATGGGGAGCCCGCAGCCGGCAAGACCGGAGCACGCATTTGTGGGAAACGCCAAAGCCCGCGTCGATCGGGCGGCATTCCACGGGCATATCAATCCCCGGGCTTTGGCAAGCGCCTCAATCCGCTATAAAGCGCCCGAATCGAAATCGGCTCTCGCCGTTCCACATCCGACCGTCTTATCGCCGGCCCCCCATCCGCTTCCTCCCGATTTCAAGCACTCTTTGACTCTCTTTTCAAAGTCCTTTTCATCTTTCCCTCGCGGTACTTGTTCGCTATCGGTCTCTCGCCGTATTTAGCCTTGGACGGAATTTACCGCCCGATTGGGGCTGCATTCCCAAACAACCCGACTTTCAAGCACTCTTTGGTGCGACTCTCTCCCACGACGAGGTCACATCACTTTGGTTAATTCGGTTTTTTTTTGAATGAATCAAAGATATATTAAAAATGAAAAAAAGTGATCCTAATCACAAGCTAGATCAGGTAGCCAAAGAAACAAGACCAAAATCAAGTCCGAAACAAAATAAAAATGGTCACAAGCCGACCAAATGGCTGAATGGTTGGGGCTTCGTTAAAACCTCCCAAGGTAAAACCCACATTTGTGGGAAAAACCCTTGGCAGGAAAAGAGTACCCCCCATAATAAGCGTCCAAAGATAAAGAAATAAAAATCAGGACACATTATCTTATAAATCAGAATTCGATTGACCAACATAGTCCTACATGAGAAAAGGAACAATATCCGCAGGACGAACTCCCCACCAAGTTGCCGATTGCGACTTCTTGCTCAGAAGTTCTGCCACTCGATTGCCTTCGTGATAGATATGCGAAACCACCAGATCCATCTGGGAAAGCAAATGAAGAGTATATTGCCATTTGCTAAGATGACGGTTTTTTTGACAACAAAGGATCTCTTGTGAAATGAAAAAAGTGATCGAAGCAAAGTTGAGTCAAGCCCTTAGTGAATGCATAATAACTGGCCCACATTGATGCAACCAATTTGGCCTCAAACAAAATAAAAATGGTGTTCCACAAAGCGAAATGGTTGCAATTCGCAAGACCCCATCCCAAAGCCGTAAGCTTCCCGGGGCCCCTGAAGCGCTACCATCTGTATTCACCTTGATCCAGTCTGGAAGGAGTTTTTGCCAATTTACTTGCACAATCTTCGGAGCTTGTTTAGACTACCCAGGCACTCGAAGTCTTCTTAGGATGAAAATATTGTTTTGATCATTATCCATGCAACCCTGATCAATCAAAGAAGATTCAACAATAAGCACTCGAAGATGGGTAATAGCCACGTCACCGTCCAGAGTTTGTCGTTAGAAGCCAAGTCATTCCGGATATGCCAAATGAGCCAGATGGAGGACAGAGCTGCCGCACGCCATAAGAAAACAACCTACTCGCTGAAACGGTAAGTCATTAAGTGCACCAGGAATTCTTTAAAGCTATCAGCCATAAAGGGTGAACATCAAATGAAGCAAAAATACATCGCCAAAGAGCCCCTGCAAAGACACAAGAGACAAACAAGTTATCACCAGATTTAGCAGAAGCACAACAAAGACCACAGACCGAGGGGCCAATAAAACCCCTAGGGTGCAATAAGTCCAAGACCGCCAAACAATTGTGAATAGCGTGCCAGACCACAATTGAACGGCTTTTCGGAATGTGAGGAGACCAAATCCAAGAACCCCAATGGACCATAGGAGATTAAGGCCGAATATGCAAATATGCCGCCTCCGAGGTAATATTCCCATTATCAGAGTGCATCCAGACCCGCGTGTCCTTCGAGGAGGGGGCGATGGGGACGCGAATAATATCCCGAACAAGATCCAAATAAGCCTTAACAAATGAGAAGGTAAAATGCCAGGACTCCTCATAGAAATACTCAGAAATACATTGCCGAAATAGATATATGTACTCATGTGGAATACCAATTCTATCTGTAATGCAGTAACCCAACCAATGATCCATCGAGGCTCTGCTAAACAATCATCAATGCAAGGCCTAATCCCAATCCAGATCGAAGAAGGAAGAAACGATTGGCGAATAGAGCCGTCTGATGTCAAATAATGTTTCCTGAGAATCTGGAAAACCACAGAATCCGAATTCATAACCTTACAATCCAGTTTCATCAGAAATGTATTATTAGCCACAATAATCGAGCGAACACCCAGGACCCTTTCTGCCCGAGGCATACAACATCGAGCCCAATTCACCACCACCAAACCTTTGGAGTTTACATCACCAGTCCAAATAAAGTTACGCATGGCCTTCTCCATTTTCTTAAGCAAGGATCTCGGCCACTTGTAAATCATCATCGTATGCACAAAGGAGCTAGTAATCATAGACTTAACCAAGCAGACCCTACCAACAAGTGACATTGCCATCCCTTTCCAACATCGAAATTTTAGGATAACCTTGTCAAAAACATGCTGCAAAAATTAGGGCTCCTAAATAAACGGTAAGGAAGGTCCCTAACTGAATACGCATAATAGACTGGATATGCCCACGCACATGAGTAGAAACCTGGGTACCGAAGAAAACTTTTGATTTATGAGGATTGAAGGCCTGACCTGAAATATCAGCATACACCGTGAGGATCTTAAGAAGGGTACGGGCGTTAGCCGAGGAGGCCCCACACATAATAAAAATATCATGAGAGTAGAGAATCGAGGAGGGAAAGATAATATGTCTAGGCGCACTGAACGGCCAAAGTTGGTTCTGAGTCACCGTTGCCTCTATAAATTTTCTCAGAACTTCCTCCGCAATGCAAAAGAGTAAAGGAGATAAAGGATCACCTTGTCCAACTCCTCTAAAACAAGAAAAGTAAGCCACAAGCGAACCGTTAAGAAAAATCGAAATCCTGGATGACTGAAGAATAACTTCAATCTAATGAATGAAGACTTCCGAGAAGCCAAACTGATGCAAAACATGAATCAGAAAACCCCAATTTATAGTGTCAAATGCTTTGCAGATATCAATTTTCCGAATCATATTATCATCAACAAGTTCATTTGTTCATTCTATGCTTATTTATTGTTGGTCGGTTACCTTTCCTAAGTCGATGGAAAATTAATAAGTAATTTTGTTTGGACCGGAGACATTTCTACAAAAGAGGTTGTTACTGTTAATTGGAAACGATGTTACGCGCCAAAGGATGAAGGACGATTGGGAATTTGGTCTTTAATTGCTGCAAATAAAGCTTTTCTGATGAAGATGGCTTGGAAGCTCCTTATTTTTGATGACACGGTTTATATCGCTTTGAGAAAGACATTCTTTGAAGCACATCCTCGCACGACATATATTGGATCTTCTCTTTGGCCAGGGTTGAGGCCTCTATCTATGAAATTAATATCCCAATCTCGATGGATTACGGGTGATAGATCAAGGGTTAGATTTTGGACAGACAATTGGCTTGGATATTCAATTGAGCATCGCATTGGAATTCATTCTCATATACGCCTTTGATCATCCAATTTTGGATTATTTTTACAATGGTATCTGGCACTTCACAGAGGGGTTTCTTGTTGCTTACACGAGCATAGTCATAGACATTCTGCATATTCCTATCTTTCGGGATAAGGGGACCGTGTCATCGAATGAGGGTTATACTTACGTTCGAGAATCTTTTTCGGAGGTTCGATGGGGCAAATGGATATGGTCACCTCACATTTCTACCAGGAGATCTGTTGTTGTTTCGAGGTCCATACATTTGTTTTAGTTCTAGGCAAAAAAGAAAATCTCTGAATATATATAATATTACAACCTTTTCTAGTGGAAAGAGTTAGCATAAAAAACAACATTATTGCAACTAATAAGTTGCAGTGGAAACTACTGCCTAAATAAATAAAGGAGACATACTGCATAAAATTATATAGCATTGGGACAAAGAGCTTTGTTAACTCTGCTGCAATCATTATGGTCGAAGGCGTCAGATTTGACCTCATGCTACGCATTCTGTCGAATCGAGGCTGAATTCGTGTCAAATTATGCTTATTCAAACATCATCTTGCAGGCAGTCTCACTAAAGCAAGAAAATTGATCTTAGGACTATCATCAGTTTTGATGAATGGGTTGCTACCTTCCCGTTTTAGATCATTTCATTCCCATGTTGTTAAAAGGCGACATGTTCGGGCTCATGCTAGGACTTATGCTTGGCCTTTCTTCCCTGAAAGTACAATTAAGCAGCCAACTCTCTTAGTTGTTGCTTCTTGTAAACATCCATGGATTCGTCCACAGGTTTTAGAAGGTTTTCAAGTACTGCTATTACATGATCCAAGTGCGCGTCCATGATATCCTCGGGAAACTCGGCCTCCACGAAGATGTGGAGTGGCTCGTTTAAGTGCTCGTATCCAGGTTTATCTTTTAGCTTCTCTTCCTTAAGTGTATCCTTCACAAATCCCTGACCTCTTATATATATTCGACATTCGGTCATTGATTCAACCCTTTTCAAAGAGTTTCCATGTGGTCCTAGAATTCTGCCAACGAAGTTATAATTTGGGTACTTTTCCACAGGAACGTCTAGTTGGATAACCCTCTTCACGACAGGATTGGTAGGTGTTCTAGGGCTTACATGCTAGTTTAAATAGGACGGTTGAAATGGGAACATTTTCTGGCGGAGATTATCTTCCTCAGTTTGCATTGTATTCCATGCCGCCATATTCATATGGCCTCCATTAGGGTGTTGACCTAATGACCTAAAAAGATGGTTGTTCCCCAGTATTTCAAGATCTGCAACATGATTAGAAAGCAGTCCTGATTCTCTCATGATTTCTCTGCTATAAACTGGCAGAATCTGTAGAAATGCTGCAAGTTTTTGTCTCTCTGCCAGTAGGTCTTCCAAATATCTTTCAGGATATATGAGTGAAGTAGACCTCTGGAGTGAACCATGGACTCCAGTAGGAGCATACTGAAAGTAACTCCCTGGTGGTATTCTGCTCTCCATACACATACAACCCAAGAAAACTTTGTATTTTATAGTCTATAAACTGGGATAGATGGGTTGAAGCAGGTTACAGAGGACAATATGGAAGAAGATTCCAGCTTTGGTTCCCTCCTCTTGTGGGAACTCTTTTATTGTTGTGGTGGAGAGGGGAAAATGGGAAATGACTGCAAGGGGAAAAACCCCTACTTAATTTGGAGGTCCATACATAACAGGCTTGTAGTGCTTGATAATCTCCGACTACGTGTTTTGGGCCCGGTCTACTTGTTCTTTCTGCTACGGAAATTCCAAAGATATTGATCATATTTTCACCAACTGTCCATTTACTAGGGATATTTGGGCATGGATTCAAGATGTTTTCCAGGTTACATTACCACTCGAAGGGGTCTGAATAATCTATATACTTTTGCCATTCGATAGAGATTCAGTCCTCAGATTATGTTCATATGAAACGCTACTATTTTATCTATAGTTTGGATTATTTGGCATATGCACAATGATTGGATATTTAACGACAAAAATCCATATACTACGACAACCATTATCATGCTTAGGGCCTTCATTACTAAATATTCGACAATGGACAAGGGTTGCATGTCGAAATCGGTGTTTGATCTACTGTCTTAGACTTCTAGCTATTCACGATCATCCCCAACCTCCCCTGCGATTAAGTGCAGTGAGATGGTTACCTCAATTACCAGGCTGGTATAAAGTAAACAATTATGGATGTGCGTATGGAGCTCTGGGAAATTGTGTTGCAGTAGGGGTGTTTCGAAATTGTAAGGGATTTTTCACGGGATGCTTTGTGCTGAAAATGAGTATTGGTCTTACTTTTAATTTTGAATTAGTAGTGGCAATAACAACGATTTAACATGCATATCGAAGAGGTTGGCATAAATTATAGCTTGAATCGGATTCTACATATGTTAGTGAGCTTCTTTCTTCTCGCTCCTTGACGGTTCCCTGGCCTTTTTGTGGTTGTTGGCGGCTCACCCTCCAGTACCTATCGCAAATGGACTTTGTAGTTTCACACATTTATAGAGAAGGTAATCATGTGGTGGACATGCTTTCGAAGTTGGATGCTCATTTCGCATGGTCTCATATTCCTCCGACAGAGATTTCTACAAGGCTTCAAGATGATATTCATGGAAAAGTTTCTATCGATTTTTATAGCTTTGATTGCTATTGTTTTTCAGCTTTGACGCTTTATGGGGTACTCTTTTTTCTATCAAAGGTTTTTCCCATTAGGTTTTACTTTGATAGGTTTTAACGGGACCCCATCTTTTTAAGCTAGATACTTGGCTTGTAAGAAACACTTAACTTTTTTTTTAATAACATTTCGCATTTATCCAAAAAACATAAATGAGATCACGAATGTGCTGATAAATCTTAAAGTTATAAACTATATGGAAGTCGACCCTGGAAGCTCAAACTCAACGGGACGTGGTTCAGTTTTACAACAATGTTAGAGTTTCAATGGCGTCATCAAGTCCAAAGTAAATGGAACACTCATTTTCTTAATATTTGAATATAACTAAAAAAAATAAAAAGAAACGAAAAAAGCACCAAAATTCGAAACACTCATTGAAATTGATAGGAATCATTTTTCTTAAATTTTTAGATTAAAGTTCAAGGGAGAATCCAATACTGGAATTTCTATGGAGGAGATCGGAAAGATGTTTGCAAAAATCAAATTCCCGAAAGTCCGAAAGATTGTTTAAATTTAATATGGTCAAGACCCTTCTAAATCATGAATATGAGGCTCTTCTGATAATATTGGCGAGGGTGTTTGAAGGAAGACCTTGAATCATAGAACACATGATGAGAACAAGATTTTCTCTGATGTACTATGTGTGGAAGAAGAAGGCATTCAACTGGATGTGTTTGTTTTTGGGAGACTGGTGGAGGAGATAACCAGTTTCGAGGTCGTTGATAGGAATATATTCTTTGAGACAAAGTAGACAAATGGTTTTTGTATCAAAATTATGTGCATTCTAAATGAACGTGGAGTTGATTTGTACGAGCATAATCGCATGGACATTGGAATGTATCTGTACAAAAAGGACTCGGGACTAAGGAGTGGAAATAGAAAATAGTGCAACAATCATTGTTTTATGTTGCACAACAAACCATTACAAAACCTACCCAACCAACCCCCACCATTCCCAAAGATCCATCTATAAACAACCAACACCAAACAACCATCTCCGAAAACATCCATCCAACCCAATTCACCAGTAAATAAAGTTTTCCCTTCCTACCAAACAACTATCCCACCAGAAAACATTATCATCCTATCACATGATCCTTCACCCACTAGAGAACCTCTTACCCAAGATCAACCTCAGTTCTCTATCTTGAGAAACATTGATGAAAAAGAGGATGAAAACGATGATCTCCCTCTATCTAGGTCTCTCAAGATCAAGTCTTCCGAAGTAGTGGAGACTTCTATGAAGGAGATTTGAGAGATGTTTGAAGAAATGAGGATCCTAAGAGGAGAGGAAATGACGATACAGGAGGTAGTGGTTAGAAAATGAGTCATTGATGAAGGTGTTTAAAATGGGACACATGGGCTATCAGCTGATTTGGAGATTTTTGTCGGTGACACAATAAAGTCAAATGAGCATCTATCCATGGAAATGGTTGTAACATAGACAACTATGAAGAATGACCCTCCAAAGGATCAACCAACATCTGAGGGGAAACATCTTGCTTTAGCTCCCTCTGTTGTTGACAACGGAAAGAACAAAGCGGATAAGCAACCTAAGGAACAACCAACATAACATGAAGACACCATGTCGGGCTTTACTGTAGACAAAAATACGTTTGCTAACAGGCAGTACCTTAAGAGAATGGTTCCTTTGGAACTCAAGGCATGGATTGAAGATCATGGATAGGATAAACTGATAGTAGGAGACATCTAGGCATTCAAGCAATGTGATAATGATCCCCTTGAGATGGCCCTGGATCCTGTTTTGCTTAATTTAATAATGCAAAGGAGAGTTGATGCTTACGCAAATTTAGTTCCCACCAACATCAACTTATCTGAAAGAAGAGAGACCCTATGTCTTGTTCAAACAGAGGAGCTGAAGATCATATTGAGAAGGAGGACAAAGAAGAAGAAGAAAGAGGAGAGGAGGAAGAAAAAGGATGATTCAAATTGAATTGTAGAAGTTCATCTAATTATGATAATGATGAAAGAGGACCACCTAAGGATAATCCAAAGGTGCGTATAGATAAGTCCTTTGGCAAAGAACAATACAACAAAGTCATAACAGCAAAGGGGGAACCATAAAGTACCCCTTAATCAAATGCTAAAGCTCAAATATTGTGTAGGAAATTGTCAACTTGAACTATTTCTAAGCAAGAGATTTTGACAATATCGATAAGCAGAAATATGATTCAGAGATAACCATAAGAGACATGTTGCTCAACCACGAGCAGAATTCATTGAGTACGTTGAATATTGTTGAAGTAGTTCAAAAGCAAATTGATCAGATTAAAAGCACATGGAGTAGTGAGTACTCTTTGTTATCAATACGAACCATGGATGATGAGAAAGAAAGGCTAATATTGAAGGAGGAGTTGTAGAAAATAAAAGATCAACTTCAATATATCTGCGAAGCAACCCAAAATCATAATACGCCACCAAAGTTGGATGATACACCCAAAAAGAGGCATGAAGTAAGGAAGAGAAATGATGATGAGGATCCCCAAGGGTCATGTAGGAGCAATAGCAGCATTAACAAAGCTTCAGACATCAGAACTTAAACTATACTCGTAGATCTACTCTTAAAAGATATAACTCGTGAAGGCACAAGGGATATCAAGGGCGCCTGCTCATGTGTTCGCTTTAGATGGGCAAGAGGCTCCGAATGCGACAAATGTGGTGAAAGGTATGCCTTAGTGTATGATCATCATTCTAAAGTATTGTTTGATCCTGGATTATCACATTCCTTTGTTGTACCATATTTCGTTCATAACTTGCATGCACGCATGGAATAATATGCCTATTTGCTTAGAGGTATCAACCCCAATGGGCACGAGCAAAATAACTGTCGTTATTTACAATTCATACGAAGTAAAGATTTGTGATGAGTGGTTTTCGTTGATGTGGTATTATTGCTAATATCTAAATATGACGTTCTTTTGGGCATGGACTGGTATCTGCACACTTTGCACAAATGGATTATTGTAATAAGTCCATTAAGTGGTGTAACTATGGAGGACGTGTAGTAGAACTATCAAGTATGCCACGAGTCACCTTAGACCCAATTATCTCTGTCGGTAAGGCTAGGAAGACGATTGCAAATGGGGCACAAGGGTACTTGACATTTGTAATTAACAAATCCAAGGTAGAGACTCAAGTTCATCAAATACCTATCTTGTCGAAGTATCTGGGTATATTTCCACAAGAACTCACTACACTTCCTCCCAATAGGAAAATTGAGTTTACTATTGAAGTATTAATAGGGAAATCATCGTATATAATGGCTCCTACGTAACTACAAGAGCTGAAAGCTCAGCTCCACAAGTTGATGCAGATGGGATTCATTCAACCGAACATATCCACATGTGGAGCTCCAGTGCTCTCTGTCAAGAAAAATGATGGGTTGTTAAGGTTGTGTATACACTATCACGGTGTTAATAGCGTGACCATAAAAACCAAGCATCCCGTCCCGAGAATCAATGATTTATTTGACCAACTTGAGGGAGTTACAGTGTATTTGAAGTTCGACTTACAACAAAGGTACTATAAGTTGACGATCAAGGGAGAAGATATATGCAAAACAACATTTCAATCTAGATATGGCTATTTCGAGTTTGTGGTGTTGTTGTTCGGCTTTATGAATTACCCTGCAACATTTATGGATTTGATGCATAGAATTTTCCGACTGAACCTTGACCAGTTTATAGTAATCCTCATCGACAACATACTCTTATACTCTAAGTCGAGAGAGGAACACAAACATCACTGGAGGATCGTACTTGAGACTCTAAAACAACATAAGTCGTGCACCAAAATCAGCAAATGTGAGTTTTAGCTGAAGGAAGTCAAATTCCTAGGTCATATATTATCTGGAGATGGGATCGCAGTGGACCCATCAAAGGTACAAATATTTGTTGAATGGAAATAATCAAAAATAGTGACTGAGATCCAAAGCATTTTGGATTTGGCCTGATATTACGAAGATTTAAAAGGATTTCTACAAGATCATTGGACCACTCTCGCAATGCACCTAGAAGCAGGTCAAATTTTAGTGGAGTGACAATTGTGAATCCAGTTTTCAAGAATTGGAGAAACTGCTCACAACTGCTCCCATCCTAGCTATTCCAAATGGAAGTGAAGCCTTTGTTGTCTCTAGTGATGCCTCAAACGAAGGACCAGGAGTCGTACTCATGCAAGAGGGGAAGGTAATTGCTTATGCCTCACAAAAACTCAAACTGTATAAGGAAAATTACCCGACGCATGACCTAGAGATGGCGGCTATAGGGTTCGCACTGAAGAACATGCGACACTATTTATATGGAGCAACATTTGTTGTTTTCACGGATGAAAAGAGTCTGAAATATTTGTTCTCCCAGAAAGACTTTAACTTAAGGCAACGAAGGTGGATGGAACTAATTGAGGACTATAACTTTGATATGCAATACTACTCTTGGAATGCAAATGTAGTAGGAGACGCCTTCAGCGGAAAGTTTAGTGTAGCCAAGCTGATGATTAAGGAATGAAAGTCCCTTGAGGAGTTGAGTACCTGGAATTCAATAAGAATGAACACTCAAATTTTGTGTGCTAACATTTCTGTGAGACCTGAATTGCTGAGTGAGATTAAATTGGCATGGAAGGACCCGAAATTTCAAGAATTTATGTAGTATCACAGTCTCAAATCACTCGTTTAAACATTATAATTAAAACTATTTGTATTTAAATAACATTGTTTGATTCATTTTATTAATTAGATGAAATAATATATAATATTAGAAGAGAGATGTAAAGTGAGTCTAATAATATATATTATTTGAGAATAATATTTTCGTTAAACAAATGATAGAATATCAATTGAAATGGGTCAAACCATTTTTAAGAAATAAGGTAGTGTCATATAGATGGTTATCGAATTAAAGAGAAAGAACGAAAACAAACGTTGAGATGGCCAAGTCTTTCTAGGTACTTTTCCTTGTCGTCGCAATTGTTGTTGTTGATAAAGTAGATGCAAAAATTTCATTTACGAGTATTGTAATTAACAAGAGGGGGTGTTCACTTGAAGATTGCAAGGAGCTATGCAAATCTTACAATGGAGTTGGAAAATGCACCCCTGGTGGACAAAATGAGGTTCCATTTGTTTGTTCTTGTTTTATCAATTGTTGATTTTTTTGGGTGTTACCTTAATCTCTTATTGCAATAAATTAAACCCTCATATAGATGGTTATCATATATAAAAAATATCATCTCTAAGTATTATTTATATTTTCTAAGTATAATAAGTAGTGAGAAAAAATGTACGAATATAAATGTGATGTACATAGTAATATGGTCTAATAGCTAAACTTGCTAAAAATATAATATATACACATATGTTACTTATTACCTAAGTTAGATATAAATATAATATGTTGAAGTTATGGTATTATTATAGCTTATAAGATAATGTAATGCAACTGGCACCCTAGTCTTTAGCAGAGCTGGTCCTATGTTTTAAAGGGTCATGTGCGAAAAAATATGGGGCCTTTTGTATTCATATAAATAAAAATTAAAAATAGATAATTAACAAAAATTACGAAAAATAATTTCATTGATTGAAATATAAAATAATGAAACATTATATTTCCAGTTCCACGTTTCCAATTTCATAAAAATAGTGGTGCAATAGAGATACTTTAGTATCATTACATAATAGATTTAAAGGAAAAACTACAAATCATTAGCCAAAGAAAATTGATCTCAAGATTTTGGTTGATAATTTTTTTGGAGATGGAAGCCTATGCAGCTGTGCCCTTGTTTTTTTCCCTCTTTTTTTTTTAAAAAAATGAAGCAAAAATAAAACTATCATCATAGTAATAATATTAGAACCCTAATAAAAGATAAATCTAATATGGTGACGATGAAACCAAACATCAATCTCAAACTAAAGAAAGACAACAAACATAATTTTAATTTTTATAATATTGTTCACAACATAGAAACCTAAAATAGCAATAACAAGCCATAAACCAGAATACTAGAGGATTTCTGCTGCTTTAATTTGGGAAAGGAGAAAAAAAAGGGAGATTTACAGCAATGGAGGGTCAAACCATCGACCTCAATGAGCTAGAGGAGAGCACTAACCAGTAGGCTGCCCATATCTTCAATTTTAGTTAGCAGCATTTATTTTATATATCCATATTCTGAAACATTAAACTTATTTATAAAATCCCGCGGCGGGGGGCCCTCGCTGGAGGGGGGTCATGTGCCACCGCTTTGACCGCCCCAAGGATGGCACTGGTCTTTAGACTAGTAACACTCACACACACAAATGAAAGCCACATATGTATGAGTGTGTTTCAACACGTATTGGATAATAATTTGTTAACTTGAAATTTATTTTTGATCTCGAGCCTATATATATATATGGTTATTATTTTCCTTAAAAAAAGTATTATTAATGTTAGCTCACCTTAGCATTTATGTCATGTATAAAGTTAACAACAATTAGAGAAAGTGACGACGGAAAATAAACAGAATAGAAAGAAAAAGAAAAAGGGAAAATAGCGGGGCTCCAATGTAGCAATTTCATAAGCATTCTCATTTTCAAAACACCGCATAAAGTTGGGGTAAATGTGAATCCGTAAGTATATCGTACAATTATAATCATTGTTGTTTCATTTGTCATTCATTTGAACAAATGAATGGACTCTTCTTTAAGAAGTCAAAGAATGAATGAATGGGATTCACCTTCGGGTAATCCAAATGAATTCTTCGGGAATAATGTTAGCTATCTATGGACCATCTTACAGAGTTGGTCTGGTCAACAATGAATGAATGGTTTTTATGAACTGTATGCATATTACAATTGGTTATAATTGCTTCCCGTGTTCCCCAATGAGGTTTTTATACTAATGCCATGTTCATTATATTTTCATTATAGGCCAAGGGATAAGAAGTTAGACTGACGACAACGAGCAATGTGTCCTTTCCTTTTTATTACAGTGTTTATTAAAGTGTGGGTTTTGTAATAAACTGAAGTACCTTTATGCAAATCTTTTGTGTGGCTACTATTTTATGATAGCACTAGTACGTATATATTAAAAATATAGTGACCCTATTATTATAAGTGCTAGGTATTTGGGTCG
Organism: Rehmannia glutinosa; assembly: GCA_016081115.2. NCBI lineage: Eukaryota > Viridiplantae > Streptophyta > Magnoliopsida > Lamiales > Orobanchaceae > Rehmannia > Rehmannia glutinosa. The sequence goes on along the minus strand of CM071935.1, from coordinate 34,127,086 downwards.
CTTTCAAATTATCACATGGGTTTTTCCACGAAAATTTATGCTATAATCAAGTATTTTATATATATGAAAATAAGTGTTAGTATCGTTCTGGACCCTAATGGGTTCGAGGAGTCATAAATAATGGAAAAGGTTTTGAAGGGAGATCGACCAAAATTTCTATAGCATATGATGGAATGTTTAGGTTTAAGAACCGAGTATGTGTACTGAATGATGAAGTATTGAGAAATAATATTATATGAGAAGCACATCGTTTAAGTTATATGATTCATCCCGGCGGAAACAAAATGTACAAGGACCTGATTTAATATTTTTGGTGGATAAACATTTTTCTTGAATGAATCAAAGATATATTAAAAAATAAAAAAGAGGGATCCTGATCACAAGCTGATCAGGTAGCCAAAGAAACAAGACAAAAATCAAGTCTGTAAGAAAATCAAAATGGTCACAAGCCGACCAAATGACTGAATGGTTGGGGCCTCGTTAAAATCTCCCAAGGTAAAACCCACCCATGTGGGAAAAACCCTTGGCAGGAAAAAGAGTACCTCCCATAAATGAAGCGTCCAAAAATAAAGAAATAAGGACCAAGACGCATTATCTAACAAATCTATAATTGGATTGACCAACATAGTCTTCCGTGAGAAAAGGTACAATATCCGCAGGAGGAACTCCCCACCAAGTCGCCGATTGCGACTTTTTGCTCAGAAGGTCTACCACTCGATTGCCTTCACGAAAGATATGTGAAACCACCAGATCCATCTGTAAAAGCAAATGAAGAGTATATCACCATTTGCTAAGATGGCGGCAAAGGACAACAATGAATCTCTTGTGAAGCAAGGCAACAACATAAACAAAATCAGACTCGAGCCAAAGTTGAGTCCAGCCCTTAGCAAATGCATAATGATCGGCCCACATTGCCGCCACCAATTCAGCCTCAAAAGCATACCCAACACCACAGCGTTCCACAAAGCAACCCCAAAAAAGCCTCTGCAATTTTGGAAGACCCCAGAAGCTGTAAGGCTTCCTGGCACCCCCGAAGCACTACCATCCGTGTTCACCCTTGATCCAGCCCGGGAGGGGTTTTTGGCAATTTACTTGCACAATCTTCGGAGCTTGTCTAGAACGCCCAGGAACTCGAAGTCTCCTTAGGATGAAAATGTCTTTTTGATCATTATCCATGCAATCCTTATCTATCGAAGATGATTCAACAATAAGAACCCGAAGATGGGTAATAACCGCGTCCACCATCCAGAGTTTATCGTTAAAAGCTAAATCATTCCGGATGTGCCAAATAAGCCAGATGCAGGACAAAGCTGCTACACGCCATAAAAAAAGCAAGCTGCTCACTGAAATGGAAGGTCATTATTAGGAGCCAGGAATTCATTAAAGCTATGAGCCATAAATAGGTGAACATGAAATGAACCAAAAATTCATCGCCAAAGAGCCCCTGCAAAGACACATGAGACAAACACTACAAGAAAATGAAATTTTGCTGACAGAAAAATCTGTCGGGAAACAGCTTTACCGACGGATCGGCGATGAAATGCCGACGGAAATTTCTATCGATAAAATGCTTGTCGGCAACGGCTTAACAATGGAGGAAAAAATTCATCGGTGAATGTACCGATGGATTCCCGATGGATCGCCGACGAAAGACGATAACACAATGGCGACAAGACCCCGATGGATTTTTGTCGGCAATTGATATTTGTCGCTAAGTTAAGCCGACAACTAATGAAAAATTGCCAACGGAACACTGATGGAAAGGTGCCGACGGAACAACGACGGATTATTTGCCGATAGAAGCCCAACAGATTGTCGACATATTTACCGATAGATTCTCGACAGATATTCCAACAGATTGGCGATGGATAGTTATCGACAGATTACCGACGGAATTTTGCAATTGTTGTTCTATCAACAATCCGTCGGTATTTGTGTATATTTCAGTTTTTTTCAGTTATAATTTTTTAATTTCCTGTTTGTTGTTTTATAAAAATCACTTTTAACCATATCAGTTCACAAAACAAATAATACCACTCAAACATGAAAATCCAACACAACACAATCCAACATCCGAAATTTAACATCCAAAATGAAGATTCAACAACTAGCATCCAAACTCCAACATAAACAACAAAGTAAACCAACATTTAAAAATCCAACAAAAAAAAACATAATTCCAAAGCAACATCCAAAAATAAAATCATATCCGTAATCTATCTTTATCCAACAACCAAAAGTAATAGTCTAATCATCAGTAAGACTCGCATCGCCATCATGATCGCTTTGTGGGCCATGGGGAGTTGAAGTCTGAGTGGTGCTCATGTTCGCCGTCATCTACTCCACCCATTCCTCGAGGGTGCTCGTCCGAGTAATATACTCATCCAATTTCTTTTGTACCTCGGCTCGACCCTCAGCTCTTGCCTCCTCTTTGAGGCGCTCTACAGCTGCCTGAGACATCAAGGTTCCTTCAGACGCTATCTGTAACAACAACTATAATACCTAAAACAGTCAACATAAATAATGAATGAAAATAGTAACAGTCGATAATATGTAAAGTAGAAAAATACCTGTGAGTCGCCATAATTACCAATGCCAAAGATGCGTTGTTTCTTGGAAATTCCTCCAGCAGCTGTAATATAGTGATAATCAATCCTCTTATTACGCTGTGATTGGTGTAAGTTGGAGTCGACAGCCAAAGATTGATCATTTGCTATAAGAGACTCCAACTCCAACTACCAAGAAGAAAAAAAAAATATTAGAACATGAACAAGATGGCTAAAAAAGATGGCTATTTTAAATATTTACCAACGGCTTACTTTCCGTTGGAATGTCCGAAAGAATAAAAAATTTCAACTTTTATGCATTGTACCAGTCCCTGGACCATGTTCACTTTTAGAAGAATGAACTTTCTAAATGGACACATGACACAATAAAGCCAATAATCAGGAGACGAGGTTTTCTATTCTATGACTCCATGATTACAAAACATTGCAGAAAGCTCAATCTCAATCTTAAAAAAGTTCATGTATCTGATGATGTTTTATCGAGGTCCCTAGCACCTTGTTTTGAACACAATGATAATGAAAATCGACAGATCGCGCAAAGATGCAATGGTTTATGGTTCAATGTCCTTTTCTCATATGCCAAGTTATCTAACAATCCATGCCCAGATACCAAGTTATCTAACAAAATATCATTTCCGTATCACTCTCTTAACTTATATGCTTTTCTATTCATGCCACGTAATATGAATCAGAGCTCTAGACCAAATAATTCAGAGGTCAGCTATTGAGAGAAAATCAGGAACCATAAAGATACAATAATCATGACGTACGAAAATAAAATGGTTAGATTCAACATGCCTGGCTATGCGTAGTTTAGAATAATTTGGTCTTCCCAAATTTAAATATCAACAATCAGAGAAGAAAGAACCCATTACGTCTAAGGACATCAACTTTTAAAACTTGAATAATGCTTAGCCCTTTATTTAACACTAAATAAGCTTTCTCACAAGTTTTCCCAAAGAGTACGCATTCACATAGAGTAAAATGAATACAAAGACATGGATGCACAAAAACAGATCAACAAAAGAAAGTGTTGTAGAGGGTGAAGTACCATCTTTTCTTTTCCAACTTTGAGCAAATCAAAAATTTCACCTACAGTTTCTCTACACGCATAATTTACTTTTATGTTGTCAAAATCATAACTTCAGATCAGTCATGCCCACAATCCAAAATCTAAAACAATGTTAGTATCAAATGAATGGTGATCACATATTCACATAAAAAATAGGAATCTCATGTAATATGAACTTACAGCAACTCTCTCTGACCGAGCATCGACCCATTTTCCATTTTTTTTATCCCAGTGCAGGGCTTTGTAAACCTCAAAATTATTGGGATTTCTTCCCAATTTTTGAGCCTGAATAAAATAAGAAACATGCATTGTGATAATAAACACAAAAAGAAATATTTATTTAACTGTATAATAAATGACATTACCATCTCCAAAGCATATCTATCAGCAGACTAGACCCCCCAGTATAGACCGACATCCCCGATCCTTCCCCTTCTACTTCACTCCTACGATTGTCTGACATTTTATTGCGCTTATCTCAAAATTTAGGTGTTTCCCATTTCTTCCAATATGCATCCCAAGTCGGTTTGGATACACCATCAGGCTTTTCAGATGCGTTCTGAAGCTCACACATATAATCAACATACTATTTTCCTGCATGTCTATGCCAGACCTGATAGATTTGCTCCTCCATGTCCGCTGGAAATGTGAAGAATTTCTGCAATTAATTCAAACAAAGATACTCAACTTGATTTATCCAAATTATGTAGTTAATATGATAAACATTTATATATTGAAACTTCTAACGTGAAAGAGCCTCCAATACCAACCCCGCGTCTTTTGGCTCACTGCAGACCAGGTGTAGCCTTCTGGACAAAGTCTTTGTTTATAAAGGTCTGTCATCACCCTGGAAACTTTGTCCCCTAGAAACAACCTGACAAACAAGAAAATTGCACAATTAAGATTGACTATTCAATAAAATTATATTGAATCATAAAATATGCACCCTTACTACTTACCTATCCTTACTCGCTATATGTATCGGTGTCCGAGATATAATACTGGATTCTGTTGATGAGGTCACGGATGGAGGGTCCCCTGATGGTGGATCAGATGGTGAATCATGTAGTGGATCATATAGTGGATTTGATGTTGGATCATGTAGTGGATCTGATGTTGAATCAGATGGTGATGGTAGTGCATCATGTAACAAATTATCTACTCGTGGGCCATATGATGATGGTGGCAAAGGAACTCTATTAGGTCTACCAGACCTACGACCTATAACACATTAACTATATTAATATATTTTTTATTTAATTTATATCATAAAAGACATCAATTGAATGTCTAAATTTAACGAAATAAATGATAGTGCACCTGATGGTACTGATGGTGGAGCATGTAGTGGATCTGATGTTGAATCAGATGGTGATGGTAGTGCATCATGCAACAGATTATCTACTTGTGCTCTAGATGATGATGATGGCAAAGGAATTTTATTAGGTCTACCAGACCTATGACCTATAACACATTAACTATATTAATACATTTTTTATTTAATTTATATCATAAAAGACATCAATTGAATGTCTAAAGTTAACAAAATAAATGATAGTGCACCTGATGGTACTGATGGTGGAGCATGTGATGGTAGTACATCATACAACATATCTGTAAGTCCAAGCGGCTACGATAATCTAGAGGGGGGTGAATAGATTATCTTCATCTTTTCGATTTCGCCCTCTTTTTCGAACAAAACAAGCCAAAACAATAATAAAGGTGCGGAATATAAACAACACACGTCGATTTATAGAGGTTCAACCCACCTAGGGCCTAATCCTCTACCACCCCAGTATATCCGGGATGGATTTCAAAAAGAAAAAAAGATTTTATTAATTACCAAAATTAATACAACACCAACTTACAACAACACCGTGAAGAGCACCACACTCTTCTTCAACACCACCTTTGAGATTACCACAATCTCTCTTGAAGATTACCACAATCTCCAACGGCACCTTGTGAAGATTACCACAATCTTTAACCTTGAAGAATACCAAATTCTTCAACACCTCAACAAGAAGATTACCACAATCTTCTTACACCTAACACCTAGATCACCCAAGTGTGTTCTTACCACAAGAACACTCACAAGGATATCTTGTGTTGAATGATAACCCAAAAATTCAAGATTACAACTCGATAATGAATTATACAATTGACTGCAAGTGTAATCAAGAATAGCCTAGACCTCAAGAATGTGAAAGTGAATAGCTAGGCAAATTACAACAAGAAATAAGACAATGTAAGAACAAGTGTATTCTTGAGTGTATCTTGTTGTGTTGTAGTTTTCTCTTTTTTTGTGTTGCTTCAATTATTCCTCTATTTATAGAAGATGTCTTTTGTACATGATAGGCTCCTCTTGGGGACATGAATTCTGTAAAAAATTGCAAGACAATTGAAGAAAAGAGCTGTCAGAAATCCATCCTACAAATTAAGGGAAAGTTGTCTGCTGTCAAACGGTCAAATTTTTGCTGTCAAACCATAGGGCGACCGGTCGCGCACAAATTGAAGTTTGAAACATAACGCAGCAATTTTACATAGGGCGACCGGTCGACGTAGGCTTCGACCGATCACCCCATTGCTCAGCCGGTCGAGGGAGACAAAAATGAGAAACAAAAGTTTCTGCTCTACGAGGAGGCACCCAGGCACCGGTCGCCCCTCCGGGTCGACCGGTCGCCCCCCTTAGTTTTGTTCCCGTCCCTTTTTCTATTCCAAAACTCAACACAGGTACGGGTTGCCCTATAGGGCGACCGGTCGAGCCTGAAACATAAGTGTTGTCCAATTTTATATCGAAAATAAACTTCAAGAAATACTCCGAAAAATAGTAAAAACATTTTAAACCGATCGGGAGTATTAGGACAACATTCAGGGACATTGTTTTGATGTAAAAACATTTTGACATAAAATCATTAAAAGCGTTGTCCATTTTAGTCGAAAACAAACTTGAAGAAATACTCCGGAAAGTATTAAAACCATTTTAAATCATTTAGGAGTATTTGGACAACCTTTAAAAACATTGTTTTGGTATAAAAACAAAATCATCAAAATCATGATAAAACCATTTATCAAACAATCTCCCCCTTTTTGATGATTACAAACAAAAACAATTCAACAAGACCGATTTTGAAAACAAAACAATTTTGAGAGGCGATTTTGAAAACAAAAACAAGTTTTCCTGTCAAAAAAAATATCCGTTGAGAGCGACAACATTCCGCGTACTATAAATGCAAGGATGGGAGTAGAGATATTCAAACACATATAGCAAATGCTCCCCTTATCAATATGCACAACAAAAGTAATATAGAAGCAACTTCAACATAAGCTAAAATCTTAGCTTTTCGATATTGAGCTTAAGTATCAAAAACTTAAAAGCTCCCCCTGTCAAAGAGACATCATTAGAACCGTATATAAGTCCATACTACAACCAATGGACCAAGAATCATACACAACCATAAAACACCAAGTGGACTAAATATGATCCATAACTTATGGCTTTATAAAGCCATAGCTTATAGCTTCTTTTTGTTAAGCTTATCTTAGCTACTTTGTGCTAAAGAGCTTATAACCTGTTTCTCCCCCTTTGGAATCATCAAAAAGAATGTTAGCACGATAAATACATCATATATTCATATCAAAGTGCGCAACAAAACCGATGTATCGAGCTATTTGAACATTGAAGCTAATAAACCAAATAAGGAGGTAAAAGTCGAATCATACGACTTGAAGAAGCTTATGAAAACTCATTTGATAAGCAAAACAAGAGATATAAGACTTTTGAAAACAAGAGAATCATGTAAGTGATGAATTTTTCATTGAAACATTTTATCAAACACTTGACGGGCGTCAAAATTAGAAAATGACATATATAGCTCTTGTAAATGTAATCAAGCCAAGTTTTTCATCACCAAATGCAATTTAACAAATATCATTCATCAACAATAAATAAGCTCATCACAAAAATATATGAATTGCATCAAGAAAAATACATATAAGCCACAAGCTCAAGGGTTCAACCCAATTGAGCTAAAGAGAGTGAAATTCTTACCATTCGATCGGTAAAGACGATCAATGATGATGATAACCGAGCTAGATAATCCCCAAAGTATAAAATGTATGCAATAAAACAAATTTGGAGTGAAATTTGTGTGCAATTTGCGAAGGGGACGAAAAATAGACAAAATAAGCCACAATGGCTAAGTCTGGAAACAGAACCATTTTAAGCCAAACAATAGCCAAGGGCGACCGGTCCAGGGGCAGGGCGACCAGTCGACGGCTTGGGCGACCGGTCGGCCTTGCTCCACCAGCCGAGTAGTTCTTTTCGATTTTGAAAATCCGAAATTTGATCCAAAAATCCGATTTTTCGCCCCTAAGTTTTAAAACGTGCAAAATGCAAATGTAGACCTCATTAAAAATATATTATGTCATAATCAAGCTCGAAATGAGGTAAAATACTCGGCAGTGAGTGATTAGAAACTCCGCGAGTTATCCTTGAGACGGAATTAAACACATCTCAAGTTTTTGTTAAAACATGCAATCCCTTAACAATTATATTGAATCTCAATATGTTTAGTTCGATTATGACGAACCATAGTTTGAATAATTTTGACCGGACTTGTTATCCCAAATAATAAGAACGTTTTAAAGCTTTGGATACAACAAGTCATAAGAAGAGGTGCCTTTCAAATATTTGAAAATTTCTTTTAACGACACTTTAATGAGATTCGTTGGGATAGTTTTTGAAGTCGAGCATATAGACATAAGGCATATGGAATGTCGAGTCTATAGAAATAATACAAGAAAACATACCTCGAATTTGTTTGTCGGCCGATATGCCTTTCTCAACCTTTGTCAATCTTTAGCCATAGAGGTTGAGATAGTTCTTCTTTCTTCAATGCTTAACTCCTTCAAGAGTTCTTTCGAAATATAACCATCTTCTTGGCATTGAGTAATTTGAATTCCAATGATCAAATTTGAGCTTCCCTCATCATGATCATCTTAGGTTCACCTTGCATTGACTTGGAAAAATATCTTGCACAAATATTTATTAGTAGTACCATAAATATTATCAACATAAATTTGCACAAGTAAACAACCTTGCCCTTTTTCAAAACAAGAAGTGTAGTATCAACTTTACCTTTTGTAAAATCATTTTGCAAAAATAGCTAAGTCTATCAATCGTACAAGGCCTTTTATAAAAATCATTTGGCCTAAAATTTTAAACTCCGATAGACTTATATTTGAATAAAACCATTTAGAAAGTTGGATTTAACATCCATTTGGTAAAGCTTGAAATTTTCTTAAAACAAGAATGGGCAAGTAAAATGCAAATAGCAACTAAATGTGCTATGAGTGCAAATGTTACATCAAAATCAATTACCTTCTTCTTGAAAATACCTTCGAGCTACTAACCTCGCCTTAGTTCGACAAATGTTGCCTTGGTCATCGAGTTTGTTCCGGAATACCCTTTTTGTCTTCTTCATCACTATCATCATAGGGCATTCAATTGATCTAAGGTGTTCATAATAGAACATTTACATTCAAATATTTTTGAGGTAACTAATATTTGGAGTACTTCATTTCTCATCTACACAACTTAACAAACTCCTTAACGGCATCGCTTATAAAAAGCAAGAAAGAATAGCTCAAGTATAAAAACATGCCTCAATCATCAATCACAAAATATCTTGCATAAGAGCATAGTAGAAATAGACACTATATATATAGACCATGAAGCAAGAAACACATACTATGCATTTAGAAGATCATCAAGAGTCTAATAAATCATGCAAGTTCAAATAAGCTTAAGAAAGCTACGAAAGGTCTCTTTTGAAATTTGAAAATCCGATTGCATATAGTTGAGACCTCATTTAAAAGAAGTATTTGAACAAGAGTTGTCAAAGCAAAAATGTGCAATCAAATATCTAATAGTGCCTTTCAAAAAATCTAAAAAACTCTTAATGGCACTTGTATGAAATACTATGAAAAACAAGCACATAGGCACATGGTAATATATATCGAGTCTATAAGAGTAAGAATAACACAAGTAAACGTACCTCGATAATTTATGCCTTTCTTGACAAGTAATGACACAAATGGTCATTTGTGAAAATATGTAAATCCTACACAATTCTTAAAACAAATCTAGCACAAGTCATAATGATAAAAGTGTAGGCTAAGAGATATCACAAGTAAGCTCATGCCATAAAAATCCATAAGAGATGATAACACACTTTGTCTACAAAAATGCACAAGAGTTTTAAAAACATCATATAAGGTCTTCTTTTTCAAAAATATTTTAAAAGCACAAATATATATTGAAGACCTTAAAAAATAAAAAACTTGAAAACTCATTTTGCAATTAAGACACAAATAAAAGCATGCATAATAACAAAATAAAATGCATATTTAAATAGGGAGATACGAGTTACCAATTACGCCATTTCCATGGGTTGTGTCGTTCCCATTGTTGATGATATCTTCCCCTTGAGAAGTCACTTTGTTGATGATGGCTTCTGTGATTACTCCATTTCCAAGATTTTTGTCCTTCCCATTGTTGATAGTCTCTTATTCTTTGAAAATCATCTTGTTGATGATGTCTTTGCCATTTCCAAGGATTGTGTTCTTTCCATTTTTGATTATATCCTCTTCTTGGAAATTGGTTTTGTTGAGAATGTTTTCTCCTTTGATCAAATGAATTGGTCATTTGATGTCTTTTTGGCGGTATGAATTTTCTCCGATTATTATTTCGCCGGGTACCTAATAAAACATTATTTTTTGGTACCCTCAAGTGCTTGGGTCCTTTAGGATTAGCTTTGAGACTTTTAGGTCTCCAACAATAATTAGAGCTATTTTTAGCCCGACAAGTATTTACCGTATGACCCTTTTTACCGCAATAAAAGCAAGTAATAATTCTAGGAGCATAATGACCAACATGATTAGAGACTTGATTCTTTTTCATATGATTAACAACATTAAGCTTATGATCAAGTTCTAGTTTCGAATTATCACAACATTCAATAATTTCATCGGTACTCAAGTTGGATTTAGATAAATCCTTTTTCATGCAATTAATTTCCTCAACAAGAGTACTATTTTGTTTTTCAAGGTTTCTAACCTTGTCAAGTGTGGTGGTGTGAGCACATGATAGTGATTCATAGGTAGTAAATAAAATATCCTTTTCAATTTTCAAAACATTGAATTCCTTTTTCAAATTTTTGTACTTAACAAGTAAATTTTGGAATTCATTTTCAAGATCATCAAAATCATTTAGCAAATCACTATAATCATTTTGAATAACAATATCATAAGAAGTAGAGGGTTTAAGACATACCTCGTTTTCTTCTTCGATGCCCATAAGACAATTTTCGACTTCATCATCGGAAGTTGTAAGAGGCTCATTCCATATGGTTGGAATTGATGTTGTATCCATTTGAGAAGAAGATGCTTTTGAGTTGCTCCTATTATTTGCATATACTTCATAGATGGCTTCTAATTTTCGCCATACTTCATGTGCCGATCGAATACCTACAACATGATCAAATTCCAAAGTGGTAAGTGAACAATGTAAAATATTAAGAGCTTTGCCATTTAAGGAGATGATTTTCTTCTCTTCATCATTGAGCTCTTTGAAGCCTTTGGAGGTGTGTGTTGTGTTCTTCATCGGAATGGATTCTCCATTGATGACGATGTTCCAAATATCGGACCCGCAACCTTGTAAATAACATTCCATTCTTTCTTTCCAAAATATAAAATTTTTGGAATCAAATAGTGGTGGCTTGGTGGTGGAGGTGCCGGAAAGGTGAGCTTCGTTTGTAGCCGACGATCGTTCCTCTTCACTCGCGATGTGAAATGAGCTTGCCAAAGAGTTTGGCTTTGATACCACTTGTAAGTCCAAGAGGCTACGATAATCTAGAGGGGGGGTGAATAGATTATCTTCATCTTTTCGATTTTGCCCTCTTTTTCGAACAAAACAAGCCAAAACAATAATAAAGGTGCGGAATGTAAACAACACACGTTGATTTATAGAGGTTCAACCCACCTAGGGCGTAATCCTCTACCACCCCAGTATATCCGGGATGGATTTCAAAAAGAAAAAAAGATTTTATTAATTACCAATTAATACAACACCAACTTACAACAACATCGTGAAGAGCACCACACTCTTCTTCAACACCACCTTTGAGATTACCACAATCTCTCTTGAAGATTACCACAATCTCCAACGACACCTTGTGAAGATTACCACAATCTTCAACCTTGAAGAATACCAAATTCTTCAACACCTCAACAAGAAGATTACCACAATCTTCTTACACCTAACACCTAGATCACCCAAGTGTGTTCTTACCACAAGAACACTCACAAGGATATCTTGTGTTGAATGATAACCCAAAAATTCAAGATTACAACTCGATAATGAATTATACAATTGAGTGCAAGTGTAATCAAGAATAGCCTAGACCTCAAGAATGTGAAAGTGAATAGCTAGGCAAATTACAACAAGAAATAAGACAATGTAAGAACAAGTGTATTCTTGAGTGTATCTTGTTGTGTTGTAGTTTTCTCTCTTTTTGTGTTGCTTCAATTCTTCCTCTATTTATAGAAGATGTCTTATACATGATAGGCTCCTCTTGGGGACATGAATTACGTAAAAATTGCAAGACAATTGAAGAAAAGAGCTGTTAGAAATCCATCCCACAAATTAAGGGAAAGTTGTCTGCTGTCAAACGGTCACATTTTTGCTGTCAAACCATAGGGCGACCGGTCGCGCACAAATAGAAGTTTGGAACATAACGCAGCAATTTTACATAGGGCGACCGGTCGACGTAGGCTTCGACCGGTCACCCCATTGCTCAGCCGGTCGAGGGAGACAAAAATGAGAAACATAAGTTTCTGCTCTACGAGGGGGCGCCCAGGCACCGCCCTCACCGCCCTAGGGTCGACCGGTCGCCCTCACCGGTCGACCTACGGGTCGACCGGTCACCCCCCTCAGTTTTGTTCCCGTCCCTTTTTCTGTTCCAAAACTTAACACAGGTACGGGTTGCCCTATAGGGCGACCGGTCGAGCCTGAAACATAAGTGTTGTCCAATTTTATATCGAAAATAAACTTTAAGAAATACTCCAAAAAATAGTAAAAATATTTTAAACCGATCGGGAGTATTAGGATAACATTCAGGGACATAGTTTTGATGTAAAAATATTTTGACATAAAATCATTAAAAACGTTGTCCATTTTAGTCGAGAACAAACTTGAAGAAATACTCCGGAAAGTATTAAAACTATTTTAAATCATTTAGGAGTATTTGGACAACCTTTAAAAATATTGTTTTGGTATAAAAACAAAATCATCAAAATCATGATAAAACCATTAATCAAACAATATCATATGTATCATTAGCATATGATGATGATGGCAAAGGAACTCTGTTGGCTCTACCAGACCTATGACCTATAACATATTAACCATATTAATACATCTTTTAATTAATTTGTAACATAAACGACATCAAATTAATGTATATATATATATAAATATATATATTTAACGGAGCAAATGATAGTGGACCTGATGGTACTGATGGTGGAGCATGTGATAGTGTGGAATGGACACCCCTGTGTCCACCGTGTGATGTTGTAGCACGTGACTGTGCTGCTCGTGCTGCTGCTAAAGTCGGATAAACTCCACCTCTGATGGTCGATCTCACCATGGTATATGCAGTGCAATATATGTTTAGCTTAATCAAAATTATTAAATCAAACTAAATCATGATACGTTTTGTGCATGATAAGCATGATATAATGATATGAAGCAAAATAAATAAAGATTATCAGTTCATTTATAATTAATTCGCCATGCATCATGTTCTACGATTTCAGTTTGGATATCTTAAGCAACTTAAGCTCTTCCATATAATTAGTAAAGTAAACTAAATATATCAATGCTATTTGATATTATAATGATATTGTGACAGACTGCATGCTAGTAATGTAATGGCATTTGTATTTACTATTTTAAAATGCACAACAAAAGTGTTTGACCAAATAGGACATAAATATTTCATAAAGACTAACTTACCCGTACACTAATCACTATCAGTTTCATCAGAGTCAAAATCTAAAGCTTCATTTAGGTTTGATTCAAAATCATCTTCCATTTCAGATTCAACTATAAGTTCATCTTCTTTCTCAACTTCATCATATATTTCTGTAAACACACCATTAGGGTCATTCAATGGTTCAACTTCTTCTTCCACGTTATTATGTCCTAAATGATGGATATTCGTGTCGTCTTCTTGAAATGGAGGCACAACTTGCGTCTGACCATTGTTTTCACCTAACAATGGAATTTCTACAATTGCCCTAGCTTTCATATTGCAAACAGCCCACCAGTCTCTTTTATCACAACCTGCACCAGGGTATTCACAAAAATACACATGTTTTGCTTGCATTGCCAATATAAAGGGTTCATATCTATCAAATCTGCATTTATGGTTGACCTCCACAAGTTTATATTCATCATTAATATTCATGCCCCGAGAAGTAGGGTCAAACCATTCACATTTGAATAATACGGTTTGCTTGGTATGAAACCCAGGGTATTCCAGTGCAACAACGTCAACTAATTGGCCGTAGAAATTATTCTCAACATTCAAATTTGAGCCTTTTATACAAACTCCACTGTTCATAGTACTTTTGGAAGACCCGCATCCGAGAGTGTGAAATTTATAACCATTAACAATGTAGCCTGAATATGACTTAACTCTTGTGAAAGCCCTTTGTCAAGATCCCGAATATGCTCATTGGAGATTTCATTCAAAGGATCGTGTGCCTAGATGTAAGTTAGAAAACACTTACACATGAATATACAAAGATGATATATTCAAATATATATATATAGAGAGAGAAATAGTACTCACATATTTATCGAACCAAGCAGGAAAATCATTTTCAAGCTTAGCATCGATCTCTTCTCTTGATATGTTCCTTTGATGTCTCGTCAATAAAGCAACATATATACTTCATATGTATATGATATTAAGAGAGACTAAATTAGGTTAAGTCTTGAAATGTATTTATTTATAAAACTCAAGATTAGGGCCAAAAACAGTAGAGAGAAATCATTCTACTAACCTACTGTATGGTCCAATCTCGGCACAATTTAGTAGGATGTAACTACGAGCAGCATTGTATTCATCTTGTGTCAAATGTCTTGTTTTTGCTCGTCCAAGTGGTCGGCCGAGAAATTTGAATATAGAAAGACACCCTTCATATTCTTCCCATTGAGAACAACCAGCATCATTATGTGGTGCTTTTCTATGTCGTGTGTTGACATGTTCTTCAAAGTAATACTCACAAAATGATGATGCCTCATCCACTAAATATGCATTGCATATTGAGCCTTCCACTCTAGCTTTATTAGTGACATTCTTTTTCAGTTTGTGAAGGTACCTACAATAGTCGATGTTTTTATTTGCAATGAAATTCAACTATAAAGTCATAATATTTCAAGTGAACTATCAAATTCACGTTACCTTTCGAAGGGATACATCCATCGATAGTGTACTGGACCAGCAATGCTTGCTTCATAAGCCAAGTGTACTGGAAGATGTTCCATCGAGTCAAAGGAGCTTGGTGGAAATATCTTTTCCATCTTACATAATATAATAGGAATTTCATAATGTAATCGGTCCATATCTTCTTTCCGTATGACCGTGGTAGTGAGCTCCTTAAAGAAAAAGCTCAGCTCAGTAAGTGATTTCATACATGTGGGGGAAGAAGTTCCTTGAATGCAATAGGTATCACTCTCTGCATAAATACATGACAGTCATGGCTCTTCATGCCAAAAAACCTACGTTTCTTCATGTCTACGCATCTTGATAGGTTAGAGATGTAATCGTCCGGGAATTTAAGTTCTTTCACCCATTTACACAATTATTCTTTGCCCTTCTTATCCAATGTGTAGAAAGCCTTAGGGTATTTCCCAGTTTTCTCATTTCGTGCCAACTCAGGTCGACGACAGTATTCATTCAACTCTTGACGAGATTTCAAAGTATCTTTTGTTTTGCCTTGTACATCCATAACCGTATTAAAAATATTGTCAAAGACGTTCTTCTCAATGTGCATTACATCTAAATTATGTCGGATAAGGTTTGTGCTCCAATAAGGCAACTCCCAAAAGATACTTTTTTTCCTCCAACCACAATTCTTACATTTTGCTCTATTGTTCTCATCAGCACCGATGTGTATGGCTTTATTTAGCCCTAGATCTTGTATCTCTGTTAATATTTGAACTCCTGATCGAATAGAAGGTGCAACTTTTGTGACTGTTTTATTTTTAACGAATGAGTTTTTATTCCTTCGGAATGTGTGGTCTGACGGCAGAAACTTGCGGTGGTTGTCAAACCAAGATTGTTTACCACTCTTGCAAAGAGTGAATGCATCCGAACTCTCCATACAGTACGGACAAGCTAATCGTCATGCGGTAATCCATCCAGACAACATGGAATAAGCTGGGAAATCACTAACCGTCCACATGAGAGCAACTACCACATCCCATAATTGGTTCAACTCCTTGATAAGAGGCTGCAAATACATATCCAACTTATCTTTTGGGTGTTTTGGCCCAGGTACTAACACAGTTAAGAACATGTGTTGGTCCTTCATACATAACCACGGTGGCAAATTCAACGGTGTGACTATCAGTGGTCAACAAGAATATTGTGCTCCATATTGTGCAAATGGTTGAAATCCATCTGTGCAAAGACACAATCGCACATTTCGAATCTCTGCTGCAAATTCTGGATGAGTGTCATTGAAATGCTTCCAAGCTAGGGAGTCCGAGCAATGACTCATAATATCATCTTCGGCCATATGTTTTGCATGCCACCTCATTTCCTTAGCAGTTGCTTTAGATGCGTACAATCTTTTAAATCTATCTATCAAGGGAAAATAGTACATCTTTTTGTAGGCAATATTATTTTTATGTCTTGTACCACTACCTTGACTCTCCCTCCTAAATCGAGCATGCCCACAGAACTTGCAAGTCATAGCAATGTTGTCTTCACCCCAGTATAACATACATCCATTATTGCAACAATCAATTTTTTCCACTGGCAGGCCCATGCCTCGCAACATCTTCTTTGTTTTGTAGAAGTTATCAGGCACTGTATTATTATCGGGAAGAATCTCACTGTTAAGTTGCACCATGTCATCATAATTTCTTTCAGACATGTGATGTTCAGCCTTCATGGGCATCGCTCTGGCAACAAATGATAATTGTGAGTGTTTAGTACAACCAACCCGTAACTCTTTATCTGCAGCATTGAGCATGTCATAGATTTTCTGTGAATCTGGATTCGGAGGTTCCTCTAATTCACTCGGATCAAACTCAGGACCCGCTGCATCCATCACCATTGTATGGTAATCCATCGTTGATTCCACATCTTCACTATAATGTACGTTTTGGGTGTTGCTTGCTTCTACATGTGTTTCTCCATGTCTATCCCAAACATAATATTCTGGTACAAATCCATATCTTACAAGATGGTATTTAACTTCATCATGGGGGAGATACTGAAGATTTTGGCACTTACGATGAATACATGGACATCTGATTTTATCCACATCCATCCACTCTACTTGACTACAAGCAAAGTCAATAAATTTTCCTAGTCCTTCTAAGAACTCACTAGATAGGACCCTCTACTTTCAAACCTCTTATACATCCAATCACGTGCTACACTCATTTTTCAATGTCCTGGTAAATTGAAATAATATATGATAGACATTATAATAAGAATTTGGATTGTCAACAAGTTCAAAGCTATTTCAGTATGCAAATTTATTACTATTTATGTAGATATTTCATTATTACTTGCATTTTATGACTATTATTAGTGATTTACCAAAACATTTGTGTTGAATATTGAGGCTAGACGAATATATTAAGATGACTTCATTATTAAAGCATATAAAAGCAAATATAATACATGTCAGATGGATACGCTTCATAGTTTACAACAAAGAAGAGCATAGAGATCTACTAAACACACTAAATTAATCAACCACCTAAAAGCATAGCACATGTCACCAGATTCATGACATAATTAAAGAAAGGTGGTACAACAACAAGCATATGAAAAATAAATAGAGCCAAAACATCCCGACTTTATTCAACAAAAATCCACCTTGAACATCATATAAATCATGGTACTTATCTACCACTAAAACTGTCAACTCCATATATATGTGGGAAAGCAGGGGCACATTTATAATCAATTCACTTATGTGAATCATAAAATTATTTTTTCAAAAACCCAAAGATTCCAAATAAATAGACTTTCTGTTTGCATTAATGAGAAAAACATATGGGATTGCCAGAAATGACAAGATTCTAGAGCAATCAAAACATTAAATGTTATTTGGGTGTGCATAATAACTTGACCAGAAAATATCAAGCTTAATAATGCCTACATACCACACATTTCTCCTGCTAGCCTGAAATCAGTCATAAAAAGGATAATAAATTTCTTCAATTTGGAAAAGTGCTTTAATCATTTAAATAGACTTCCCCATCAATATGCCTCAAATATCATCTTAAATGCCAACCAGAAAATATTGCCAACTAAGTTTAGCTACTTATGGGCAAATGATGAATGATTTCACATAAACAGAAAATGTCTTTTTTTTCATAGGTTGTGTTAAAACCTCAAAGATAAAGGACTATGAATGCCCAAAGATAACTAAACTAATATCTGGAATCATGCACTAATTATAATTAATTTATTAATTTTTCCTCATACAAAAAAAGGATAAAAACTAAAAAAGAGAGTTGGTAGATTTACACTATTTGGAGAATTGGTGCAACAGTTCCCAATAATAAAAAGACAAATAGGGATAGTCATATATTTTATACACATACAAACAAATACATACACGGTTTTCATATAGATTTTGTTTTTTTGTGCACAATATACTACTATTTTTTGTTGTTGTAATGTTATGTGAGAACCACACACCATATCCGTATCTTGAAAAGGACAAAGTGTTTGCATTGATAAAGTTGTTCACCTCTCCCAATTTCGCTAAATAATAATTTCTCTATACTTCCCCTGTTCCCAGCTTTTTTTTTATTCTTTACATGGAAAATTTCACAACCAAAACCAAAAAAAAAAATCATAGTTTCATATTTTGAAAAACCACATCAGATGTGCTCTCTATCTTTTGTCAACATCATCACCAAGCCCACCTCACCCTACTATCAGTAAAAAAGCCACAAGAAAAAATATTCTCACCCTACCATCACAAACAAGTACAAAACCACAAGAAAAAATAGAAGAAATATAGGGTTTACTAATTAAATAATTTTAGGGATATTAGTTTTAGGATCTTTAATTTGTGGAGGAAAGAAAGAGAAGACGACTGCTGGCAAAGCTTCTGAGGAGATGCACAGATAGAGGCCGGTCGCTGGCTGCTGACGGACGCAGACGAAAATGCAGACGTGAGGCGGTTGAAATTTGTTTAGGGTTTTGTTTAGGAGAGGCAGACTTGGGTTTGCCGAAAATATTGGAAATGGATTGTTTTCTTTTTTCTTTTAGTTTATTTTCCTTTTTCTTTTGGTTTTTAAATTTTTTTTCTCATTTTTTTCATTCAATATTAATATGCTGAATTGGTTTTTAAATTGCTGAATTGGTTTTTAAATTTTTGAATTAGTTTATATTTCGTGGGACTTTATGCAGAATTTGGAGAAAAATTTTTAAAATAGAAATGTTTTTTGATTGGCAATAATAACTTATGGGATTAAATGGTTTGAAAATTCAATATTAGTGGGTAAAATTTTACATAGAATGGCCATATATATAATATGATTTTTAATTATAAATTTAATTTATTATAATTTCCAAGCCGAGAATTTGGTATTGGTTCGGTTCAGTCGGTTAACCGAATAGTGCACATCCCTAGGGCTGTAAACAAACAGAGCTTTCGGCAAACTACTCGTGAACAAGCTCGGATATTGTTCGTTTATGTTCATTTATTTTGTTAAACGAACATAAACGAAAAAATTTTAGGGCTCGTTAAATAAACGAACAGAGCTTGAACAATCCTATACTCGTTCATTAATAGCTCGTGAACAAGCTCGTTTAGTGTTCGTTTATAAATGTTCATGAACAAGCTCATATAATGTTTGTTTATAATTGTTCGTGAACAAGCTCGTTAAGGGCACGATTATTAGCTCAATTATTATTCAATTAATAATAAATAATGTAATTTAATTTAAATATTGATATTTATTTGTTTGTTCGTGAACAAAATTATTGATTGTTCACGAATAATTTATGAACACAAATTCGAATTAATTTTAAAATATTTAATTTAAATATTGATATTTATTTGTTTGTTCGTGAACAAAATTATTGATTATTCACGAACAATTTATGAACACAAATTCAAATATGAACATGTTCACGAACACGTAAAGAACACGAACTCAAATATGAACATTTTCACGAACATATTCGTGAACAAATTAGAACATTACAAAAGTTAAATGAACGAACACGAACACAAATTTAACAATCCAAACTGAGCTCGAGCCGAGCTCGAACAGTACCAAAAATAAACAAACATTTGGCAAACAATGCTCGGCTTGTTCGGATCGTTTACAACCCACACATCCCTATAGCATATATATATATATATATATATATATATATATATATATGGGGGCTTGTAGTAATGGTTTAGGTTATTTTTACAACCAAAGCATTTATGTTCTTAGTTTAACATTTTAATTTTCAGAATAATTTAATTAGTATGTTATTAAACAAAATGTAAATAAAAATTTAATATATACATAATCACCCCTAATTTTCCCGGCAGTTCTAAAAACCAATGTCTACTATTGATGTAAGACGTATTTTCAGAATACTTTATATAATAGACATTCGTACAATGTCTATAAAGAATTGCGACTATACACGACAACTTGCAAAAAGTCGAGATGAGTCTACATGCTATAACATTCATACACATTTCTAGTTGTGAATTCATGATTCTCTTACAAAGCTCCAACAAAAATATGTCGTCTTGTAATAAATGTATTTATTAAGGATCATTCATAATAGGAACAAGAACATAGAAATAAGAATCTTATATATAGATGACCGTTCATCTTAGATCCAATTGAAATTAAGGAAACAAGAACATAGAAATAAGATTATTATTCTCCATTTTATATGAGACTTTAATTAGTTTCATTGTTTAATTTAAAAGCTCACAAATTATTGAAAATATTCAATATTTTTGACCCGAAATTATAATTAATTTTTCATTTTGGCCACATATATAATTAATCCAAACAAACTTGAACAATATTGTGTTTCACTATACTCGATTCATTAGAACCTAGAAGTGAAATATGCCTTTTAGTTTGGTCTTACTATTATTTTTTATTATTTTTTATTTTTTTGATCAGTATCTGTCGCTAATCTCTCTCCAATCCGTCGGTAAATACCAACAGAAACGGTTCATCGCTGATAACGATGGGTAAATCCATCGTTAAACTTTTACAAGAAATTTGGTCGCTAATCGATAGCAAATCCGTTGGTATTTGCCGACAGAACAAGTCCGTCGGTAAATAACGATAGACATTTCTGTCGGTAAATGATTGGTCAGTAATCCATCTCCATTCCATCGGGAAATTTGGCGGTAAAATTTTCCCGGAAATTTACCTTCAGATTAGCGAGAGACTATTTTCTGTCATTATATTCCGTCGACAATCTGTCGTTGTTCTGTCTGTATTATTTAAACGCATATTTGTAGATAATCCATCGGTAATATCTTGGTAAACCGCGACAGATTCATTCCGTCGGTAATTTCCGTCGGTAAAAAATTAATTTCTTGTAGTGAAACAAGTGATCAACAGATTCAGTATAAGCACAACAAAGACCACAGACTGAGGGGCCAATAAAACCCCTAGGGTACAATAAGTCCAAGACCGCCAAACGATTGTGGATAGCTCGCCACACCACAATCGAATGGCATTCCGGAATGTGAGGTGACCAAATCCAAGAATCCCAATGGACCATAGGAGATTGAGGTCGAATATGCGAATTCACCGCTTTCGAGGTAATGTGCCCATCGTCAGAGTGCATCCAGACCCACGTGTCCTTCGTGGAGGGGGCGATGGGGATGCGAACAATATACCGGACAAGATCCCAATAAACCTCAAAAAACGAGAAGGTGAAATGCCAGGACTAATCGTAGAAGTACTAAGAAATGCATTGCCCAAATAGATATCTATACTCATGCGGAATACCATTTCTATCTGCAATGCAGTAACCCAACCAATTGTCAATCCAAAATAATACCTCGGAATTACACCCAGGGATCCAGCGAGACTCGTCTAATCAATCCGAAATGCATGGCCTAATCCTAGTCCAGATCGAAGAAGGAAGAAAAGATTGTCGAATAGAGCCGTCCGATGTCAAATAACGTTTCCTGATAATCTAGAAAACCACATAATCCGAATTCATAACCTTCCAACCCAGTTTCATTAGAAAAGCATTATTAGCCACAATAGTCGAGCGAACACCCATGCCCCCTTCTGCCCAAGGCATACAACATCGAGCCCAATCGACCGCCACCGAACCTTTGGAGTTTACTTCACAGTCCAAATAAAGATACGCATGGCTTTCTCCTTTGTAAATCATCATCGTATGCACAAATAAGTTAGTAATCACAAAAGTAACCAAGTAGACTCTACCAGTGAGTGATAGTGCCGTCCCTTTCCATCTTCGAAATTTTAGGATAACCTTGTCAAAAACATAATAGTCTGGATGAATACCCATAATAGTCTGGATGCGCCTACGCACATAATTAGAAACCTGGGTGCCAAAGTAAACTTTTGATTTACGAGGATTGAAGGCCTGACCCGAAATATTAGCATACATCGTGAGGATCTGAAGAAGGATACGAGCGTTAGCCGAAGAGGCCCCACACATAATAACTATATCATCAGCGTAGAGAATCAAAGATGGAAAAATAATATGTCTAGGCGCAATGAACAACCCTAGCTGATTCTGAGTCACCGTTGCCTCAATAAATTTGCTCAGAACATCCTCCGTAATGCAAAAAAGTAAAGAAGATAAAGGATCACCCTGTCTAACCCCTCTAAAACAAGAAAAGTGTCCCACAGGCGAACTGTTAAGTAAGATCGAAATCCTGGATGACTGAAGAATAACTTCAATCCAATGAATGAAGATCTCCAAAAAGCCAAAACGATGTAGAACGTGGATCAGATAACCCCAATTTAATGTATGAAATGCTTTACGGATATCAATTTTCAAGATCATATTATCATCAAGCCGACCGTGCAGAACATTGAACCCTTCCGAAACCAGAGCAATACAGTCATGAATCTGTCTGCCCGGAATAAATCCAAAGTGCGTAGGAGATAAATAGGGAGGAATGATCAAGCCCAACCGAGTAGCCAAAATCTTCCTAATAACCTTGAAAAGAAAATTACTCATAACGATCGGACGAAAGTTGTCAATAGTATTCACATCTTTAGTTTTCGGAATGAGAGCCATAAAACCAGCATTCAACCCCAAAGGGAGGGTCGAACTAGTGAAGAAAAAATGGACATCGGTGATAACCTCTACTGAAATAATGTCCCAATAGTGACGATAAAATATCCCATTGAAACCGTCAGGGCCAGGAGAACTATCCGAACCCAGATCAAAAATTGCTTCCCGAATTTCTGAATCCGAAGGAATAGCCGTTAAAAAATCATTATCCGATGCCACCACCTTCGAATATACAACCTGATCAACCATAGAATAGTCCGAAATGGAACCCCCTGGGTCCGAGAAAAGCTCATTATAGAAGGTGATATGGAGATTCCCAAGAACAACTGGATCATCCGAGAAATTACCATCAATCATCAAACCCTGAATCCCCGAACGGCTCTCCCGAATCATACAACGACGTTGAAAAAATGTTGTATTACGATCCCCATCCTTAAGCCAGGCTGTACAAGCTTTCTTCTTTAGGAATTCAGATTGCAATAACAGTGTTTTGGACAGAGCGCTTTGGGCTTCAAATTCCAATTCACGACGGGCAGCAGAGAAACCCAAAGTCTCAATATCCGTCCGAATCTGACGAACTCTCTCCATCTGGCTATCCACCTTACGATTAACATCACTAAAAACGTTTTTATTCCAAACCTTAATAGTCTGACGTAAACTTTTGAGCTTCCACATGATACGCAGAAGTGGATTAGGGAAAGGACATGGTTGAACCCATGAGGAGACAACTAGATCACGAAACGAAACGAGTCATGATAAACCCACATGCGCTGAAAATGAAATGGAATTGGACCCCTGCTAATAGAGGACGAGCAAGAAACTAATAGGGGATGATGATCTGAACCGATACGAGGAAGAACCAAACCCTTAAATGCTTGCCAATTAGAAAAATCGACAAGTGGGTAAGGCTCGGTCCAATTTTTCCTGGAGAAAAGAGAGGGGCATACGGGTGGTGCACCAAGTAAAAGTATTGCCCGTATTGGGCACAAAAAACAAACCAGCATCATCCAAAAAGCCCCTAAAGTCCTGACAAGAAGCCTGGGAAAGTACCACTGCCCAATCTCTCATGGTGACCCAAAACAACATTAAAATCACCAAGGAGCAACAAATCACCAAGACCCAAAATCATCAATTCCAGCCAAAGCGTGCGACGGTCAATATGATTACATAAACCATGAACCAATCCAATATGAAATGTCATAGAACCCCACTGAACCTGAAGAACAATGCACTGAGATGAAACCATACTTGTTGTAAAATAGTGATGCCCTGATTATAGAAACCCAGATATCCATCCGCCCGACCATTAGAACGAAAGTTCTGAGTCACAAAACTCAAACCCAAACTAGTCCAATAAAGACAGTTTATGCTTATAGCATAAAGCCTTAAGAACATTACGAGAAGCAATGTTCCCAATAACCTGGATATTTCAGAAGATGCAATTCATTGAGAAATTGGTGGGGAAGCAGTCTGTGGTGAGCGCACGGAAGTGTCAGAAGTAATATGGTCCTCAGGATCAGACGCATGAGCATTAGATATATCGTCATCGTAGTTCGCCCAGCGTTTAGATGCTGCAAAATCTAATTCCTTAGGCCCTGTAGAATCCGCAATAATCTTGAGGTCATGAATAGCCGGAGACGGACACTTAATAACAGACAGATGCATCTGGGACTTGGCCGTATAGAGGGAGCTATCCCAGAATGCTCTGCTAAGAGTACGAATAGGCTTTTCCAGGGGATGTTGTACCATCAGAGGCAAGCTACAAGGGTAGATAAAGCAGAAAATGAGCCAGTGTTGGAAACTAGGGGCTTAGGGACCGGATTACGAGTAGGCAAAACCTAAGAGAAGTCTAGGGAATGGGAAAAAGGGTTATCCTCCGTGGCAAGAGCATCAAAAGCATTACCAAGATGAACATCATTAGAGAAAGTGACTATGGCACAGGATGGAGATAAAGCCCACATAGTCGAACCCGTATTTTCCATTGAGTTATCAACGACCTTGCCCTTGTCCTTGGCCTGAGACACTGGATGATAAATTTTGCGAACTCTGGAATGCCTCCTTTGAGAATTAGGGCATCCATCAGGGGCTCTGGATCATCCCTGTTCCGAGCCAGCATATTCTTCCGGAGCTAGGACCCTATAGAGGTAAGATGGCAGGAAGCGGTCGAGTGTCCCATAATATTACACTTAGAACAGAACTCAGGGAGTGTCTCGTAGCTAACCAACACAAACGAACATTGGCCAACCCGTGCCACCATAATATGATCTTCCAACGGCTTTGCAAGGTCTATGTCGACCAACACACGAATAAAATGACCAAGGGAGCCATTTAATGATTGCTGATCAATTCGAATCGGATTACCAATAACATTGGCGATCCCCAGAATAGTATTGAGATCCCAGTATTCCAAACTAAGATCCACATTCGAACCCAAACGCTGGCAACGGAAGTATGAACCTTGTAACGGTTGAAATCCAGAACCTAGGGAGAAAGACGAATAGTCCCAGGATTAAGCGCCTAATTCATACGTAAGTGAGCACGGGATCGATCCCGCGCATTAGAAAATTTAACACAAAAATAGCCCTTTCCCAAGGGAATTAGTTTCCAATCTATACTATCTTAAAAGTGTGAATGTTTCTTGCAATTTTTTATTGGACAAAAATATCCTTTAGACATAGTAAAATTTTGGGACAACTAAGTAATTTCATATTTATTTAGCTTCTATTTGATCAATTATATGACAATATGACCTTTTATATTCTACATTTTAAAAGTATTTATTCTCAGCTATAACTCTTAAGATATTTTTTTATTTTCAAATAATATTAGATTCATATTAAACTAGATTTGGAGAGCTTTCTAACCATAAGTCATAAGAATATATAAGGACTTCACATGAGAAAATTTTCACATTATAAAGTTCAACACTATGTAAAAATTAAGAATTTATTTTTTCTATATGTTTGTTATTTATTTAATCTTTTTTATTTAATTATATGAGATATGTTCATTATAGCAAAAATAAAATTCAGAATCTGAAAATATATTTATTAATCATAACACTAAGAATACTTTAAATTTCTTATAAAATCAATTTCAAATTTAAACTAGGTTTCCAAATCTTCAACTATATGTTCTAAACATATACACAAGTCGTTATAAAAGAAAATTTTAACTATTTAACTTTTAGTATGATGCAAAATTGTATATTTCTTATATTCTTTTAAATTTTCTCAATAATTAAATATGTCTATTATAATTTATAAGAAAAAGATCAAATTACAATATACACGATAAGAAAAAATAAAATAAAAAATATTTTAGGTGGTTTTGATGCTATATAAAAAGTAGAGAAAATACATAATTCCTTTATGGTCGAAACATTCTCCCTCAATTAGTAATATGCAATTTAAAAATTAATTTATTGATGGTTGCTAAAGAAATAATATTGAAAACAAGAGAGTTTCATATTTTATTTTTATTGCAATTTCATGTATATTTTATTTTAATTTGCCATATCAGTAAAATAAAAAGTACAAAATAAAAGTGATAAGATTAACATGAAATAAAAAAGAGAACAAGAACCAAAACAAGTTTGTCGCGGCAAAAAAGTTACCTTTTAAATTTTAACTATATGTGTTAATATGAATTTTACTTAATTTTCTATATATAACATTATAAATTTTAGTTTCTAACTTATTATTTTTTAATATATTATGATTTCAATATTTTGATTATTTTATATCCTATAAATTTTAAGAACAAGTGCAAAAAGTGTTAAAAGTTGTATATATAAATTTATAAAAAAAAAAAAAAAAAAAGACAAAATTAATAAAAAAAATCCATATGTATTAAATTGACATTTGTGATAAAACTTGAATGTCGTTTGAAAATTACACTTTTAAAAATTATAAGTTTAAAATATCAATATGATACATATTTATAATAAAAACGTACACAAAAATAATTAAATTTTAATAAAATAGTGTGAAAGAGTGAAACATGAGCTAAAATTGGTTTAGTCTAAAAGATCATATCTGCTATGCAAAAAAAATAAACATAAACTCATTTAATATGTAACAATTTAATTATTAAGAAAGTAATTATATATTACAAATTATATATTAGTTCAAATACTAACATAACATTTATAAAAACTAAGTAAATTATATAATTACAATAAATAGGAACGAAAACTAAGAATAAAAAATATTAAAAAATAAATAGTTATACTTGACATTAATGAGTTGTGATTGGTCTAAATAATTTTGAGGGTTAATCTCACATATATAGATAGTTTAGGATTAAACCAAATGAAACATATTATAAATATTTGAAAGAATAAAAGTAAATAGTTAAGAAAAATATGTGGTCATAGTTGGGAATTCTAAAGAAAATTAAATGGCTTTCGTATAATATGTATAATTTGATATTTTCGATAAAATCTCAGTTCATTTTAAAAGCACAACTTTATGATTTATAAATATTCAAGCACAAAGACAATTATTATAAAATTGGGTACAAATTATTCTAATTTTTACAAAATCAAATATTATGAAAAACTTGAAAACAAGAATCAGAAATGGAAAGTCACTGTGTGTATGAAATTGTAAATAAATAAATAAACTAAACTTATGTAATATGAAATAGTTTGATATTTATGTCAAATATTAATATTTCTTAAATTACATATTAATTTAGGTACCAATATAATAATAAAAATATTCAAAATAATATTTATGTATCAAATTTATTGTGTTAAACTACATATAATAATAAATTGGAGTGAAGTGACCATGTTTAGTTCCAAGTAATATGAATTATTCTGGGTATAAGAAGGCGGAAAAGAAAAATTAAGGGGAATTTTTAACACTTGATATTTAAATTTTTGGCAACTATATTTTCTTATTTGATCAAAAATTCAATCAAATTTTTAAATAAAGATTAAAGTACTATATACAATTTTCTGAATAAAAGGCATTAAAAATTGATTGATAATTATATTTTAAAACAAATATATGATTTTTAAATGAGATTAAATGAGATCAATTTTAAATTTACAATCTCTTCAAACAAATATAGATTATTTCAGTTGATTAAGAATAACTGCAATTTTCATCACTATACGGCTCACAAAATTTACAACCCTATCTGAGTTTCAAAACTCAAATTTCGACTTATCAATATTTTATAGTTTTATTTAATACCTGACTCTCGATGAAAATAATGGATTATTTTTAAGAACTGGAAATAGGAGGACTACAAACTTTAAGTTTAAGTGCTAATGATAAAATATTGAATTTATTAATAGAATTAAAATAATATATGATTTTTTTTAAATATATATTATATTGTAATTTTTGTTTACATTTCTTTAATCGAAGAACTGAGATAAAATAAAAGAAGTAAGCCTATGAAGTATAAGAATTTGACTATCCTTTATTTTATTTTAATTGAATAACAATAACAGAGTAATGATATTATGATGCATTTTGGTATAATATTTAATTGATTAATTTTTTTTATTAATGCGATAACTTGCATGTGATTTACTAATCATTAGATTATTTATAAGCTAAATTTATCTGACTATGTAAAATACATCCAATGCTAAAAGAATTCGCAAATCATGTAAGAGAATATTTTTCTAGCCATAACAATGAAATAAAAGGCCTATGAAAGTGATTGTAAGCTAATATAAAACTTTTTTCGTTGTTATACTAATTGTAAAATTTTTGTGGGATTGAGTTCTTTAAAATGATTATTTAACAATTTATATTGACCTATAATTAAAGTATAGCAAAATATATATTACATACTGTGTAATATTTAAATTTAACTAATATTTATTTCACTTTTTAATATTTAATATTAATCAATAAAATTATTAAATAATAAAATTATTTTAGTAAAGTCATGTGTATCACGTCCGATGCACGTGTTTCTTACTAGTCATTTTAAATGCCCCATAGCTCGGAAAGCCATTTATGCAAAAGCATAGTAGGCCAGGGCTTATTACCCTTTCCCAAAATCACCCGCCCAATCAAAGAGTAAGAGAATTCGACAAGACGTTGCTGGTAAACGTTTTCATCAATAGTCACAGAATAGTAATCTCCCTTACTTACAGGTTTAGGGATAGAATTAATCTTGCACAAAAATATATGAGAAAATGAAGTAAGATTATCTGGGGCCTGTGGAAAAGTTGAATCCATATATAGGATGGAATTACCTGAAACAACTTTATCAAAAGTGTTACCCAAATTATTATTAGCATTATGATCTGAAAGTCGAGGATTCGATTCATGAGAAGAGGTTGTTGTAGAAGAGCTTCCATCAACCTGAGAAACATCTTTGGGAGCAACATCTTTGGGAGCAGCATCTTTGGGAGGGCATGGGGGGAAGGGGAGCAGCCGCCCCCCTAATTTGTGGCAAGGGATGCCGTTGGGGGTTTTAGGAGGGAGTGCTGCCTTGTGATTTGGATGACTGCAAGTAAGCTTTCGAGGCCATCAAACCCAACAATTGAGATGCCATATGAACCTCCATGCCAGACGAAGGAGACGATGTCGAACAGTTTTGGGCACCATGCACATCTAGGGTTTTGGACGAGTTGGCCGAAGGAGAAACCGTAGGGTGAGATTTTTATTTTTGGTGGATAAACATGAAAAATCATATAGCCGAGTATGTGTCAATATGCCTAACTTGCTAGAAAGTTAAAGCTGAACACCAATAACCAGTATGACTGCTAAAAACGTTAAAAATTCCCAAACAAAAATGGGAATTTATCACAATGGATTTCGTAATTGACTTGCTTAGAACTAGAAGAGGACATGCAGTATGGGTGATTATAGACAGACTCGCAAAATCAGCTCACTTCTTACCGATTACGAAGACCGTTAGCCTACAGAGAGTGGCACAAATTTATATCAGTCATTGTATGATTTCATGGAGTACCGATCGATATCATCTTGGATAGATACCC
The DNA here is from genome assembly GCA_016081115.2 of Rehmannia glutinosa. Lineage (NCBI taxonomy): Eukaryota > Viridiplantae > Streptophyta > Magnoliopsida > Lamiales > Orobanchaceae > Rehmannia > Rehmannia glutinosa. The sequence continues at coordinate 34,096,876 of CM071935.1, read as the reverse complement.
TATATTTATATCTAGTTTCTGGAGGTGTTTGCACGAGGAGATGGGGACGTCACTAAGTTTAGTACGTCTGCACATCCACAAATTAATGGACAATCTAAAAAACAATACAGACTCTTGAGGACATGTTGAGAGCATGTACACTAGGTTTTCAAGGAAGTTGGGATTCCCATTTACCATTGGCAGAGTTCGCCTATAATAATAACTACCAGGCTATGATTTGGATGACGTCTTATGAGGCATTATATAGGCGATAGTGTAAGTATCTGCTATACTAGGAGATTGATGACCAATGGACACCGAAAAAAGAAAATAAACCCCAACAACCATTTCCGAAAGTGGATTTGATCCAAGAGACTCTAGATAAGGTCAAACTAATAAAGAAGAGGATTCAAATAACTCAGAGTCGGTAGAAGAGTTACGTTGACAAGAATACAAATGAATTAGAGTTTGAGGTTGGAGATGAAGTTTTTCTCAGACTCTCACCTTGAAAGGGATTAATCAACCCAAAGAAGGGTGGGAAATTAAGTCCAAGATACATCGGACCATATAAGATACTAAAGAGAATCAGAAAGCTAACTTATCAGTAGGGGCTTCCACCTCCGATTGCTGAAATGCATGGTGTATTCCATGTCTCTAGATCAAAGAAATATCAACCTGACCCCAAGCATATCATCACACGAGAAATTCCTCTGATACATGTGGTACACCGGGAAGCCTGTCTGAATCATCGGTAGACAGATATGACAACTGAGAAGGAGACAGATCCTGTTAGTCAAGGTAGTGTGGCAAGCACATAATCGAGATGGAGATGCAACCTGGGACATGGAAAAAGACATGCGGAAATAATATCCATAACTGTTTTAGAAGGAATTTAGGAACCAAGTTCTCTTAAAAAGGGAAGGAAGTGAGGCCCCAATTTTTTATGATCTTACAATTAGATTTTTGTGATAATATCAGATGATTTATTACTTGGATTTTTGTAGCACGACATTTATTTTAATAAATGTGTCTTAATTTTCTAATTTCCTTTGGTTACATATGTTTATATTCTAATTGCTACATAATTAATTATTTGTTTGTAGATTTGAGTCTTCTAATAAGGGCCTTAACTATATACACTTGAGATGACTTATATAGAAGTGAGACATAATTTTTAACATGGGAATTGACTTATTACAAAAGTGATGGAGATAGCTTATGAGAGTTGGAAGTAGCTTATGAGATAAGTGATTGTAGTATGAAGAAGTGATAAGCGAAGTGGGAGATTGAGATAAGGGAATCTAAATATCACTAATACTAAAAAAAACTGAAAAATAAGAGGGAGATGGAGCATAGTGGATGGCCAAAGGGGGTATGAGAGCAAAAATTCAATTTCTAAATTTCTATACACACACATACTCTCCCTTATACTATACATGCACATATACATGTAAGCATTTGTTGGGAAATTTATTTGTAAGATTTTGATGATACCATGTAAAACGTAGACTAGGAAGTTCACACCCCATTTACCTTGTAATTCTATGTTGCAATAGATAGGATTGAAAGAGTTGAGTAAAGTGAGCTATGTCAAAGAATGCAAGAAGTCAACTGCAGATTAGAGTGAAGACTCCGCTGTGTGTTAGCTGAATATGGCCAAGAAGGAAGACAAGGACTCGATTGAAGGAGAAGCCAGCTGTGGGACAGCTGTGTGAAGTATGAGGAAGTGTCAGTCAAGTCAGTAAAAGAAGTCAAGTCTAACAGTTGAAGTGACAATTTAGGCATTCCTATGATTGGAGCAGACTTAAGTCAAAGGGGTAAAGGCAGCAGTCAAGTCAAGACATCTGACATTGATCCGTTGGAAGGAAGTCAGGATATTACTTAATATAGTAAAGTCCAAGCTGCCAGGTCTTGAAGTGTTTGGCCCACAAACATGCAAAAGGAATAAACCAATGGGAAGCACTGGAGCATGTGTCGACCCTGTAAAGGTGCAGAGTCATTTAATAGGAGGAAGGGTCAACATCACATCTCTGCAGGCCACGAAAGGACAAGCCAACGAACAAGAAGTGTCATTTGAAAATAACCTATCTCTTAAACGGGCAAATTTTCAAATGAGCACTATAAAAGGCTGAAGAAGCAAATCAAGCAATATTCAAGCATAACCTGCAATATTCTCAAACCTTATCATAGAATTCCTCAAGCCTAACACTCGAAGGAACTTGATCCAACACACGTTGTGAAGGAAAGATTACTTCAATCAATTGAAGAAGAAAAGTTCAAAGAACGAAAAGGGGCCTACTCTCCAAGTTGAAGAAGGTGTATAAAGGTTCAAAGTCGAACCAGGAGTTTCAATTTTGTTGGAAGGTTGTGTGATCAATTCCAAAGACTTGAAGGGAGCTGAAGTAGCAAAGCAGCTGTCTTGTGAAGAAGGTGAGTCGCAGGAGAAGCCAGCTGTGTGATCAAGGCTGTCTCTAGACTGAGAACTACTTTATAACCTGATCTGTTACCTAGTGGATTCCTCCAGGAGTTGGAGAAGAGTGGATTAGAGGAACTACCCCATCCTCGAACCACTATAAATTACTTGTGTCATTTATTTTCACCATTTATTTTCTTGCTTATATTTTCCATATCTGCTGATAAGTTATTTTGCTATCTAATTGATAATAAGAAGTGCTAAAACAAGTGTTAAAAACGAGCTTTAAATTATCAAAGGGTGTTAAGTCTTACGCTATTAAAAACCAAATCACCTAAAAGTTAAGTGTTAGCTGACGCAACTAAGTTATACTATCAACATCTCAGTCGAGTCTATTGAGTGGGTAACTTTGCTGAAGAAAGTGAACCTAACTGTCCCCCAAGGACACAACTGATTTGGGTCAACTCTGTTGAAATTCTTAAAAAGACTAAAAGTAAAATTTGGTAAGGTTTATTCAACCCCACCTTCATTAAGCCTTCCGCACTTGTTACTGAACTAAATCTCAATCTTTTTCAAAGGTTTAACACTCGTGTTTTCAAAGACTTTCATCTTAAAAGAAACGTTACTATCATGGAAGCAAATCTAACTCGTATTCCTATGTTTACTGTGGAAGAGTTTGATGACTGGAAGATTCGTATGCAGGCTCATCTATCAGCTTTACACGATAAAATGAGGCTTGTGATAGAGGATGGGCCATTGCAAATACTCAAAGTCAATACTGCTGTAAGAAGAGCACCTCGAGCTGAAGGAGAGGATGCTGCAGCAAAGGCTAGACTAGCCATGGTTGAAAAACCTCGCACTGAATGGACTAATGAAGATAGAAAGAGATATAACCTGGACAATGTGGCCAAGGATATTATGTACAAGACGTTGGACAAGGCGATGTGCAACAAAGTCAAATCATGCAGATCAGCAAAGAAATCTGGGATAAGCTAACCCTGATTTGTGAAGGATCAGAACAGACTAAAGAGAATAAACTAACTGTTGTTGTTCAAAAATTTGAAAATTTTAAAATGCTTGCAAGTGAAAGTCTGGATAAGCTGGATGCCAAATTCACATATATAACAAATGAGCTTTCAGCTCTTGGGAAAGAGTACACTCAGAAGGACATGTGCATTAAGATACTAAGAGCCCTCCCAGCTGAATGGGAAATGAAGGTCATGGCCCTAAGACATTCAATGGTCCTCTCAAGAACATCTAATAATGAGATATTCTCAGATCTCAAGCCTACGAATTTGAGCTGAGAAGGAAAGAAAAAAGAAAAAACAGTTGTATCCAAGACAGCTGCACTGTTGGCCAGTGAAGGAAAGAAAGCTGAGCCAAATGAGACCATTGACCATGCAAAAATTGCCCTCATAGTAAAAAGATTCAATAAGTTCTTTAACAAGAACTATAAAAGAAACAAGGGTGAGACCTCCAGGAGACATTCAACACCTTCCAAAGCACGGGAGGACATGCCGCCCAAGAGAGCTGAACATCAAAGAGCTGACTATATAATCAGAGAACCGAGAGAAGCTGATTAGAGAGCTGTAAACCTATGTTGGAATTGTAAACAACCAGGACATTTTGCTCTTGATTGTTCCTATCCACCAGTCAAAAAATATAGAAATGAGGAAGAAAGAAAAGTCTTCAAGGAAAGAAGACAAGAAAAGAAGAAAGCCATGTTGGGCTCGAGATCACGAGCTTGACCCTAGTGCAAAAAGCAAAGAGACTCAAATAGCAGTGAAGCTGACTACTCAAGTGATACTGAGGAAGAGGCTTTGACATGCCTCATGGCTAAAGAACAAGATCAAGAATATGATGTACATTCTAACTCCGCTCATTCTGATTCAAGTAATAGTGACTGTGATACACACACGTCATCACCACAGATCTTTATGATTCATTAGCCAAAATGATGAAAGATTTTGAGCACATTAAAACCTCACACACACTTTTGAATGAGGAGAACAGCCATCTTAAAAGCCAAAACTCACGGCTGACCAAAGAGCTTAGTACTCTGGGTCACATAGCTGATGAGAACACTAAGCTGAAGGTTGAAAATACCAAGATCTTAGCAGAGTTAGCTACTACTGAGAAAAGAGAAAAAGATCTTAAATATATGATTGCCTCATTTAAAAAATATCCAAATTATTGGATGAACTTATTATGAGTAAAAAAGAGTGTGGAGACAAGACATGCATAAGATTCAATTCCTTTGTGCATAGTCAATCTCCAACTATGATTTTGGAAAAAAGATCTTCAAGCAATGAAGGAATGCAAAAGCCCAAAACACCATATGTTACTCCATCATCCACACCAAAACACAATCACAATCATTTTGGCCTTGGTTATAATGGAAACTGAAGGAAGCCTGTAGAGTATGCTGAAAGGACAGTTGAGAAGAAATTCAGACAAGTCCATCAGCAGACTCCCAACAGAAAATACTCTGTAAGAGCCAAACATAGCTACCAAAAGCCCCATAAATTTCATCAATGAAGTACATATGATGGGAATGGTAGAAATTATACAAACCAAGCTGATTGGAATAACCATGTGAAATATCAGCAAAGACCTATGGGATACAAGCCAAAATAGCAAAGACCTCAACCTCAGCAAAGGTCATTCGCAAGGCAAAAGAGCTATTATCAGCACACTTATGCACCCAAGCACTACACTCAAAAATTCCACGACTACCCTAGGAAAGCAGTTGCTAAAACAAGCACACATGCATACAGACAAAAGAGACAGTTTTATGATCCTAAAACCTCCCAAGCAATTTGCTAATGTGCATTATGATTATGGTACTGATATATGGCAACCTCTTAGAGTCAGATCATCTGGCTATAGGTTGGTTGGAGCATCTTATAACACTAACCCCCCAGGACCCAGACAAGTATGGGTACATAAAAACTGATTTCCTTGATTACAGGTTAAAGGAACAACTGAGTTCCAGGGAACCTGGTACATGGATAGTGGATGTTTCAGACATATGACAATAAATAAAAGAAATCTGTCAAGATTCACGGAGATCAAAGGTGCAAAAGTCATATTTGGAGGAAATAAAGCTCCAGGGGAGATCAAAGGCACATGATCCATCAAGAAGAATGGACTGGAGATCACAGATGTTGCATATATTGAAGGCCTCAACTTCAACCTGTTAAGCATCAGCCAACTCTGTGACAAAGGCTATAATGTGGGATTCAACATGGGGATATGCCAAATCAAGGATGCTGAATCTAATGAAATTGTGCTGCAAGGGACAAGACAGAAGAATATGTACAGCCAAGCACATGTCTGCTAGCAAGAAGTACAGCCGAATCCAGTTGGCTGTGGCATAAGAAGCTATGTCACTTGAATTTCAAGACAATCAACAAGCTTGCAAGGAGTCATCTTGTGGAAGGATTACCAGACTCAGTATACAAGAAAGAAAGTATATGTGATGCATGCCAGATGGGAAAGCAAATCAAATCATCATTCAAGGATAAGCCAAGTCATTCTTCAACCAAGATATTACATCTATTGCATATGGATTTATTTGGTCCTGTTGAGCCAACTAGCATCAGTGGAAAAAAATACACCTTAGTGGTGGTGGATGACTATTCAAGATATACATGGACAATTTTCATCTGTTAAAAGAAAGAAACACTGCAGAAGTTGCCTCAGCTGATGAGAAGAGTTCAAAATGAGAAGAGTCAAACCATTATAAAGATAAGATCTGACAGGGGAACTGAGTTTGTCAATGGGATTATAACTCATTATTATGTTGAAAATGGTATTGCTCATGAGTTATAAGCAGCAAGGACTCCACAGCAGAATGGAGTAACTGAAAGAAGAAACAAAACTCTCAAGGAAGCTTCAAGGACAATGTTAGCTGAAGTTGGAGGGCCCAAGAGATTTTGGGCTGAAGCCATAAATACAACATGATATACTCAGAATAGATGCATGATTAACAGGCATTAAACAAGACTCCCTGTGAGATTTGGACAGGGAGAAAGCCAAATGTTGGATATTTCAAGATATTTGGTTGTAAATGTTTCATCCACAACAATAGCAAGGACAATCTGAAGGCTTTTGATGCTAAAGCTGATAAAGGTATCCTTTTGCGTTACTCAACTGAGAGTAAAGCCTATAGATTGCTAAACAAGAGGACTATGGTCACATAAGAGTCTATCCATGTTGTATTTGATGAGCCTAATGTGAATGGAGAAGACATTGATGAGTTAGCCTATAAGCAAAATCAGTCAACTATGCAGAAGAGTCCTTATGTTGAAGCAGAAGTGAGAGTACTCAACCCTGATGACGACGAGACAGCTGAATCTCAGAGATAACTGGAAGGTCTGCAGCTGAATGATGATGTAAGATGACTGAGAGACCACATAGCTGTGGGCAGTTGTTGTGCCCAGGTCTTATGGATGAGACAACAACTGAGAGACTATGATATTGAAGAAAGAGAGATTCCAATTATCTGTGATAACACTAGTGCTATTGCAATCACTCCGAATCCAGTGTTGCACTCAAGAACAAAACACATTGATGTCAGATATCATTTTATAATATATCATGTTGAAAAGAAAGACATCACTTTGGAATATATCTCAACTGATAAGCAGTTAGCTGACATATTCACAAAGCCCTTATGTGAGTCGAGATTTGAAGAGAATAAGAATGAGCTAGGGTTAATTGAGCTCAGTTAGGATACTTAGAAGACTCAATCAGCAGAGACATAACTAGATGGAATGAACAATGAGCAAGTTTCACATTTCAGCCAAGTGAAATAGCCTAGATGGGAAATCAGTTGTATCGAATTAGCTGACAGCTGAGTGATCTAATGTGAATAGAGAAGCAGAGTTAAGTAACTTTTGGATGACAACTGAATCATTGATAAGCTAAGTGACAAAAATGCAGTCGTTTTATGCAAGTGGGAATGTTTTTAAGGATGACGTCATCATAATTATGATTATCAGTACAAAAGTTGCACGGTAAAATATATGATTGGATATAAATATTGCTGCATTTAATGCGGGGAAATTAATGCTGTTTTAAAGATTAAATCCTGACCGTCGATTTTGATCAAATTTTTCAAATTCCAAAAGCCGTTTTTTCAAGTCCAATATAAGTCAAAAACACATTTTCTCTCTCCTCACAAAAACCCTCTCGTCTTCAACAAGCAAGAAAACTCTCAGCAAAAAGTTCGAAAACCCTACTTTCAAAGATCAAGTTTTTACGCTTTTTTCACCGGTTATTTTCTCTGAAAATGGAAGCAACTTATGATTTCGTCAAGTTATCTGAGAATATCCACTCAGGCTCGACAGTGGACTTCAATGGGATGGTGAAACAGGGTATTGATGGAGCTCTGGTGAAGAAGATAGCTGAGAAACTCGAGAAGTCTGGTCTGAAGGACTTTCTCACCATGGAGTTCTCTCACACGTATCTAGAGGAAGTCGCCATGTTCTATGTGAACGCGGAAGTGCACGACGATGAGATTTGCTCATCCGTTCACAGCAAGGCCATCAAGATCACTGTTGTGGACCTTGCTAAGCATTCCATGCTGCCTACTGATGGGCTGAAGGAGATTTCTGAGAAAGATGTTAACATTATTGTGGCTTGGAAAGAGATAGCTAAGCCTAAGTCAGCTACGAAGGTTGTTTATACAAGAAAGAAATAGTTGATCAAGGAAGATTACCACAAACTGATGAACATCGTGTCCAAGTGCATGGATATGAAGTAAGGAAGCTTTAACCAACTGTCTATGTGACGCC